>CM055640.1:95899008-96499008 GCA_029378325.1 Elaeagnus macrophylla
ATATTTTACTTATAGTCTTCAATATCATTATTGCCAAATATGTTTACAATATTAAATTCTTTCTCAATTTAAAAAAACTTAAGAACAATTATATACAATATAATTCATCATATTTTAGCTCTTCAAAATCTTTTATTAGATCATACATGAAATTGTGCTAATTTAAATAATAATAAGTATTATTGCATTGTCTTTAAAACATATCAGTGTTCACCATTTTAATTTATAGACAATAGTTGCAAGCCCACTGTATATTTTTTCATTCATAACTTTATGAATGATCATTATCCATCAATATCAAAAAGTGGGGCATATATTGAATAATATTGATAACACGTTGGACATTAATTAACATTATTTTATTTTGCTTCTATAGAAACTCAAGGTTCATTATAAAATTGAAATCTATATACATTGTGGTATAACAACACCACCAAAATATGTTTTATTTGCCTATATAGGCTTTCAATTTTTGATAATACGATAAAGATCGTATCTAATATATTGTCAATATGAACATAATAGCTCAAATCATGCACATAATAATCATTCACTCTTAAGAATGATATGATCAAATTGTCTTTTTTTTCTTAATAATTTGTACAAACTCATAATATTTATATATACGTGTATGTTTCTCTATTATTATTTTATTATTAAACTTTACTTGCAAAGATAGCATACGAAGAATTAATAGATGTTGTTAATTTTACTCTTATTGTCGTTATGTAAGCACACACGAGATTTATGTATATATTTCTTTTGATTCTCAATCAAATATATGATTTAATAACCTTTTTTTCTCCAAAGTTTTTCAAATGAAAAGTTAATGATATTTAGCATTTAAAAATCTTGAATGATCATGAATGAATTTTAAAAATATAGTACTCATATTTGAGTCATAATATATCAAATTAATCACTTGCAATACTTCAAGATATACTTTTCTCCTTTGATTATATTTATTTCAATGTCAACATTAAATGACATTCATTTCAAAAATGATATAATCAAAATGTCCTTATATCCATAATCATATGTAGGACATATACTGTTTGTATAGATGCTATTATCTTGCTACTTCAATAAGATATATTACTCATAAAATAACATATGTAATATTTTTATGATGTCAAATTTGCTACTTAATAGCATATACGAGGCACTGAATATATTTTATCATATATATATTTGTTAGCATCGTAGCCTGTAGGTTCTTAATCAATGACATAAACATAATTCTATAATATTGTATTTTAGACATTCAAGAGAATAATACAATCTCTTATTTTCTTATATATGTGTGTGTGTGTGTAAATTTTGAGAAATATAGCAATAACACAATTAGTATTCACCTAGAGTATTCTAAAAAAAGAATAGCAGGACAATGTCTTCTTAAAAATCATCCTCTTAGATATAGGCATGTTCCCAAGAAAGACTAGTAGCTCTATGCCTTTCAAGAACTAGTCTCCTATACAAAACTCTCTTAGATCTTACTGATCATGCAACCACACACTTAATAATATGTATCTAAGTGTGATAGCAAGGCTGTGGTGCCTCAAGTCTTAATCTAGGAAGATTACACGCTTTGTTCAAGTGGAATGTTGTGGTTCCTTCCTACCCCTGTACATGTGTAAGTCTAGTGCATGATCCTACAGAAAGATGAGACTTCCCGATCGATACTAGGATAGGTTGGTCGTTGTTACTACTAGTTTCAAGTTGTGAGCCCTAAGTGTGCTTAGGTGAGGGAGGTGTGGCTCCGCTCACACTGCAAATTTTTCCTAAGTTCAACCTGAACTCTGGATAGTAAAGCTTCATGATCATGACTCTGACTGATCCCAGCTATTAGGTCCTGGGGAGGACTATAGCTCGCTTCTACATGGTAGTAGAGTGGTAATGTATAGCAGTAGGTGAATGAGTTGTAGAATCTCATTCTTATTGTAGCGTCTGAATCTTAGCTAAAGCATAAATTGGCTACCAAGTCGTAGGGAAGGGAAAATGCTCGCTCTCTAGATAGGGTAGGGTTCATGTGTGCCAGGCTAAGATTGGCAAAATGAGTTGTAGAGGCTCATTTGATGTTGTGGGGCCTAGATCTTAGCTAAAGCGTAAGCTGGCTACCAAGTCTTGAGGAAAGGCTAGTGCTTCCTCCCGAGACAAGTTAGGGCTCATGGATGCCAAGCCAAGATTAGCCAAGTCTACTGGTGAGTTGTTGCTCTAGGTCCAAGGCAAATGATGTGAGCGTTGATTGGTGAGCTATAGCATGGCTACTACTTGTAAAGCACAACATGTATTGATGCCAAAACTAGCTATATAACTCTTATTCATTTCTAACTCTCTCTTTTATATTGGTGTTCACATGGCTACACAGGATCTCACCAAACACAATGTAAAGTAAATTATAAGGAATAAAAGAAAAATTATACAAGCTACCAAGACCATGTTTCGTATTGACATCAATGGCTCATTTGATCACATCTTCTAACCTTGGCGGATCACCATATAGTAGCAAAAAAGGCCACTATCTTGATCCTGGATTACAGTTGTTGTGGGTGTTAAAGGAGAGTGGTCCCATTTCTTTCCCGAACCAAATGCAATCCATTGAGACAATGGTGAGATTAGACAGGTAGATGTTGTGAATCCTAGCCTGAGAGTTGAGAACTCTAGGGTCCTAGGTGGATATGAGTATCTTAGCCTGAGAGTTAAGATCTCTAAGTGTAGAACTAATGAGCCAATGTGGCTTTTCCAAATTCTCTATGTGTAGATCTCAGCAAACTTTCTAACTATCTCTTTGGTGTACCTTTTGGATGGTCAGGCTGAAACATGGCACTCACTTGCTGAGTGTACATGAGTTTGAATTAAAGTTTTCGTTGATTCTGCTTACTTGAAGCTAAGGTTGCTTTCAGCCCCCCAATGTGGGAGATAGTAACTTGGAAGGCAATAATCTGGAGTTGGTATGTATAAATTCAAATTTCTTAGGATTGTTTCTTCCAAGTGTTTTGTAGATGATAAGGGTTGGTTACTAAATGATGCACAAATTTTAATTACTCGCAAGTGCACGAGCCACCTATAGCAAATAACAAGTTACCCTGAGATCGATCTCTTAAGGAATTAGCAGGTATTTTAAAATGTTACTTATTTTCTTATTTAGTTGAACAAACAATTCTAAATATTCTAACAATTGTCGGTGGACAAAAAATATTACAAATTCTAAATTAATTCGACAACTAAAATAATCACAAGTAAAAGAGATCGCAGCCAAGGTGAGGATGATGGATACATATGTGAATGTTAGTTAGCTATCTTTTCATGAAAAGAACAAATTAAGTAATTCAATTGAAAGTTGAACATATTGATTTTTTACACTAAATATAGAAAATTCTAAATTAATAGCAATTTTCACTACAATTAATTAATTAACTTCTTTGATTTGGACCGTTAACTAATAAAAATGAAATTGGCTCAAAAAAATATTAAAACCATCTAATTTAACACAAGTCAATGCAATAAAATTAGGCATTTTTTCGTAGTGTCGAACAAGCAAGATGACATTTCTAATGCCTAGTTCTAACATATTTTTCTTTAACTCAATCAAGATTTAGTCCATCATTAATTTATAATCAAAGATATTAACAAGATGAGCAATAAATAAATCAAAACTCATAATTAATTAAATTATAAAATTGTTCTTCCAACCATTGGAAGTAATACTAATATCTCATACACATAAATTAGTCAAACATAACCAAATTGGTGTCAATCAATTTAGTTATGAGGGTCAATTTAGTTATGAGGGACATATTCAAAATCTAAGAGAAGAAATAAATATAACAATAAAAATATCCTAATTGATCTCAAAATTCTTGTAGTTAGTTGGTCCCATTTCTCAATTCCTTAGACTAGCTTCAATAATGTAGGGTCTTCTCTTAATTTTGGGTGGAAACCCCAGTTGTTACAACAGCTAAGGATTGGAGGTGTTCTTATCTGTTGAAAAATTTCCATTTCAGAGAGTATAATGGGATATTTATAGGAATGAAACGAATTCTAGGCGTGTCTAGGGTTTTTGAGCAATTTTGGGTACACGGGCTGCGATGGAGAATTGTTTTTTGGAAGACTGAAGTTCACCCGAGAGCATTGTGACGCGACTTGACATTTTTAGCGTTGTGGGCACCACTGAAGTTCCAAAATGTACAATTCAGACAAGGGGACTTGGATTGCAATGGAGATTGATATAAGCTACAGTGAACGATGAAATTTTGGAAACAATTGCATTTTGAGAGGCTTATGCTACAGCTCTTGCCTAAATTTTTACTTTTACCTCAATTTTGCTCTTTTTGTTCATTTTAGTCCAATATTCTTCCAAACACCTAATAGCTTACAAAATACAAAAATGTCCTTCAAAATAATATGTTAATAAAATAAAACATAAAATAAATTCTTAAAAATATAACAAAATATGGGTCAAAATAGTCTTAATCACTAAACAATATTGATGTCTAGAAATGGTTGTGTTGTAAGCACTTGTTTCTTGGATTCCATTTTTGCTGTAGAAATTTTTTTTTAAGTGCCTCAATGTGTGAGGCTCTACGTAACTTGAGGTGTGCACTCGGATGAGAATGACAGTACTCTAGTTCTCTGTAGGTTGAGACTCCAAGTTGATGTGCTCTAGAGGCAATGTTGATGTCATGTCCATGCTACTTCCAAGTGGTTTCTTCCTGGCTTGGAGTAGCATGAATGGTGGCTACCTAGAATTTTCATCCTATGATCTTGTGAGTCCAAGGGTCACTGTCTTGGAAGGTAGTGTATGTACCTCACCAAGTGCAGTCTAGACTTTTATCACTTGATGTGGTTTGGATCCATATTATTGTTCCACAATTTGGAAGGTGGTAAACTTAGGGGTGCGACGTAGAGGGTAGTTCATCTCAACAGCGCGTTGTAGAAGATAACAATCCATTAAGTTTAGCACAACCTGAGCGGCAATGCTGTGGAAAGTGTTAACTTCTCAGTGGTGTTCTAGACTACATAGCTTCCTAGGGCATGACCAGCCCTGCTAAGGCCTGATCTCCCTTCTGGTGTGAATCCTTATTCTTCAAGAGCAATACCTGCTCAACAATTGCAATCATGGTCATCCACCTTAGGGTTAGGGACATCATCTGTGTGGTTGTCGTGAACTAACTATGCTTGGTAACTAACCTTAGGAATGGTTACCTAAGGCAAGCTAGGGGATTCTAGTCCAAAATGAAAGTGCTAGAATAGATGTGATCAATGGAATGGATGACCGAAGTTGTTAGAGCTTGGTGTTAATGGATGCTTGGTAACTCAAGCTGGCCTGACTGGCTGATGATACACAGCAAGTCCAAATGTGGTTATCGTTCTTTCAAGATGATATGTCTAGTTTCCCCAACTAGGTTAGTGATCGAGGCGTGACTCAGTCTAGGGTCTAGTTCCTACTAGTGTGCTTTTGGGGGTTTCTCATCGAAAGGTTGCAGCCTGATTCGGATCTAGACTGCTAGTGGTAGTGATCTAAAATTATGGGTACTAAGTTCCTTCTAGGTGTGCCGAGGGCGTTTTCCTAGTGGCCAGCCTGGTTATGATCCTATTGAGAAAGTAAAATATCATTAGGAACAAGTTGAGATCTCGTCTCAAGGATCAAGCGTGGGATTTATGAAAGAAATAGATCAAGAACAAGATGAACGTGATGAGTTTTCACTAGTTCAATCTATTCAAAATCAAATTTCCCCCACAGACGGTGCCAAATGTTAACATATGTTTCCTTCCATGTCAACCTGCACGTCGCTAGCAATCCACGTCAGGAGGTACAACATCGTGGGGTGTCGTATCCTCTCTGATGCTTAAGTCAAATAAGAACAAGAACTTTAATTTAGAGAGGAATTTTAGAGAATTAGGGTATGAGCTTACGAGTATCTTTTTCAATTGTGAGACCTATCAAGCTTTAATCAAGTCGAACTAAATTTATATTGGTTTAATTGTATGACATAATCTCCCTTTATTCATAGAGTTTCATTTTTAACCATTCAGGAAAAAAAAAAACATCTTTATTTTTCTTATAATATAAATAAATATATGTTTTTTAATATTAATAAAAATATATATATATTTTTTTTTATTGAGTAAAGTTAAAAATAAAATTAGTTAAATAACTAAATTATTTATGCACTAGTATAATTTATATTCTTATGTATACAAACTAAGGCAGTATTTATTTATTAGTTATCGTTATATGAAGAAAAAAAATGATAAATAACCTATTTTTTGGACTGTCCTAATTCAATCAAATATTATCGGCATTCTATTTTCAGGTCTCGTATATCTTTAATTAGATCTCACTTATAATTAACAAAACCAATTTTTTTAACGTAAGCTTGGCAAGCCCCATATCTATATGCATTACTCATAAAATATATTACTGATTGATTTTAACTTTTTTCTAGTTCACATTTTACCTGTGGCTGCATGTTTAGGTAAATATATATTTCTATTACAAAATAGAAAGCATTTAACAAAAATATAAAAAATCCAAAACAATTTTACTTTTAGTGATAAGATAATTTTTTCATCTATAATCATAATATGTTGTTTTCTGAAGGATTTATATCATAATTTTGTTAAATAAGAGGGAGTTATTTGAACCTATTTTCTTTATTATTTTTTAGTTAAGTTGATCTTTCTTAAAATTTTAAATAAAATGTCATTATTTTAAAATAAAAGAGTATTGTTGTTTAAATTCATTTTAAACATGATCTAGACTTATTTATATGGATACAGATAAATATTTTGCAAGAGAATATTTAAAGTATCCCGATTTAATTCCAGGGGAATAGATAATTAAAGTGAATTGAGTAATATTTTAATACTCACTTTTATTATTTCAAGTTATAAATTTAAAATTAAAGAAAAAACGTGGAATTTAATTGTCAGACTACGAAAAAAACATTAAATTCCCTTAATTTGTAAAAATGAATCAAAATATATATATATATTGTTAAGTCAATATTTCATGACCCCATAGTTTTGATTGCTAAGAAGCACTTAATTCCGTCTTTAAATGAAAGATGTACATCTCTCTATTCTTGTCGGCTGATTTCTACTTGAGCCTGCAGGCTCCTGAAAGTACTTTTTCTCTCCTAAAACGTAGTTTCCCCGTTATCTAACGAACATAAATATAAATAATATATAAATTATTTTTAGAGAATTTTCCTCGCCTAAAATTTTAGTATTAAATGATTAACCTTCCTTAATAAGAATTACATTTAAATATATATAGATATATAAATATACATATATCATAATACAATAGGTACAACCGAGTTTGACATATGTATACGATGTCAAACTTGTATACTCAATATCAGAGCTGAACTTGTCGGATGTTTTAGAGTTGAAAATCCTACTAGTCTTGATCAGGTCATCATATTTCAGACGTACATGGATGGTCTGATCTTTTTGAAGTCCTTTTATTCAAGTTATAAGTTCTCATGTCATATCATTCAGGTTGTACCATTCAAGTCATACTTAGATGATCTGATCTTCTAAAAGTTCTCATTTTTTGGTCATACATAATGATTTGATCTACCTGAAGTCCTTATCTTCTAGTCATAAGCTCTCAGGTCATATCATTCAAGTCATACCATTCAGGTTATATTTAAATGGTCTGGATAATCAAAACAGGTCTTCAACTCAACTTATTACATAATAGATCATACAACATAAGTTGTATAATTCTGGTCATACAACACATCATACAAGTAGGGTACACATTATTTATATTCTAACATTAAGTCCCCTATTCTTTTAGCTTGAAGCAAGGTGAAAGAATGTAGTGATATACTTTTCTCCAGCCATGTCTATATCATATATTATAGGTCATATATGCTCTCTAAACGTAAAAAGTCCCCTAATTGTTTTTAGTTTCAACATAATTTATTTGCGAACAATTGTAAGTAAATTTTTATTTACTTTTGTGAAGTAAAACGTTTATCTATTTCAAAGAGTTGCGAGAAAGAAGAATGATTGCTTTGTCGTCTTATTAGGCGTCGCACCTTTGAGATACTAGAGCTTATTCATATATATAAATTATTTCTCTCATCTGTTAGGACATGATTTAACATATTTTTGCAGGCCATATCCTTGATATATAATCATGGGTGAGCTAATTTAGATCTTTATGATTTAGCCGGTTGCCTTTAAAAGGAACTTGACCCTCGAAATGTTATATAAAAAGAAGTATTTTGTGATTTATTATATTAACAAAGAACATGGTAAAAAATTCGCAAAGGTAGATAGTTAATCATTGCTAAAAAAGATAAATTCATTTCAAAAAAGATAAATCCCATCAAGAATGTGCTATACTGAAGCAAGAAAATGAAACTCTTGTTGAATAGAGAAACAAATTATTTCAAGAGGTGGAATATTGAAAGAAATTGTTCCATCAAGAACTAAACACTTCTAATGCCTTACGAAAGGGAGCAATAGTCGTATTCCTTGATGTGAATTGTGGTTACTTCACTTAAGATAACTTTATTTAATTAAGTCTCTGTATCCAAATATTGTTCACAATCTTGATTTCTATGAAACGTGTGTGTTTGAATAAAACTCCGATTATAATTTTGAACATATTACAAAGTAAATTTATATGCTTTATCTCTTTGCAATAAATTCTATTTTTTTTCTCTTTTGAGTAGAAAAATAAAATTATTTTATTCGCAAGATCATGTTATTTTATTCATAAAATGAGGAATAAAAGCTAGTCGAACTGTTTGTCGTCGCCATGTTTGTTCTCTTGGAATATGTTCTACATTTGAGAACTCTTCTTATTATTTTATACGCAATATGAGGGTCATGAGCTAGCCCAACAAAGTCTTGCTGCCATGTTGCCCTATATGAATAGGTTCACCATTTGGGAACTTTTCGTGTTATTTTATTAGCGATATGAGAAATGAAGTCTCGCTTTCGTGATATAAGGATCATAAGCTAGCCCAACAAAGTCTCACTACCATGTTGCCCTATAGGAATAGGTTCACCATTTGGGAACTCTTTGTGTTATTTTATTCGTGATGAGATGAGCTAGCCGATCTGAGCCTGTCGCTGCCATGTTTGTCCTCTAGGAATAGGTTCTCCATTTGAAAACTCTTCGCATTATTTTATTTGTGATATCACGTTATTTTATTGGTGATGAGGGACATGAGCTAGTCGACTTGAGTCTGTCGCTACCATGTTTGTCCTCTAGAAATAGGTTCTCCATTTGAGAACTCTTCGCGTTATTTTATTTGTAATTTGGCTCTTTAGCCTGGGTGAATGAAGCTTTTGATGATGTCTCGTCCCTAATATATTCTTTTTACTAATGAGCATATGCTTATTTTATATTTAAAATGATTTGACTCTTAATGGCTGCATAACATATATATTGTTATAATAACAAAATAGTCAACATATAACGACAAAATAAAATGTAATAAAATAGATAGATATAACACCTTATAAAATGGTCCTTGCTTGAAGTTAATGTCTTCTTGTCTTGCATGCTCCCTCAATATTTATCTTCTCTTGATAATACTTAGCAGGTCTTCATCAGGTCTTACTTATGAGGTCATAACCATCATGTCATATCTACTAGGTCATACTTGTACATACTCAACAGGTCTTAACCACCAAATCTTACTCATTCGGTCTTCCAAATCTATTCATCAACGTGACTTCAACATCAGGTCATACATAGACCATCCTCATTAGATCTTCACCACTAGGTCTACAAAAACCATCCAAAAGCATGTCTTTATCACCAGGTCGTATAAAGACCAACCTCAACAGGTCTTCAGCAGCAGGTCATACATAGACCATCCAAAATCAAATCTTCAGCACCAGGTCGTACATAGACCAACCTTAACAGATCTTCAGCACCAGGTCGTACATAGACCATCCAAAATCATATCTTCAATGCCAGGTCGTACATAGACCATCCAGAAGTAGATCTTCAATACCAAGTCGTACATGGACCATCCAAAAGCAAGTCTTCAACACCAAGTCGTACATAGACCATCAAAAAGCAGATCTTCAGCACCAAGTTGTATATAGACCATCAGAAGCAGGCCTTCAAAACCAGATCATACATAGACCATCCAAAAGCAGGTCTTCAACACCAGGTCATACAAAGACCAACCTCAATAAGTCTTCAGCATCAGGTCGTACATAGACAATCGAAAAGTAGATCTTCAACACTAGGTCATATATAAACCATCCAGAAGTATGTCTTCAATACCAGGTCATACATAGACCATCCAAAAGTAGGTCTTCAACACCAAGTCATACAAAAACCAACCTTAACAAGTCTTCAGCACCAGGTCTTACATAGACCATCCAAAAGCAAATCTTCAACATCATGTCGTATAAAGACTGTTAAAAAGTATATCTTCAATATTAGGTCGTATATAAACCATTCTCAGCTTCATAAGGAACTTCTTTTCTTTTTTTACCTCCACAAGGAGGGTGGTCATAAACTATTTGATAATATTGCAAGGGAGCTAAGTGATTTCATAATTCTCTGTTATCCAAGGGTGAGCTAAGATAACTGGGTGATGATTCGAATCGATGAAGCCAAAAAGATCGATTGTAGGTGTTTGATCTCTGAGTTGTCATTCTTTAGGAGGATGTCATGTCATGATTGAATTTTGAGTGATGAATTAAAAATCCCAATGTATGGACTAATTCTCTAAGTATGAACTAAATTTAAGGTCTCAAAGGAAATTAGCAAGAGCTAAAAAACTTGAGGCCCCACGGTAGTCGCCAATTGTTTTTAGAGAATTCTCCTCACACTAGAATTTTAATATTAAATGATCAACCTCCCTCAATGAAAGTTACATTTAGATATATATAGACATATAAATATACATGTATCATAATACAATGTATTATAATATAATAGGTACAACCAGGTCTGACATATGTGTATGATGTCAGACTTATACATTCAGTGTCAGAACTGAACTTGTCGGATGTTTTGGAGTTGAAGATCCCACTAGTCTTGATCACGTCATCATCTTTCAGTCGTACATGGATGATTTGATCTTTCTGAAGTCCTTTTATTCAAGTCATGAGCTCTCAAGTCATATCATTTAAGTCGTACCATTCAGGTCATACTTGGATGATCTGATCTTCTAAAAGTCCTCATTTTTTGGTCATACATGATAATAAGATCTACCTGAAGTCCTTATCTTCTGGTCATAAGCTTTCAGGTCGTACCATTCAGGTTATATTTAAATGGTCTGGATAATCGAGACAGGTCTTCAACTCAACTTTTTATATAATAGATCATACAACATAGGTTGTATAATTATGATCATACGACACATCATATAAGTAGGGTACACATTATTTATATTCTAACATAAATTTATACTTATTTTTATATTTATATTAATTTTATTATAATATATAATAAAATTATTTAAAAAAATAAAAATATAATTTTAAATTTTAAATAATTTTATTATATATAATAGTATAATTATATCAATGTAAAAATAGAAGTAAAATTATAATACCATGACATTTCTCGTCTAATCAAAGAACACCAAACTACAAAAGGGGACAATAAGGACACATACAACTTGCTTTTTGAGCTGTCAAACTCATTTTGCATCATGTTCGACACATGCTCACCACGTGTTCTTACCAACTTTTAGTTTTTTTTTGCTAAGATAAGTATATCACATTACCGACATCCTTATCAACACAATATCAACTTCTTATAAATAAGCAAAGGGTTTGGTATTTTAAAAATGGAAAAAATATTTTAAAGGTATTTTAATTCTTTAAAAAGAAGTAATTTAATTTTTTATTTATTTTAAATAATACTTAAATCTTTTTTTTTTTATAAAAAATATAATATAAGTATTTTTTTATAAAAAATGATAGCACAAGTTTTTTTTTCAAAAAATATCAAAAGTATTCATGATTAAAAATATATCTAAATTTTTTATATTAATTATAAAAGTTTATTTGTACATATTAAAAATATTATGTAAATACAAGTTTAAAAATGAAAAATTGTTCTAAAAAATTTATCTACTTAAATATTATAAATTATTAAAATCAAAATATTGCATGAAATTTTGGTATTAGAGTCAGTAAAGAAATTAAATAAATTTTAAAATTAGATTTATCTAACCTAATACAACAAGAGAAATAAATTATCTAAAATATTATAACGAATAATTAATAAAATTAACACTTTAGTAAGAAAAAAAATTAATATGAAATAAGTAAAATGAATCCAACAATTAAAAGAAATTATAATTGAACTAATAAAATGTTATAAATAATAAACTATTTTTGTAAAACCTTACAAAACTTTGTAACGTCTTATATAGTGAAAAATTATTAATGTTGTCACTTTTACAAAAAAAAAAATGACTAAAATGATGCAAAATATAAATAAATGACTAAAGTGCGGACCATTAGAGTCCCTTGCCTTTAGAAAAAATATCCTAAAGGTCCTTTAATTCTTTGTAAAGAAGCACTTTAATCCTTCACCTATTTCTAACAACATTTAAGTTCTTTTTTAAGAAAGAATGATAGTACAAGTCTTTCTCTCTTTTCTCTAAATTTTCGATATTAAGAAGTAGAAAAACAAACTTTGCACATTTACAATCTCACTTTCACGCAGGAGTAAATGGACTAAATGCATGTGAAAATGATTTTTATAGAGATGTGATTGAATTAAAATGCCAAAATCCAATTAGCAAATACTATGTAGTGGATCTCTATAATTAAGAATTTGTTCCAACAACTTAAATTTAGACCAAATATAAACTAAAATGCCTAAATTTCATTACAATAAAAACCTAGTCTTGTGTCTCGGTAAATCGGCAATAATTGATTCCAATTAAATACTCTCACAATAAAATATAAGATTTACCAAATGATTAACGATAAATTTTTTTTTTTGTTTTCAATATTTAAAGAGTAGTGTTACATATTAAAAATTTATTACAATCACAATTAATATGACAATTTTTTATTAAATACAATTTTATTGACCTAACTATACTTATCACTAAAATATTATACCACCTCATTTATAATTCATCTTAAACTTAAAATATAGCATTTTTTATATTCAATTATATAAAATATCACAAGACTACTATATATTATAATTATAACATAAGTAATAATTAACTGGAATATATTTATCAATAATTATAATATGCCTTATTATTTCAAATTGCAGTATATAACATTTTTCTTATAAAAGAAGATCCTTTACCTACAACAAGACTATAAATTTAAAATAGAAAAAAATATCATATAAGTTATTTTGTTTTTATAAAATGTAGTATTTAGTTTCCTAGGTTATAAAAAGTATTTTTAAATTTCTTAATTTTAAGTCTCTCTATTTGTAAAAAGAGTGTCAAGTAAGGACAAAATTAATTTTTCATCCAATTTTCCATTAAATCTAACGGAATAGCAGATGTGTCACCTGCATATTTATATTTTTTGATATATATACGTAAAAAAATTAATATTTAATTAAAAAATTACTTAATTTTTTTAGTTTTCAAAAAAATTTAAATAAAATTTTCAATGTAATTTAAATATAATTTTCAATAAAATTTTAATTATCGAATATTTAAAGTCACAACTTAAATAATAAAAATTTTATTTAAGTTTCATCGAATGCAATAAAATTAAAATAGAATTTTCATTGTTTAATATCTAAAATTAGAAATTAGACAATAAAAATTTTATTTAAGTTTAATAGAAATAAATTGTAAAAAATTAGAGTAATTTTTTAATTAAAATTTATTTAATTTGACATATATCTATCAAAAAATATAAATATGTATGTGACATATGTACTATTCCATTAGATTTAATGAAAAATTAGATGAAAAATTAATTTTTTCCTTACTTGATACCTTTTTTACAAATAAAGGGATTTCAAAACACTTTTTTTATAGGTAAATGGATTTAAAGACACCTTTTATAAGTTAGAAGACTAAATGATACCTATTACATAAGCAAAGTGACAGTTTTTGGCTCTTTTCCTTTTAAAATATTTTAGTATATAAATGATTCAATTATTTAATTAATTTTATTTTTAATTTTTTTAATATTAAAAAATATATATTTATTTATATGATTAAAAATAATTAAAAGTAAAATTTTATATATACAAATATATATACCGTTCAATTAAATCCATTTAAAAACGGCCTCTGACGAAATAGTAATTGTAGTCACAATCACAAAAATGGTAACTTTTTAATTACCCGCCTTTTTATTTTGGGCATAAACTGTAAAGTTACAGTTGTTGTCGTTGGCATTTCGAAATTAAACGAAATATATTAAATGGAAAGGAACAAGCTTCTCCAAATTGGAGGGTAGTTAAGCTGTCGAATGGAAACGGGTTAACTGACCACTTTGGGCAGAAAACGTGAACATGGGCACCTCTGTTAATGTCGGTCGACTAATAAAATATGTTAATATAACAATTCTTCGTAACATATATTCAACGATTGTTGGCTCTTCTTTACCTTGAGCATCTTCACTTTCCTTGTTGTTGTAAAGATACAAACAGACGTAGATAGCTCAGAGAGTGACCCATCAGCTAAACCCTCCTCTTCTCTGCCACCAATTAGTTGTAACATCGATAGACTCAGTTGGTGCTCAGTTTATTCAGAAACTTGGCTTGTTTCGATCTGGGTTTTGGTCAATTCACTGGATTGACTCGAGATTGTTAATGGGTATTGCTCAAAATTAGATTTTGATTTGAGTAATAGAAAAATAGGTTTACAATGTCTTGGAAGAGTAGAGGTGTAGAGCCTGCTTCGAAGAGTGTTGTGTCGCGAAAATGGACTCTTTTGCTCTGTATTGGTTGTTTTTGCGTTGGGATGCTCTTCTCTGATAGGTAAAATTTCCCCTTTTATAGTCTCAAACTTTCTTTGTACTTCTAATTTTGTTAAAAATGTTACTTTCTTGTTGATTATTTGGTTGGGAACACTGATTTGGGAAGCGAGGGGATTTCCGTAAACCAATTAAGTTAATTTGGTATCTCATATCTGAATTTGCAATCGTATCTTCTATGGCTTTGGATTTGTTGAAGACTTGAAGTTGACATCAATCTTGTAGAGAGTCTTGATGAGAAATTAGAATTTTGAAGGAGGTTTAGAATTTGGGGTTTACCTAAATTCCATACAATGAATGCTTAAATTTGAGATTTACTTGTCTATTTATTACTATACTACTTGAACTAAGAACTACCACCGAAGAAGATTAGGTTCAACTATTTTTTCTGTCTTGTGGAAATGCTTTAATCTTTCACATTAAAAGATAATGTTCTTTTTGATAAAACATTGTTCAATGCCCTCACTTTTTGTCACTACTGCTTTTGCTTTCCCTGGTCGGAATTAACGCATTCTGTATGTGTCAATTTTGCTCATGTTCATAAAAAAGGAATCTAATTTGCAAGCTGAAATGCTTGTCCAGCGTGATTAATTGAGCACTTCTTGTTAAATATAGTATTATATATTTATACTTGGTAAATTGTGTGAGGTCATGTGTATTTGTGGTTGCTGTCAGTTATACATAAGTCTGAGCAAATCTTTCCCTCATTTGGCTTTTTTTTTTTTTATACCACAAAGTGGTTGTTGGGTTTTCTTGCATGGTTACTCTCTTAGTATTTAGGTTAGTTTGTTAAAAATCATGTGGTAATGACTTGGTACATCTCAGAGGAAACTGTAAATGGTCACTTAACATCATGTTCTCTATTGATTTCACATATTTTTGTGATAGAATGTGGACTGTGCCTGAAGTTCAAAGCATACCAAGGAGAACAGTGGGTGACGAGAAAGAGTTGAAATCAATCTCAGATTGTATAACAACTGTTGTGAGCATCATTTTGCATAAAACAATTTGCATGCCTTCATTTTATTCCACTTTTGATGTGTTTTTCTTGAGTTGTTTGTTGAATAATTTATATCGTGGTGTCTGTGCTTTAGAAGGGTGTAGGACATGAAAACAAGGACGTCTATGGGGAAGTTTCCAAGACTCATCATGCAATACGGTAAGTCAATGCTTAGAGTTACTTAAGCTTACTAAAATTGCCTTAAAGATAAATCTTATAACTCTTACAAAATGCAGTACACTGGATAAAACAATTTCAAATTTAGAGATGGAGTTAGCTGCAGCTAGGGCTGCTCAAGAATCTATCCTTGAAGGTTCTCCTATGGGAGAAAATTTAAAGGTTTCTGAACAAAGTGACAAAAGAAAATATTTGATGGTTGTTGGAATAAATACTGCTTTTAGTAGCCGGAAACGAAGAGATTCAGTTCGTGCAACTTGGATGCCTCAAGGTCTTCAGATCTCTTAAGTTGATATCGCTGCTTACATGTTTCTGTTAATATCATGATGCTGACATGTTCTCTTTTCTTTTATCTTTTGTCTGAAATCAGGAGATAAAAGGAAGAAGCTCGAGGAAGAAAAGGGTATTGTAATGCGTTTTGTAATAGGGCATAGGTGAGTAGCTAAGCTACCCTTAATTCAGATATCTAAAGAAATTCTTCTGTAGCTTACCAGATTATGGTTCACATATTGTCTCCAATTTTGAATCTTACTGTTATTTTTAATTTTCATGAGGATTTATTCAGTTTGTTCTTCTATTTGTCTTCTCAATTGCTAGTGCTACATCAGGTGGTATTCTTGATAGAGCTATTGAAGCAGAGGATAGAAGGCACAGTGACTTTTTGAGACTGGTAGAGCTTTTCTCTCCTGGTCTTTTCTTAAACAAGTTCTGCTACTGTTTGAAATAGCAAACAGCTGGCACATATTGTGGAGATATGTTTTAAGTTTTCTAATTAGAGAAAACAACTAGCCAAACCTGTTGTATTTATACATATGCAGGACCATGTTGAGGGTTATCTTGAATTATCAGCCAAGACAAAGATATACTTTGCTACTGCTGTTACTTTGTGGGATGCTGATTTCTACATCAAAGTTGACGATGATGTTCATGTTAACATAGGTAAAAGGATAGCCATGCAGCACACTCCAAACTTGTCCATTACTTGTGCACTTAAAGTTCATTTTTATTTCGGGTTATACAATTGTTGAAGTTGCCAATCAGTTTTTTAATAAGTTTATTTCAACATCTGATGATAACAATATGATATAAAGCAGGCCATATACTTGTGTGAATAATTTAAGGCAGTTCAAGCAATTGGATTTTGAGTAATGAGCTCGCGCTGAACCTTGTTCTTGGTGTTGCTAGCATTTATAGGCAATTTCATCCAAGCTCATTTAAGCCTTCATTATTGTCATCTTTCTCCATGTTACATTGATTTCACTTATTCTGATGTTACAGCCACACTTGGAGCAACACTAGTCAGTCATAGAGCAAAGCCAAGAGTGTATATTGGGTGTATGAAATCTGGTCCAGTCCTTGCTCAAAAGTAAGAGATTTACTCTAAACTTCTTTCATTTGTCTCAAGCTTTAAGGCATTTTTTTTCCCTGATTTTCATTTCTTTTTGTCATCAACAGGGGAGTGCGATACCATGAACCAGAATATTGGAAGTTTGGTGAAGAGGGTAACAAGTATTTCCGTCATGCCACGGGTCAGCTCTATGCTATCTCAAAAGATTTGGCTACATATATATCAGTTAACCAGTATGTGTATTCTGCAACAGAAAATAGCTAATTTTTCTAATTGAGGTGCATCTCTTACACGGTTTCTATTGTAAATGGTTTCTATATAGGCATGTGTTACACAAGTATGCAAATGAGGATGTCTCTTTAGGATCATGGTTTATCGGATTGGATCTCGAGCATATTGATGATCGGAGATTATGTTGTGGAACACCCCCTGGTAAATATCTCACAACCTTCTGTTTTGTTTCTTTGGTCCATTCTTTTTCCGTTTGGATTGCTATCAAAGAGTTTCTTGATTATATGTTTTAGTCAGGCCTTATTATTACTTGTGTTTACCAATGAAAACCAATCATTGTTCAGAAATGCTAGGAGTGAGTTTGCACATTCCATTGTTAGCATTCTAAATGATTTCCTTTAAACTGGTGAGTATCAGATTTTGGACACTTGAGGGAATATTCTTCTACTGACTGCAATGTTGAAGAATAGACTCTATTTGATGAGTTCCACTGTGTTAAAAGTTTCATAAGTATATCACCAACCCTGAGAGCTTAAATAACAATTAATCCGTTTGATATCTTCCTATAATATTCCAATCAGATTGATGCTGTTGTTAATGCATACCTTGTGGAACAGTCTTGTAAGTGAGGAACAATAACAATCAGTTTAATGTCACACCTGTGCTTTATTTGTTGATATGCGTTGTAAATCCGTGTAGTTACCTGATATTTTTACATGTTTTATGCTACAAATATAACAAGGTTGAAGTAGGAAAGAAAAAAAATTCAAGCTAAATGTTGATTATTAAGTGATAGCTCCAATTGCTCCCATGAGTTTCCGCAATGAGCTCTCATCTTAAATGGTTAACTCATTGGGTGGGGTTGACTCATACACTTATAAATCATGCTCCCATTGTTTATTTATCAATGTAGGACTTGTTTTCTCTTATTTCTTGAACTAAATTCTAAAGCATTGAATGTTAAATAATATCACAGATTGTGAATGGAAGGCTCAGGCAGGCAACGTATGTGTTGCTTCATTTGACTGGAGCTGTAGTGGGATATGCAGATCGGCAGATAGGATGAAAGAAGTCCACAGGAGATGCGGCGAAGGTGAAAATGTGTTGTGGAACTCAGCCTTTTAGCAGTAAATTTCTTCTCAACTTCAGGAAGAGCAAAAGAAGTCCGTAAAAAAACCATGTATGGAGAGTGACATTCATGTTTGTATTATAATGTGAGATCAAAGCCTAAGAGATTGAGCCTAGGGGATTCTACTCCATTTTATATGAAGAAAAGGACCCAAATGGCAATCCCAAAAGAGACAGAGATCTTGTATATTATCATTCTTTCTAGTTCTTGTAAGTCTTCCACTGTCAATGAAGCTTTTTTGCTAGCATGGTTGGCTTTTTTTTCCACTTGTGTGATTATTAAAGAAGATACTTCTGCTAAACTTTTGATGGACATTGCAGTAGTTTCATGTTTTACCTATATCTCATATATATTCTCATTAGTCATTAGTGAAAGTGAAGTGATGAGCACTACAAACATATCATCACCAACAAACCTCACAAATAGAGAACTATCAGACTTGGCGTTAGTGAATCCCATAGCTAACGAACAAACAAGAACTGAGCTTTTGATGCTTAGGGGCTTGTTTCAAACCATACAAAGCTTTGTGCAATTTACAAACCAATTGAGAACCACCAGTCTCAAAGCTAGGAGGCTAACACATATACACATCTTCCAAAAGATCTCCATTCAAAAAGGCTTATTGACATCCACTTGCCTAACCTGCCAACCTTTGTAAAGCACCAGAATAAGCACTACCCTTATGGTGGTGGTTTTAACAACAGGGCTAAAATTTTCTGAGTAATCAACACAAATTCTAGAAAACCCTTCGCAACCAATCGAGCTTTGTATTTATCCAAAGCACCATTGGACAGAAACTTCACCCTAAACACCCACTTATAAGTGATAGCCTTATGTCCTTCAAGTAAAGAAACTAAAGTCCAAGTCTCATTTGCATTGAGAGCATCTAACTCTTTATGCATAGCTAACTTTCATTCAGGCACCTTAAGAGCTACTTTGTAACTCTTAGGCACAGGCTGCACTTGAGAAACAGAAGAAGTGACATGAAAGGACCTAAGCTTAAAGGTACTGGCTTTAGATCTAGTAAGCATGAAGTGTGAGTTTGTTCCAGTAGGAGGCTGATGTATACAAGAGGAAGGAAGAAGAGACTCAACAAGTTGAGAGACATTAGGAACTTCTGAAGCAGAAGCCTCGGAAGAAGACACAACAAGAATATCAAATATAAGCAACTCATTACCAAGAACATTGATAACTCTAATTTATTAGAGTATTATTAGCTCTTATTCATAAATACTTGCTTGTTAATTTGGGAATATCCACACATTATAATCATTTATACACTATTTGTGGATTTTGTGATTTAAATGAATTCTTTGATAATAAATTCAAAATAATTATGAAATGTGTCAAAAAGAATTATATTTTGATGTGCACTCATTATATTTTCATTGCCCTTGCAGGAAACAAAGAAAACAACAAAGAAAATGCAAAAATACAACTTTGCTGCAGCTTTGCTACAGCATTGCTGCAGCAAAATCATATCAGGAAATCAACGCAGAAAACAGAGGCTGACTTGGAGTTAAAATTTAAAGGCTAATTTGGACTCTCAACAAAAGGACAATTTTGGGCTTTCATTAACTTACCTTTTTAGGGATAATATTGGAAATTAACACACCAAAATTTGTCTCCAATTAAACCTAATATAAAAGAGCAAAAACAGGGGCTGATTTGGAGAGAACTGCGGCAACAAATAAAATACATATACAGCAGATCTGGGCAGCAGCTGCGTGGGACAGAAGAGGAGAAAATACTCAGCAGCAATAGCGCAGATCAGAGGAGAATTCTGGGCAGCAATGCAGGAGACGAGAGGCAGAAAATATAGGGCAATTCTGGGCACAAAAACTGATCAGAAAACAACACAGAAAAGAGAGAAAAACAAGCAGAGAGCAATGCAATTTCTGGGCAGATTCTGAACAGAAATTCTAGACAGAAACAGGAGGACATCAGAGGAGGAAAACACAGCAGAATTGGACAGAGAACAGAGACAAATTCAATAGAAGGGGGTTTTATTAATTTATTCCTTCTTCTATTCTTCTTTTATTATTTTTCCAAATTTCTATAACTCTATGAATCTGATGTTGACCATGGATGATTTGTTATTTAATTTTAGAAATATGCTTGGCTAAATTTTCATTCAGTTAGGGTTGTGGATGTGCAAGTGTATATAGACCTTATGCTTTAATTTTATAAAGTTGTGCTTTGCTTGGTGAAGGATGCTAGTTATTCTATGCTTGATTAATTGATTTATTCTTATTGATTGTTTGATCAACAATTGATAGGTTAGTAGACTAAAATTGAATCTGGAAAGGTTAATTTAAGTTGGATAAAGCTAGAATAGTGTGAAGAAATTAATATAGGAATATATAATTATCTCACATAACTCAAAAGAATTTGTGCATGAACGTTGTTCTTAGATTCAGTTTTGCATAGGAATATGTTTCATTGAGTCATAGAATATATAAACATTGCAGATTCGGAAGAATCTTTTGTGAATTTTTGCAATTCTTGTTACTGGTATACTTTGCTGCAGCATTGCTACAGCATTGCTGCAGCAACGCAGTTTGTCTACATCACTTGTCACATTCGCGATCCTAACTGATTTATCTCCTTGCGATTCTTGATATCTCTCTCGTTAAACTTTGTTTCAGTATTTTCACTCTTGTTCTCTCGTATTATTTATTTTATTTTATTTATTTTATTTTAATAAACAAAAACACAAAATATTGATTTTAATAGTTAATTTTTACGATATTTTCTAGTATTCCAATCTCCGTGGGAACGATCTTTCTTATCATTATATTACTTGTTTGCGACACGTGCACTTGCGTTAAATCATATACACCATTGTGAGCAACAAGTTTTTGGAATATCAACATCAGAAAATTCAACAAAATTAGACAAAGAACATTTAGAGGAAGACTAAAAAAAAACCATTAATAGGTTGAGAAATTAGAAGTTGATCGAGAGAAACTAAGTGGAGCAAACGTATCTAACACATTGATAGGACATGACAAGCAATGGGAAAATGACCAGGCACTTTAATGATAGACATAACAGTGGAGGCAAGTACAAACTGTTCAATAGAAGACAAAGAAGTGAATGATTAAGCAAAAGGAAAGAAAGACTCATTAAAAACAACATGCCGGCTAGCATAAAGTTTACCTGACTCTGTATGAAAGCAGAGATAACCCTTCTGATTAGAACAGTAACCTAAAAAGACACACTCTAAGGACCTAGGCTCTAATTTGGTACTATTATAGGCCCTCAAGCAAGGAAAACTTTGACAACCAAAAGTTTTGAGAAACATGTAATCAGGTTTCTTACCAATAAGAACTTCATAAGGAGACAGACCAGCCAAAATTTTAGTAGGAAGTCTATTGAGAAGGTACATGGCAGTCAACATAGCATAGGGTCAAAAGTGAACAGGCATACTAGCTGTAGATAATAAAGCCAAACTCCTCTCTACAATACGCTTGTACCTACACTCAACTACCATATTTTTCTCAGAACTATAAGGACAAGTTAACCGATAAATAACACCTAGTTTGGTTAGAGAGGACACCATGGGTTTAAATTCAGTATCCCTATCGGTTTGGACAGTTTTAATATCAGCACTAAATTGTTTTTCAACCATGGTTTTAAAACTAAAAAATATAGAATTAGTTTGATCTTTGCTTTGAAGCAAGAAAATCCAGATGAACCTAGAATGATCATCAACAATAGACAAAAAATACCTATAAGAAGTACAGGCATTTTGTGGTGCAGTCCACAAATGTAGATATAACAAATGAAAAAGAGTAGAAACACGCTCATGAGAATGAAGAAAAGGAAGTTTGTGAGATTTTGCTAGTTGACAGTGCATACAAAACTCTACATTATAACTGGAAACAATTTGTTGAGAGAGACATACTTAAACATAGCACTCTTAACAGTAGGAAAAGAGGGATGACCTAACCTATTATGTTATTGCTGCAAAGAAGCTGAAAACATAATTAGAGACAAAAAAGCATACTCAGATGATAAGGAACCTCCAACTGAACCATGCACTTGGTACAAACCATGTTCACTTGGACCCTTTAGCTTGACCTTCTGGGAAGGAAGATCCTTAACACAAAAACCATCAAGAGAAGATCCTTAACACAAAAACCATCAAGAGAAAATTCAATAGAGACTTAGTTATCACGACACAACTTATAGGCAGAAAGTAAATTGGTGGTAGCCTTGGGGGCATGCAACATATCTTTTAAAGACAACATACAATTATCATTTATTTTCAACTCACCATAACCAACATTAGCTATAGGAGTGTTAGTTCCAATACCTAACATAATTCCCTCAGAGCCTGAATAAGGTACAGATGTAGTGAATTAAGACAAATAAGACATGATATGATGACTGACACCCATATTAAGCAACCAAGAACATTCAGAGGATCCTGCAGATGAACCATTGCACTGCTCCAACATTGCCTGATCCCCAGAGATCTTTCCAATGAACAAGTCTCGAAGAACAAAACACGACTGTGCATTGTGACAAGTTTTGTCACAAATTTGACATATAGGATGATCACTAGAACCCTTTTTTTATGAATTCTTGAAATAATTGCCACCATAATTAGAGAATCATTTCGAACTTTGTGAATTTCCTTGCAAGAACTGCTTAAGATTCCATCGAGGAGCATTAGAATTGTATTTGGATCCATCACTAATCTTTTGACCATAAGACTTACTGCCACTACTCTGGTTATGATTTCATGAGACAAATCGTGCAACATTAGCTTGAAAGAATCCTCCTTGATGACCAAGATCCTCCTTCTCAAGTATTCTATCATAACCTTCTAAATAGTTATGAACAGCATTAATGAAAGGCCGAATTTCACGCATCTGAATATTAGAAATAAAATTGTTGTACTGTGGACCCAAACCAGTCAAAATATTCAACAACAAATCCTTTTCTTGTACTAGTTCTCCAAGTGATGCTAGATGGCCTGCAATGATCTTAGCTTTTGTGAAGTATTGAGATGTTGAAAACCTTCTTTGTTCAAACTTTGCAACTGTTGCCTTAAGTCCATGACTTAAGATTGAATATTTGCAGAATATGATTCCTCAAGAGCCACCCATTGCTCCCTAGCAATCATGCCACTAGTTAGGTAACCTAACATATTGGTTGAAACTGAGCCATAGATCCAACCTTTAACAATTGAATTCAATCTATTCCAGTTCAAGAAAGATGCATTAGGAGTAAAAGAATTGTCAAGAAAACAAGGAGGAACAACTAAAAAGAGCCATCAATAACTCCCTTAAGTCCATACGCTGTAACATACATCAACAATTGATCCTTCCAAATCATGTAATTATTTTCATCTACCTTCACAAACAAGCAAACATTCATTGGAGGTGAAGAAGAGAAGATTCTGAGCCAACACATCAATTTGACTCAACATCGCAGCACTCACAGTAGAAGCTTGTGGTGGAACAATGCCAACCCTAGGAGAATTAAGAGGAGATTGCGAGACAACATCTTTGTAGGATTGATTTGCAATGCCATTAGCACCCTTCACTGCCATTACAAACTCTTGGATGATTGGCTTTGATAGTGATGAAACTATAGTTTTTCTTGCTTTGAGATTGAAGCTTTCATCATAAGTATAATTCCCTCTCAGTCAACCTTCTTCTCATTCACATGTAGTAAAGCCATTTTTATGGCCACACACACACACACATATATATATATATATATATAGAGAGAGAGAGAGAGAGAGGGTACCCCCTTGGTTATCTCTCTCTCTCTTCTTTTTTTTTTTCTTTTTTCTTTTTTGAAATAGCCTTAGTATTGACGCACTCATAACTTAAGACTTGAATTCTAAACCTTCTACATATTCACATGGGCTGCAAGCCGTTGAGCCTAGTTATCTATCTTGCTCATTATAATATACAATTTGCTTATATTGTGGTTGGTTGTGTACACGCATTGTTTTTTATAACTAAGACGTCTCTTGCATAGGACGTGGGAGTATTTTATAAATCCTTGATAATTGATATTTTGCCTCTTTTGGGCTAGGAAAAGGATTAGTTCATGAGTTATTAAATTATTAATTTTTATTTTATTTAAAAAAAATTATTGGTAATTGTTACTCTGAGATTTAATAAGAAACTAGAAAAGTGAATCGGGAACGTAATTTACTGAAATTTTGGTATAATGAAGTTTCTCCATTCTTAAATATTATATTGTAGATCAGATAAATCTTTATATCTCTATGTGAATCTTAGAATGTCTTTAAATATACAAATGGGAGAAAGTGATTTTTTTTTGTTCTTAAGAATTATTTAAGTCTTAAAACTAGACCCATTGGTATTCAACTCTGAACTTTGGTTCAATGCAATGCTTGTGACCATGGGTATTTTGCGTTCAGTGTGAATGAATAAAAACATTAATTTTATTTATTGTGTCTTATTCTTTACATAGATTTATTATCTATATGTAAAGGATAATTTTTAGCTATAATTGTTTTGAGCTTAAGTGATTATACAATAAAATCTTTAAAGTCTCAAACCACCAAATGCTATGCCAGCATTTTATGAATTAAAAGGACTATAGATCGACAAAAGTTTGAAGATAGATTCTAATAGAAAAAATCTTATATTTAACATGTTGGATAAGACTAGCAACACTCTCAATTAAACTATCATATTAACTTACAAATTTCTTCAAGTAACAAATGTAAATTTTACTGTCTTTTTATACATTCACTTTTTTTTTAAACATGAAAATAATATGCTAACA
Source organism: Elaeagnus macrophylla (assembly GCA_029378325.1). Classification (NCBI taxonomy): domain Eukaryota; kingdom Viridiplantae; phylum Streptophyta; class Magnoliopsida; order Rosales; family Elaeagnaceae; genus Elaeagnus; species Elaeagnus macrophylla. The sequence continues at coordinate 95,924,599 of CM055640.1, forward strand.
AAGTAAAATTTACACGTATAGAATGGTACAAGTAAAAATAAGAATGTAATTGAAAGTGTTACTAGCATTTTTCGTAGAATATTACGTGTATATTTTTTTTACTACATCAAATAGACATATTGTTGGGTGACAATTGTCTATGGGGGGAACTCTTAGGAATTAAGAGTTCTCGCAATTTCAGATGGTAGTAAATCAATATCGATGTCACCTACTCTGTAATTTATGTGCGCCCATTGGATCAAATCATGTGCTTTGAAATTCAGCTCTTATGGTATCCATTTGATGGAAATCATATTAAAACAATGAAGTTTATTATTTATGTCTAACATAATTTGCTTTGTGTTCAGAGAATTTGTTGCCAATTTTCTTCAAGGAATGCCTGGATGATTGTTTGATTGTCTCCTTCTAAATAGACTAATTTGTGAGAAAATTTCAACAAGTAATGAAAAGCTGCGAAAAAGACTAAAGTTTCTGCTTCTTCACTATTGCCAGATTTTTGGTGTTCCACCCATGTATGAATTGTTCTCCCATAATTGTCTGTGACTATAAATCCCAAATCAGATTCTCCATTTTGCCAAGCTGCATCAAAATTTACTTTTATTGCATTTAAAAGTGGAGGTTGCCAAGTAAGGGGAATAACAACAACATCTCCTTTTAAAGTCTCTTTAGTCATTGGCTTATCAGGAAGGATATTAAACTCCTCTATTCGGTTGTTTATCCTATGAATAAATTGCTATGGATTGAGGGTTATTTCTTTATGTAGAACTTCATTTCGTATCCACCAGTTTTGTTCCATCATAATTATTGAGACTAGTGTGAACTTCGCAGGTTGTATTTCTTTAGATAGCCATTTTTTTGGTGGGTTTAAAATGAAACTTATGTAAGGATAAATATTGAGTTTCTCTAAAAAAAAAGTCAATTGATATTCCATTTCTAGTGGAGCTACCATGAGCGAAGAATATCACATTTGATAAAAGATGCTCAGTATCTTCTACCTCCTTACGACAGAGTAAACATAAAGGATCTTCTATGTGCCTAAAAGCGACGATCTTCTTTTTTGTTCCCAGACAATTATTTACAATTTTCTATAAAAGAAGCTTATGTCTTTCATGTATTTTGGCTTTCCAAAGTTTTTTCCATATTGGAGAATTTGAACTTGGGGAAGTCTTGAAAAAATTAAAGTCCAATAAACATCTTTCCCTTTACCTGTTCCATACCATTCAATCTTGTCATGAGTGTTTGAAGGAGGTCTTATATATTCAATGAAAGGAGCCATGTTATCTCCATAAAGATTTATTATTTTCCTTTGGTCCCAAGTCCAGAGATCTTGTCATCGACAAATATCGGTAATGAGATCAAATTTGAAGTTGAAATTGTGATCATTTCCTAATTTCCAGTAACTGCCTGCCTTTACTAGGTCTCTTGCCCATAAAATTCTTTTCCAGATGTTTGAATCTCCTGTGCGTTTCTGGACTGTGAAAAAATTGTCATATCTTAGGTATTTTGCATTAAAACTTTGACCCAGAGCTTGTCTGATTGAGTTGTAATGTGCCAAAATGCTTTGAAGAGCATTGCTTTATTGAAAGCCTCCATCTTTCGAAACCTAGGCCTCCAAAAAATTTTGGTAAACGTATACTGTCCCAAGCAAGAAGGGAGTAGTAGTGAGCAGTGTTTGTGTTATTGGACCACCAAAATCTTCTAATTATAGAATCAGCATAATGATATATACTTGTGGGAATTTTAAAGGTACTCATAGAGTATATGGTTAAATTTCGCAAAACTGAATTTATTAAAGTCATTTTTCCTGCTTATGATAGAAGTTTGGTTTTTCAACTGTCAAATTTGCCTTTCAATTTTTCTAAAATTTTGTTGAATTCTAAAGTTCTTTTTCTACCAATAGGAAGAGAGTGTTCCAAATAAGTGATAGATTCTGCTAAATTTGTAACAGATAAATTTGGGCAAATCATGTTTTTCTAATTATCTCCTATGTTCTTTGAAAAGAATACTGCAAATTTTTGAAAATTTATTTGTTGTCTAGACCAAGTGCAATAAATATCAAGGATCTTCTTAATTTGTTGTGCTTCCTCAATGTTCCTAAAAAAAAAATTAGTATATCATCTGCATAAAGTAAGTGTGAAATAGAGGGAGCTTTGGGTGACACTTTAATTCCATGTATGGCTTGTAGAATTTCTGCTTTGATAATCATTTTGGAAAGGATTCAGTGACCATAAGAAAAGGGTAAGGCGAAAGAGGATCACTTTGTCGAAGACCACGCTGAGTTTTGAACTTGTCATGAAAAGCACCATTTATAAGGATTGAGAAAGAAACAATTGAAATACATTGGTGAATAAGATTGCAGATTTTAGAAGAAAAACCCATTAGATGCATTGCTTTTAGCAGGAAATTCCACTCTACCAGATCGTATGCTTTCCTCATGTCCGGTTTAATGCCCATCAATCCTTCTTTACCTCTAGTTTTCCTTTGGATTTTAAAAGTAAGTTCATGTGCTAATAAAGTGTTTTCTGCTATCCATCTTCCAAGAATAAAAGCAACTTTATAAGGAGTTTTGTTTCCATCAACCAAACCACATCAGGTTTGTTTCTTCTTAACAGGTAGTGCATGGCCCTTTTGGCTCGGGGTCTCCCTAAACCTCGGTCATTCCAGCTAAGGACTATCATTTTCCATTTGGGGGCAGGTTAACGGCTGCCTCCTCGCCTTCAGCTTTTTTGTTGTTCATTGGAGTTTTTGTGGAAGGGTGATCATTAAGACAAACCAGAGAAGTTGAATTGGAAACGGTTTTTTAATTGTTGCCTTCCCCAACTATTAGCTTCTTATTTTCAGTCCTGAGAAAACCATGAGCTTTTCTTTTGATCATTGAATTGCCTGCAATCTTCATTTATGATATCTACTTTCCTTTATTTATCTGAATAGGTTGATCAGTTGAATTGATGGCATTGTGGGGTTCGGTGATTGCATTAGAAGGGGACCAAGCTTTAGTAGGTATGGTGGGAGTGTTTTGACGAAGAGTATGGTTGTTAGTTTGTGTTTTCTTCAGCTGGCTATGAAATTTTTTGTGGATTTGGAATAAGCTGCTAAAAAAGAGTGTGGATATATCAGTTGGGATGGAAAGGGTATCATGGTGGACTTCTTGACCAATGTAGAATATTTGTGAGGTGTGAAAGTTGAACCAATTTTTGTTCATATCATAATCAGCAGTCATCCCAATGGTTTGTGAAATCATTTTAAACCTCAAATTCATGTCAATAGTATCTTCACTGAGTTGAAAATACCAGTAATTAAAGAAGGCAGCAAAGTTTATGAGATCAAGTACTTGTACCATTTGGATGAGCTCTTGTACCTCTCCATGAATTCACTCAGCTTTATCTAAAAAAAATTCTTGCATATCTACCTATTCAGAATCTGGACAGGATGATTCTGCTGCCAGAGATGCTCTATGTAAAGAATATAGACTGGAAGTGCCTTCTTCAAGATTTGCTTTCTGTCTTGGGGTAGCCTTAGTAGTCTTTGTGGGACGAAGAGACCAAAAATAGACATTGGAAGCAGCATTTCATAATTTGCACGTAACCATTCCCCATACAGGGGAACAAGAGTGGAATCACTTACTTTGTATTTCATGGCTGAGCTAAGACCACACAAGTTAGTAGTATGATTCAAAAGACCACATTTAAAGCAAAATTCTAGGAGTCTTTCATATATGAATTCAATCCATATCCTTGAGCTGAAATTTTGGTTTGCTGGGGCCTTTCTAGGAATCAAACAACCAGTAGTGATAGGTTTTGTTACATCAATCTCCACTCTGAACCGCAAATAATTACGAATCATAAATGATTCATAACTTGAGTTATCATGTTGAATGAATTTACCTGCAAGATCAACAAACCTCTCTACATTTGAGTTGCGCATACTAGCAAAGTGAAGTCCGTATGCCTAAATCCAGAAAGTAGCATAATCAAATTCTAATTCTTGTATTGTCAAATTATGATCCCATTCTCTCATGATAAGCAAGGCTCTATTAACATGCCAAATTCTTCGATCTCAGACAGAATCTCATTCGTCAGATGATTCAAAAGTGAACGAAAAAATGTTTTGTTTGTAGTCTTTTATGGTGACTAAGACATCTCCTTTGATATACCAAGCTTAGTTGACAGCCTTAACAACTTGATGTGTTGGAAAGGATTTTCCTTATAAGCATGATAGAAGCTGCCATTAGAGCTTCGTTAGTATTCTCTTCTAATTCGATAAAAGGAACTTCACAAGTCAGTTGATTGGTTTTTTCAACGAGGTCTCCAATCTCTTGGTTTGAGATGAAATTGGGGGTAGATGCCATGTTTTGGGAAGCTGAGGACTTAGGGTATTTTAAGGATTTCTTTTTCTTTGGCTTTGCTAATGGTTGTGTATAACGAGCATAAATGAGGTTTTTATAGTTCACATTATGGTAGGGATTTGAGAGACTATAAGTGGATTCATTAAGGATTCCTTGGTAACATATGAACAATTTTCATTTTCTGAGAGAGTGATAGGGGTGTTGGTTTTCATGAGGTAAAATAAAGGAATGATTGCGCTGAGTAAAGGGTATTGCGGGTAAGTAAAGAGATGAATGGTAAGTGTGATCAGATCAATTGGATCATTGAAATAACAATTGCTTGAGACGGGTCCATGAAAATCTTATCGGATGTATCTTAAAGTCCAATGATGCAAGTAAACTACGATGAATGATTAATGGAGAGGCCAATACAAAAAAAAGAAATTAAAGAGATTGTAACAAATCTGATACGATATGATTGAAGATTTCTTGAATGATCTGCAACATAGTGGAGTAAGAAAACTAAATTAAAGACCTTTACGTTCTATGTCGGAACCCTAATGAGAAGAGTGAAACGAGAGGAAGTCGGGTTACATTTTAAAATAACTATTTTTTATATGTATATTTTTATTAGTAATAATAGTTGGTTTTGTCCGCATTTCTTACAAGTTATCTGTTTCATAGAATGAAGTGCTAAGACGATGAAGTAATTTATGTCTCCACTCCTTGTTTTGCAAAGAATTCTCATTTTAATGACCCAATTGTGATTGTGTTTCCAGTTTCTTAACTTAATTACTGTTTAAACTAATGAATTTTAAAAATAAAAAATTATGATAGTTAAACTCTCTGCTTTAATATCATAGACTTGTAAAAAAAAATTCAAAATATTACAAAATTTAATAAAATCGTCATATTTTTTTTTTTTTTATCAATATTGTTAGAAGAAAATTACAATTTTATATTCAACTATATAAATTCCACCACCTCATCTTATCGAGAAGCAACGAAAGCAAAAAGAGAGTAAGGGACAAGTTTATGATTTATTTATTTTCTTTCTTTCCATTTTATTGAGTTAAAAGAACAAGAAGTTAAAATACACTCAACAAAGTCCAGGCAAATTATCCCAGGAGCAAGAAATTCTAGCATAATCAGTTAAAGAAGCAGCAACAGGTACCAAAGAAGAAGCTAAACGTTCCATTTCAAGCCCAAGATTTTCTTCTGTAACTCCTATGGATTGACCATTGTTATTTGATATTTTCCCACTGTAACTGTTATTATTATACAATTCCGGGACCTCAATGTTGGAACAAGGTACAAAATTTAAGAGCTTCGACCACTCTTCTGTTACTGAGGTGAAAGCTATCTTTTGTTGATTCACTTCTTCCCTTGTATTAATTTCTACATAAAATAGCCAACCAAAAAATGAAAAGAAATAATAAATAACAAATGGTGTTAAGAATTTATTGGTCGGTCATGTACAAGCAAACCACCTACTCTTTCCTGTATTGGTTGGTTACTAACATGTCAATTTAATAATGAGTAGCATGATTATTTAATTATTTTATTTATATAAAGTGCACATATTAATTATTTTTCTTAGAATTGATGAATTTATTTCATCTTATTGTTGCATGTTTGAACATTTAAGTCCCCTTTTTTTTTTTTTTTTTTTGACAATTTTGATTTTCTTTTGATAATATTTTTGGTAAAAACTTAAATTTGATGAAATTGAACATTAAATATTTAAAGAAAAAATATCTTGAAAATTTTTTAAAAAATCTTAAAATGACTAAAATATTTCCATATATAACCCAAAAGCACCTTTTCCATTAATAATTCGTTTATTTAGAGTATTAAATTCATAAGAAGTCAAGAGCATTTCATAACATTCTTGTTACATTCATAAATACTACTTTTTAACATTAAAAAGTCAAAAAGAATATATAAAGGATAAATTATTAATTTTTGAAAAAATAACAAAACTAACACCCCCAAAAATTATAATAACAAAACTAGCACCCCTAAGTTCAATTAAAATTGAACGACAATAATTTGGACTCGTTCAATATTGAACGTTCAATATTATCGGTTCAATATTGAACGTTCAATATTATCCGTTCAATTAGAATTGAATGACGATAATTAGACCTATTTAATATTGAACGTTCAATATTTTACGTTCAAATTGAATATTGAACGTTCAATATTAAACGTTCAATTCTAATTGAACACAAGGGGTGCTAGTTTTGTTATTATAATTTTTAGGGGTGCTATTTTTGGTAATTTTCCTTAATTTTTTATCAGAGAGAGAATATAATATTTTAAATAATAAAATAAAAAATTAGTACAATTATTTTTATAAAAAAATATATATATTTAATTAAATAAAATAAATAAATAATATATCTAATTGATTATGAATATTACTACTAATTATAGGAGTAATAAATAATATTCAATGAATATGGATTAATAGTCAATAACTTTCATAAAAAGCACTAAAATAATGTATTAATTTAAGAGGAATTATTGATTGTTATTGCTTAGAATTACATTATTAATTATTTTGATTTTGGAATATTACTTAACACATTTTAAGAAAACATTTTCACTATAATATTATAACATATTTTGAATCATCAAAACCAAATTTAATGCAGAACCGTATGATACAACTTTTTTTTCCTCCTTTTCTGAAAATCATTAATAAATTATTATCACAAAATTTAGCAATTAAATATCAGTTTGCTGCAATTCTTTAATGCAGAACCACATGATACAACTTTTTTTCTTTTCTTTTTTCTGAAAATCATTAATAAATTATCATCACAAAATTTAGCAATTAAATATCAGTTAGCTGCAATTCTGCAAGTAAATAAGGTTTATTTAGATGGCTTTATTTTATTTTTGAATTATTTAATAAAATATAAATTTAATTTTTTTATAACGTAAATAAATATATATTTTTTTAATATTAAAAAAAATAAATATATTTTAAAAAAAAAATTAATTAAATAATTAAATTACGTATGCAAATATGTTGGGAACTAAAGCTGCATATTCTAGAAGTAAACCTGAGATCAAAACTCACCAGATGAGCCTAAATAAGAGCTTGAAGATCCAAACCAGCTATAATCATCCAAGGAAGGCTTCTCTTCTTTTATACTCAAACCGGTCTTTGCGTTCATAGAACTATCTCCACCAAGCATATATGCTTCAACTTCCTCCAAAAGGTCATCCAACAACCCCATATTTCTTTGAGTCTCCGACGAGTATAACATGGAGTCCGTCGTAATATCGGACTGAATTTGGGAAAATTGGCTTGAAGGGAGCTCTGACTTCACCGAACCAATCAAACAAGACAAACCAACGGGTTCTGTCTCGAATTGGGTCGTCAAAGATTGCGGCAAAGGGGTATTGAAATTCATTGGAAACTGGAACGAACCATTATCCGGCATCTGGGTCGACGTGGATTGGCCCAAAAGGGTAGAAGTTTGTGGGGTTAATGTTGATAATGGAAGAGAAAAGCTATTGGACTCACGGTAGCGCCTGAAACGGAGTGGAGTGTCGAGACTTGGAACCGGACGGTGAACAGTAAAAGGATTTGAGAAAGAGAAAGAACTGGGTTCAAATCGATTTGGAGAGGCCATGGGTTGGTTTGTGGGAGATAAAGACGATGAATATTGTCGTGTGGTTGGTGATAGAGAGAAGTGGCTCTGGTTTTGATTCTGCATCTGGAATTGAAATGTTGGGTTGGTTGGTATTGTTGTGGCCATTGGAGTCGTCGGAGTGTTGGCTTGGGCTTGTTGAATATCAACAGGATATAGAGGCAAGCCTTGACGTTTACGCCTCTTTATCCTCGTGTTCCAATAGTTCTTGATTTCGTTGTCTGTTCTTCCAGGTAACTAAGAACAAAGAAAACCCAAAAACAGAGACCGACAGAGACATTAGAATTTTCAATCAAATCGCTAGTAGATCATATTTTCAGATCTTTCCCAATAAAACAAAATTAACCCAATATTTTTTACTGCTTTGATTAAACAACCCAATATTTGTTTGTTCGTTCAGGTAATTATAAGAAGAAATGTCAAAAAAATAAAAACAGAGTACCTGAGCGGCCATGCGAGCCCATTTGTTGCCACATTTGGCATGAAGCTCGAGAATAAGCCTCTCTTCCTCTGGAGAGAAAGTGCCTTTCTTAAGGTGTGGACGAAGATGATTAGCCCAACGAAGCCGACAGCTTTTACCACAACGATTGAGACCAGAGTTTCTCTGAACCGCGTTCCAATTACCTTCACCATATTTCCACACGTACTCCTTTAGAATCTTATCCTCAGCCGCAGTCCATGGACCTTTCTTCAAGATCAATCCATCAGGTCCACCACTACCATCTCCTCCTAATCTTCCTCCACTTGATTCTCTGGACCCCTCATTGCTATGAACACCAAAATTACCGTTGTTGGTGTTATTTAGTGCCATAGCTGTTTATACAAGTCCCAACCCCAGAACCAAATCCAGAGCCAGAACTCACATAACCAAATTACATGTGTTTTTCTGGTTTATTAATATAACTATTGCTGTGTCCTTTTCTTAAACATACTGTGTACATTTTACCTCTTTTCCTTTTCAATTTTTTTCCTTCTTTTCTGTCTCCAAAAATTTGGTGAAGGTTGTTTGTTATTGAATCCGTTGATTCACCAAATGGGTTCTCCCCCAAAATGCTGCAAACATTGGCAATAAAAAAAATCTTTGCCAAGATGTGCAGATTTTAGAGAGAGAAGAAAAGAGATTTGAGATGGAGGAATTTTGAACAACAAGAGTGTGTGTTTTTTGGATGTGATTTAAACGTAGAAGAAGAGAGGCGGTGGATACTTGTGGTTGCTTGGTTCAGAAGTTAAGGGTGAGCCTATAACCAAAATGTCTAATGGCCCGCAAGTGAGGTGTTTCAGAACATCCCAACCATGAGATTCAGCTTTTGCCTTCCGACTAGTTCTCAACTATAATGGCTTACCATATTATACGCTTTTTTTTCTCTCTCTTTTTTCTTTGGGATTTTTGTTGATATTTATTTGGTATTTTTTTAAATTTACAAAATCTTCTTTTTTTTTTTTTTTTTTTAATATGTGACGTTAGTCTTAGCAAAAAATTAATAAAAAAAAACAATAAAATTAATACTCTTAAAAACTTATAATAATAAAAATAATACTCTTAATATTAAAATTATATATTTTTACAATTAAAAAAATAATTAATATATTATTTTTTTTAACGTTCATTTAATTTGAGGTCATTCAAATTGAACGGATGTAATTTAGATCCGTTTAATATTTATTGTCATTCAATATTATTAGAATGCTATTTTTATTCTTATTAATTTTAAATATATTATTTTTAATAATTTTCTAAAAATGAAAATGTTACGTGACCTTTGTAGTTGCATACAAGATTGGTGACTATTTTTGAGCTGTTCCGTTATAGACGTTGTTTGAAGCCGCAATCTTACTCAATTTTGGAGTAATGCTAGCCTTTTGTTACCACTAAACTAATCAGTTGGGTACTGTCATTTTTAAGGAAAGGAAAAAATATTTTTTTCTTTTATCTTAAAAATGACATAATAAAGTAAAAGGTTGGATTTTACATATTTTAAAAAATTATTTGTAGTAAGTTCTACAAAAAAATACTGACATTGTTTAAACAATGAGTTCTAAATCTGTTTCTTTTTTTCTTTTTTTTTTTCAATCGGCATAAATAATATTTTAAAGCGTTCTTAATGTTTAAAGTTTTTCTTTATTATATGATAGGACAGCTAATTATACATTGACAATCACTGTTGATTCAATATTATTTAGTATTTTAAATTTTTGAAGAATTAAAATTTATAATAATAAAAATAACTTAATTTTCTTGAATTAGAATTAGTATAGATTTATGTTAGGGTATTATTTTTATTCTTATAAATTTTAAATGTATTATATTTATTTTATTTTTTTTAATTTTAATAGTAAAGAAATAAAAAAAGTAAGAATAGCTTTTATCTCTCTACTTTATCTCCCCTCCATAATAATATAAAAAATGTTATTTATTATTATTAAATAAATTTATAATTATGCCACAACTTACATGTAAAATATTTATTAAATACATATTATTAAAATTCGGTTAAATTTAATATATGTTGTATATAAACCACATATTTTTATCAATTAAATCGTTAATAATAAATAATAAATAACACCACTTGTCACTTATTTGAGTAATGTTACTTAACATTTAATATGCTATGGGTTTGAGAGAAATTATTCATCACTTTCTATAACAAGAAATTATGGTACTCCAAGCAATAAAATACAAAATTAGTGCATTTTTTTTTAAAATACAACTATTTAATGATTGTTAAAAAAAATCACCATTAAAATTAGTGGAGAACATGTTCTATAAAATAATAAATAACACCACTCATGAACCATTTTCCTAAAACTAAATAATAATTAAATTTTTTTTATATAGCTTCTGTTATGAGTCACACTTAATGTATTTGCCATAAGTAATTTCATTTATTTTATTAGAACACAAACTTTATTAATAGATTAATTTTATATTAATTTTAAAACACGAGTCCAATTATAAAATTAGGTAAAATTTATAAACATTTATAAATTATATAATGTATTTTTTAATAGAGATGAGTGATAATGCAAATTTTAGTAGGAATATAAATATAATTTTCCATTTGCAATAGGATAGCTTTGAGAACTTATTAAATGTGACAATTTTGTGTTGATTTTAAAATATGATTTTGTTCTTAAATTATACGAGACTTATAAATATTTATAAAATAAGTGTATTTTTAAGTAAAAATGAAATAAAAAGTTGGAATGCAATTATAATGAATGTTTAGAGTTTTTGCAAACACTCATAAACCCTTACCATTTTCGTTTCTTTTTAACAAACCTTCCATAAATAATTGTTCTCCTAAATTCCAGCACACAAATATTACTAAAGTAATTGGTGACATAATAATCTTAAAATGTTATTATTAAGAAATAAGATTTTATTGTTATTTAGTCTACTTTTTTATATTTTAGATATTCAGCTCATTGATTCTAAAATAATTTACTATGTTCTCCCTTGTTAGTTATTAACTATCATTCTAATAGTTGAGCGACTTTCTTCTTGTTTAAGAAATGACTTATGTTCGGCTAGTTTATCATAAAGTTCTTCAAAGCTTATGATTGCATCTTGTGCTCTTATAGCAGCAACAATTTCTTTGAAATCATGACCAAGGCCACTGAGAGCATGATTGATAAGGTGAGCATGTAGAATAGGTTGCCCAATGAGATCAAGTTCCTCAAGATGCTACGTATGATAGCAAGGAATTTTGTGACAGATTGATTTCCTTGACTTGTATTTAAGAGTTGGTTAGTAAGCCCTACAATACGACTTGATGAAGCATTGGCATAAAGTTTGGTGAGGTGATTCCATGCCTTAGCAGAAGTCTTGGAAGAGCTTATAAGTGGTCTTATTCCATGCCTTAAGCAGGTTTCTTAACTCATGATATTATTCCTATCCTACGCCAATGCGAGCAAGCCTCCAAGTATATATCCTCTTCCCCTTCTATTACTAGTACTACACAGTTACCCAAACAAATTAATATCTATCCCATGACCACTTGCTCCAAGAATAATATCTCTAAACCCTTAACCAAGCTTTCCCTCTCTGCCACCAAACATTCCCTTCCACCACCTCTTGAACCACAATCCATAACCCAAACTAAGAAAGACCCAAAATGGAAAAGTGACATATGTGATGAGTACAATGCACTTATTAAAATGAAATGTGGTAGTTAGTTCCTTGACTACAATCTCAAAATATCGTTGGCTGCAAGTGGGTTATAAAGCTCAGTTTGTTGGCAAGGGCTTTCATCAATGTCCTGGTGTTGATTATTATAAGATTTTCAGTCCAGTTATTAAGCCCACAACAATTCATATTGTACTAACAATTTTTGTTTCAAATGGTTGGTTAGTTCACCAATTAGACGTGAATAATGCACTTTTTCAAGGCCATTTCATTGAAGAAGTGTTCATGTTGCAACCACCTGGTTTCATTAATGATTATGCACCTAACCATGTATGTCGTCTTTAATGATTCCTACATGGTCTCAAACAAGCATCTCGTGCTTGGTTTCAAGAGTTGAAAACTTTTGTTGTTTTACTTGATTTTGTTAACTCAAAGTCTTATACCTCACTATTTATCTATACTAATGAATCCATCACAATTTACTTCTTGGTGAATGTTGATGATTTATTAGTTATAGGTAACTCACAAGTATTTGTTCGAAAAATCATTGTTGTTGGAGTGATTCAAAATGGAAGGCATGAAAGAGTCTATAATACCTATGAGTTCTTCAACTCGACCACTTCTATGATAGCACTCTTCCCACTCATGCAAAGCAATTTTGAAGCTTTATTGGAGCCATGCAATATTTTTTATTAATATGCCCTGATATTGCCTATGCTGTCAACAAACTTACACAATTTATGCACGCTCTAACTCAAACTTATTAGACCGTGGCAAAATGCCTTCTTCGATATTTGAAGCATACCATCTATTTTGGCTTACCTATTAGGCGTTCTCAGTTTCCATTTCATCTCAATGCTTATTCTAATGCATATTAGGTTGGAAACTGCAATGATTGTACTTCTATTTGTGAATATATAATCTTTTTTTGTTCTAATCCAATGTTATGGTGTTCTAAAAAGAAACAAATTGTTGCTCGATCTTCTACAATAGCAGAGTATCATTCTATTGCCTCCACAACTGCAAAAATATCATGGATCATCAATCTATTGTTTGAGCTTGGTGCCACTCTTCGTCAAGCACTACGCCTTCTTTGTGATAATCTTGGAGCAACATATCTTTGTGACAATCCTATTTGTCATTCTAGAATGAAACACATTGCCCTTGATTATCACTTTGTCCAAGAAAAAGTTGCTAGTGGTTCCTTCCAAGTCTCTCATGTTTCCACATGTAATTAACTAGCTGATGTTTTGATCAAGCCATTAATCAAGAATCATTTTTATGAAATAAGATCTAAGATTTGTGTTTTTAATGGAAGCACCGTCTTGCGGAGGCATATTAAGATATAAGATTTTATTGTTATTTAGTCTACATCTCTTTTTTATATTTTAGATATTCAACTCCTTGATCCTATAATAATTTGTTATGTTTCCCCTTGTATTTAAAGGGATCATCATTATCAATAATATACAATTTCTCAATCCATTATCTTTGCCTTTAATATTTTTATAATTACATATGAAAATGGCAAATATGAATTAATGGTAACTTGGCTCATTCATCTCTATCCTTCTCAATTATCCTTTTGTGTTTGTCTTCGTGTATGTTGGTTTGTCGACATTGTCTGTTGATTTTCTACTAGTTGCATTGTTCATCGACCGTGGCTTCTGGTTGCTTCGAACAATGGAGTTTCTGGCCCCATTGTTTTGTCATACAATTAAGTCACCTTCTTTGGCATCTGGGCTGTCCGACTTTTGGGCAGTTTTATTTCCTAGCAGACACTGTATTTAAATATTGTATTATGTTGTGTTTACAAATTTGTTGAATCTTTTAAATTTAAATTATTTCAGATCTAAAATGGTTCTTTTATATAATGTTTATGTTAATTTTATGTTGTTAAAAGGTTTCAATATTGTTAAGGTTAGACTTTTTAGGAAATATTACTTCCTTATTCCAAAAATTGCATCTTGGATGAAGTTGTTTAGATTTAAGCAATATGGTGATTTGAAAAACAAAGCAAACTTGAAAAACTCATATGTTTCCTTATACAAATTTTTAGAGATACTCTCTAATAGCTAATCTTGAATTATAATGTAAATCTTCGATATGTTTGAAATAATAATCTGTAAGTTTTTTTGTTAACTCACTTTTAATAAAATGAAATCCTTTATTATATAAAAAAACAAATAAATTAAAAATGAAAAATATGAATTAGTTAAAGGCTTATTTGATAACGATTTTAATTTTAATTTTTTTTTAAGTTATTTTTTAATCAAGTATGTTTAGTAACGATTTCTGATTTTAATTTTTATAAAAATAAATGTTATTGTATGCTAAAAATATGTTGAGATTATATTAAGATAATTACAAAACTCTAAATAATTTTTATGAAAAAAAATATTTAGATAATTCAAAAAAAATAAAAAATAAAAAATAATAATGTTCACTTAATTTTAAAAATTCATATAACGTGTAACTCAATATGTTCAGATAACGTATACTCCCAAATATTGAGAAAATACAAAATATATAATTAAGTTTTTCTTTAATATTATATAACGTTAAATACAAAATAAAATAAAATAAAATAAAAATTAGATAACTTTATGAAAAAAAAAATTGATTTTATAAAAGTTTAGAAAAAAAATGAAATTTTCAAGAATGATACTTTTCTTTTAAATATGTATTTTAGGTTATTTAAGAGTTTATGTATATAAAATATATATATATATATATAGAGTCCATATAATCCAATCTTTATAAAAAAGAGTAATATAATAATTATTATTAAATAAATAATATTTATAATAATGATAGTTTTATAATTATAATATAATTTTAGGTAAATAACATATTATACATATATATATATATATATATATATATATATATATATAGTTAGAAATATGTGCATTATATGTAAATTGTTTTATTTTTTTAAATTTTTTATTAATTTTTACATTATATTTAAAATAAATATAAAATTAATTTTTTCATATTTCTAAATTATTTGTTAAAATAAAAAAAAAAATATTTAGAGTCTTCAAATGTGGTATTCATCATTCGATTGGAATTATTATTGAATATGATCCTTATTTTATTATCATATTTAGAGTTATTATTAAAATAATATTTAAAGTTCTTATTAGATATGATAATCATTATATAATTATAATTTTTATTAGATGTAATCATTATTAAATAATACTTAGAGTTTTTATTTAAATGTGATAGTAGATTTTAAAAAGACAACTAATATTATTAGTTTAAAATATATGGATAATTTTATAAAAAATAATATTATGCGTGATTTAAACTTTTATATATTTTATATAAAATTTTAAATCATATTTAAATAATATTTGATAAAATATTCTTATATATTTAAAGTAATGACGTACATTACTTTTTATATTATATTTTAAATTTAAAAGGAGAACTCAAGCTAAGAAATTAAAATAAAAAGACTTTAATAATATTAAAAAATGTATTTCAATAATAAATATAATATATTTAAGGATTTTAATATTTGCTTATCAAAATTTATTGAAACAAAATTTCAAAATTAGAATAAATTAATCAATAATATATATATATATATACACTTTTGATCAAAGAGTTTAATAATAATAGATATATAATTAACTTATAAACATGTATTTCATGATAAATTTATTTTTACATTTTATTTGAAATATCTTGCTCTAAGTTATGCATACGATTTTTATCGTATACGGCTTTTTACAAAATTTTATATGCATCTATGAGATAGAGTATGAAATTCTGTTTACTTACTTTAAATTGAGTGTATATTTCCCTCCTTTGCTTGCTAAGATTGAAAATTATGTATTTTACATATCCAAGCGATTGAATCTTTGAATTAATTTATTTTATTTTATTTTAAATGTGTTATGAAAATTACTTAAGGAAATATTTAAAAAAAAAAAAAAAAAACATAATTATTTATATACAAAGAACATAATTTTTAAGTTATGAATATTTTTTCACAACTTTATACATATAATCATTCACATATTATAATATAAGTGACATGATAATAACTATTCTACAATTATTTTATTATATTATATCCTTAATGTTACTACTTACTACTTGGGGTGTCTAAAAACTGTATCAAATTAGATTAAATTGAAAAATTAGATTGAATTATACCAATTTAAAGTGAGTCAAATAATTTAGTTTGATTTATATTTTTTTCAAACCTTTTGGTATAATGTTTTAAATTTTTTTATCATTTAAACTTGACTGAACCATTATATATTATAAATAAAAAAAATTTATTCTTAAAAATATATTATATTATTATTTATTTAAAAAAATAAAAAATATATTATATTATTTATTATTAAATATTAAATATTATATTTTAAATTTTTTTTGTTTACAGTTTCAATTTTTTATCATATAGTTTACAATTTTTAGTTGCATATAGTTAATAATAATTTTACATTTTATAAATTTTATCAACTTAATTGATAGTTTATGTGGTATATTATATGAATTATATTTGTAACATATTTAAAATAATTTAGTTAAATTTAATTTTTTTTCTTCTTATGTTAATTTGAAGTTTTAACATAATTTGAAGAAAAAATTAAAATTTAAGAACCATAAAAAATTGTTAACTAAATCGAATGAGATCAAATCGAACTGAATCGTCTAATTTTATTAACTTTATTCGATAAATAGTTCAATTCGGTTCGATTTAATTTAAATTATATAAATAATTTAATTTAATTAAATTTTTTTTAGCTAAAAATTTGACCGAATGGATTATTGACAACCTACATACTAACCTAATTTTTAACTATGTTATAAAAAATTAGCAAAATAAGATCCAAAAATGAATAATATGTATTTTTTTTTTGTCAGAAAAACTAACTTTGAAATTCAAAGTTCTCTCGTCTGTCATCAGCGTAGAGACTAGAGACCAGAGACCCTGAGACTATCCGAGTCCTCAACCAGCTAAGCTCGCTGTCTCTACAAACATGCCCTCATTTTCGTCGCTCTTCTTTTCTCATCGGCGCACTCAATAACCCTAACCTGCGCACACCTGGGCGTAGGTTATGGAATCACCATCTTTTGTATCCAAAGCGAGGACCGCCTTACATTCCGCAGCTGCTAAAGCGGAACGAGTCTTCTCTGACTTGAAACCCAATCGAGGTGCTCCATTTTTTCTTTTTTTAGAATTTCCCATTTCAACATTGTTTACTATTTTTACTACCTTAGACATCCGTTTTACCTTTTTAGACTAGTATTTTAATTCCTTTTCTCATTTCATTTTAGTTGTTTAATTTTTTATTCTTTTTATACAAATAACCAATATTTTTTGATTTTTTGAATGTTTATTTGACTGCTTAATCGGTGAAGATTCCGATGAGCAGTCAGCGAAGGATTTGGTTATTGAACCCGATGATGAGTCTACGAAAGATTTGGTAAGTTTTATGCAATTTTTCTGTGTGTTTTAATTCCGATCATATTTATGTTAAACATTTACTGATTTGATCGAACTGATGAGATTATCCAGCACTGTGTTTTTTGTTTGTCTGAGTGGAATGCCTTTCTTCTGTGATTTTTTTTTTTTTTGAATTCAAAGAATTAAAGAAAGAATAATGTAAACATCGTTGCATTTTACACGCTACCTCATTGCTATGTCTCATTTCAAGAAATTAGAAGGAATATCAGAAATTCATGGACTTTTATTTCTGATGCTATCAGTTATTTCATATTTTGATTTTGAGGTGCTAATGGTTGTATATGTTCCAATTTTATTTTAGTTTTATATTTGAGTTCCTGATTGTTTGAAATTCTTTAATTTAATACGTTAGGGTGTACGTGAATTCAAGCATTTACGGTGGAGACCACCACAGCTAAAGACAAAGCCTGATTGGCAAAATAGGATCAAAAATATTAGAATAGGTAAAAAAGGAGTCAAAGATACCGATAAAACTGAAAATTCAACCATGGCTATTCCATATTACGATGAAAATATATACCTGCTCAACATGAAAAATGATGCCGAAGCAAAGGTGAGTTTCATATCCATACTTACACGAATATGGTTTTATAGTGTTACATTCTATTAGATAAAGTTAGTTATTGTTTTTGGTTCCTGTTCTAAAAACCACAATGGGCAAAAGAATTATATCCTGAGCATACCTTGACTATATAGGGATGGCACATTATGGTGTTAGGATTTGGGAATAAGGAGTAAAAGTCTGCTAAGAACTTGGCAATGATGTGCTCCTTTGGTCATGGAAGACAATGATGATTTATGGAAGCTAGAAACCCAACCACATTGCTATAATGTGTTCATAGCTATTGGTACAAGATAAACTTTTGCTGTGTGATTGTTTGGCTAGATTTGTTACGTAATAGTCATCTTGATCTTAATAGCTCTGTTGGAATCATGAGTGAAATTTAAATTACTTAACTCTCTAGACTTCAGTTGGTTGAATGCTTGGAATTTGGCGTTTGTTCCTGCTTTTTGCTTGACTAGTGGTAATACATGCAGTCATGAGGCCTTTTCATCTAAATTAGCTGCTGCATTATTAATTGTATAATAGTGGCAATCAAAGATTTAATGTCCTTTTATTCAGATATGTTTCCTGGACGTTGAGGTCTTTATTATCAGTCCAAAAAAATTATGTTGGCTATTTTTTGGTTGCTTTCGTGCAAATATATTGTGCTTATAATGATTATTCACTGTCCAAATGTTCTAGAGCACAGAGGCAATTCCTTCAGTAGAAGGTTTAGTTGCTGCAAACAAAGGGGACATTCCTCTGCTATCTACTATGAAACAGTTGGCTGTTGCTCTTGAGTAAGTTTTTAATGGTTTATTTGTTTTGGAAATTCTTCAGCTTTTGTTTTTTGTTGCTGAATATTTTTCAAATCATAAGATCTCCAAACTTGCATAGTATGGTTGCATAAGAAGGTTGCTTCATTCATAACATTTTGTCTTTTCTTCTTAAATGGAAAAACCATTTCTGTACCATGTTCTAAATCGTTCAATGCATGAATTTTGATTATCGTTTTATATGTTGTGTTCTTTTGGCTTTCTGCTTTATAACTTGGAATTTCATCAGAGCTGGGAAGAAGTCCAAGTCCATGAAAGATTATTTGGCTTCATCTGGAAGTTCTTCACCAGTCAGAGAGAGGGCAGGCCTGAGTCTCTCAGCAGTGAAATCATTAGTTCTTCGTGACAAGGAGGATAAGGCTACATCTAAATTTGGTAGCGATGAGAAGGTTCTATCCTTGATTAACTTGCTGTTCAATGCAGGTATGTGCATATTTCAGGTGACCTGGTCACAATACATTTCTGTAACTTCTATTAATTTATTCTGATTGCTTCATCACATTACAGTCTTTCACTTTCATTGTAATATTGGCAAGATGATCACAGACGAAAATTTTCTGAGTCGGAATATCAGCTCTGGTTCTGGCGCAATCACAGTTACGTCTTTTCCGAGAGAAATTCATGGTGCCCCTCCTGAAAGTCTCATAGTCAAGGTGGCTGAAGTTATTGGGAGCTTCAAAACCCTAAAGAAAATGACATTGTTCTGGTGCAGAGTTGTTTCTGAAGTGAGTAGCTGTCTAAACTTTAAAGTTTTGTTATATGAACTCTGAATGGCTTACATTTATCTATAAAAAAATTGTAGTTCCTGACTCTTTTTGTGGCAGAACTTTCCTTTGGGTAAATTTCTTTTTCATTGAAGGGAACTAAAATATGTGTATGAATGAATGTACCCTTGAGTGAGAAGTGGAGATTTATGTTGTTATGAAATGAATATCATCCGCTTAAAGTATTCAATTTATTAACTCTGTTGAAACTAATACATGCATGCCAATTTGTAAACTTTGTAAAATATTTTTCTTTGAAGTAATTTCTCAAGAAATAATGCCCAATAGTACAAAAATTGCATAAGGATTCATTTTCATCAAAAATGACACTTTTGTAGTTACAAGTTTCATTTTCTAAAAAATATCATAAAACAATAAATAAAAAAGCTCCCAACTTTGACAAACCTTAACGTGTTGACTGGCCGTCACCAAGGCTGACAAGCCATTTACCATTAGATGAAGTGGTCTTTATTCTGGAAAAGCTAGATGAAGTGGTGAACGTCATCTAAAGTCTTGACTTAGTGGTCTTTATCTGGGTGGGTCTTCATACTGATGAAATGATATTAATGAGATACTTTCAAATGAAGTGATGTTGTTCATCTAGGTGGATTGTGTTATTTTTTAGAGAAAAAATAAGGTTTTGTTAATTTTTTTGTTATTTTTGTCCATATCCCATTTCTTGATTAATTATTGTACTTTTTTAATTAGGCTTTCTAATCCTAGGGTTTGGCATTTGCAGCTGAGAAGACTTTGGTACGAGGAAAAACATATACCTTTCATCCCTATGGATGAGATTCCAGATCTAAATTTCTGCCTTTTGTATCAAAAGCTGCAAGTTATCAACTGTTGTGTGTCACGCAAAAGGCGTCGAGAAATTGCCACTATATCACTAGACTTTGTGATGAGGGAAGGCCATCCAGATGCTGAAGATTCAGCTGTTTCTAGAGATGTGGATCCTGCTATCCCTATACAGTATGCTAAAGTAAAAAGTGGGGAGCTTGTTCTCCGGCTAGGTGCTGCTCTTCCATCTGGTAATCTAACAATGCTGGAAACTGGAGAACCTGTGTACTCTCCTATAACACAGGTTGGACTAATTACGTTTGCTTAAAGAAAACTTCATAAACTTACAGCTTAAAATGAGATTTCCTGACTATAACATGCAGGAAGGACCTTTGCTCACAGAAGACGTTATCAGAGAAACAGAGGAGTTTGTGCTTCGAACTGGGAGGTTCGTATCTGAACAGATCCTGACATCGTCGGCATTATTTTTTCTTTAAAATGTTTCACTCTTTTGAGTATGTGGTTACTGCAAACTATTTACCCCTTCTTAAATGTACTGCTCTTTTGCTTTTCCAATGGAATTATTTTAGGAAAAAGAAAAACTGAAAACGTATTTTCAGATATAGCATTGAAGGAATGCTTTGTTGACATTGTGTATTATTGGACAATAGCACAATTTATCTTTTGTCATTAGACTGTTGTGTAATTCGTTCCAACCTGATTGGCATGTTCAATACTCTCATTGTATTCAGGGTGGACATTTGAAGTCTTTACCGGTATGCAATGGAAATAGTGGCAAGTTGTATACTGATTTAAGACTCATTAGGACTTTGCATAGTTATATTCTTATCTTAGCTGTAAATGTACATGCATACATAATTATACATAACGTTTTCTTGATACTACGTTACCTTTTCATTTTCTTGTCGTTACTCTAGCCAAATTGCCCTTCTTATTTCTTATTCTATTTTGAAGACTATTATTACTTGGATATGCCGTGACGTATGTGATTTTAGCATAAACTAGATATCCATGATTTTTAATTCTCCAAATTGAAAACGGTAATTCTTTATCCCTTGTTATGCTAGATTCTACCTTATTGTACATCCATTTATATTCTTTGACAAACCTTCGTCTTTTGTCTTCAGTGTTGGTGCTGGTTGTTCTCATCTCCTCTCTGATATGCAGGCCTTCAAGGTTTGACAATCCCGAAAACTTGTCCATCTTATATATTTTTTACACCCTAATTTTATACCTTTGACTTAATGAGCCTCTTGTTTCCTTGGATTAGGCTGCAAATCCTGGCTGTATTTTGGAGGATTTTGTAAGATGGCACTCTCCTCCTGATTGGCAAGAAGCTGGGGCAACCTGTGAGTCTAAAGAGCCTTTCGATGACAATGAGATATCGTCTATGAGGGGTCAATTAAGTAGTCGGATGCAGAAAGAAGGTTTGCTTTATTTTCTTCTAGCTTGACATGCTAAATATGCTAATTTCATTATATGATAATGATATTAAATGTTGTCCTACTCTACCTTTTAATTTGGACTACTTAGTAGATAAAAATTCCAGTTTTGTAAATCATTAAATGCATGCCTACTTACAGATGTATTTCCGATACTTAAATGTTTTATACAGATGTATAACGTTGATAAAAAGGAGTCTGAATGATAAAGCTTTTGATGATAGGTAACTTGTGGCATGAGTTGTGGGAAACGGCCAAACCAGTTCCTGCTGTTAAACAAGCTCCCCTTTTTGATGAAGATTTGGCTGTGTAAGTTGCTATTATAAATTCTGACCATTTTTCACGTCTTTGACAACAAAAAGCTGTATATTTATCCTGCAGCGAAGGTATCTTGGATGGTTTCGAGGAACAAGCACCTTCTGAGCTTTTTGAGCAATTGTTTATATCTTTGGTGAGTTTACTATTCTTGTCATAGTTGCATTTAAAGAAAAAAATTGTGTTCAAATGTGGTATTGAAAAAGTATTTATGAAACAAAGCCTAAATTTTATTTTTGTTTATTTTAAGAAATTTAAAGATTAAAAGCTCATGTGCTCATAATTTACGTTCACTCTTTATTATTAATTATTATTGCTATATTGTTTAGAAGATTGTAGGATCTGCAAAGCAAGTAATTACTATATAAATAGTGCCCCTCCTTGTACTGGATGTGCCATTGCGAGGGAATTATGTCATTTCACATTTTACAGCTTCAGAATTGTTTTTACAATTTTACTCATAGCCCTCTGTTAATGATATCTTCTTTCTTTTGTTCCCTGGATTTTGTAGTTGGGTTTTGGATTTGTAATTGCCGAGGCACAACTATCCACCAACAGTGATTTATTAAAGTTGTTCCATGAATGCAAAGACTATGTGATTTTAACTTGTCATGGCAGTGACTTGCGGGAGAAGATTGATGATCTTTTCCAGGTATAGGTTTCACTCACTGAAATAAGATAAATCACTATGAAATAACTCAATTGAAAAGTCTGCAAAGCTAGCTTCGTATGCTATTTACATATTTGGATCAGTTCTTGTAGGCTTGGGGAGCATTGAAACTATTTGCGCATTATTTTTGCTTTATTTTTTCTAAATGAACAAATGAGTTTCTTAAGGGAACCATCAAAACTGTAAAGCTGAACTTTCCAAGTTTAATCGTATTTGAATTCCAATGCAACAGATTCTTATTCGATTAGTATGATAACGATGGTAAGAAATTGAAGAGTTACGGAAATTTCTTGGCTCAAATTCTTTGGTTTAGGTATATGAAACAGTGGACGCGATGTTACACAATCCAGAGGAAGTCTTAAAGTCAATGAAACAGCCTGAAGATTCCACCCCCACCCCTGCAGGTGGACCAAAACGTCTCTTTAAGAGATTCAACCTAAATTTTCGTGTGAGAGATAGGCAGTCACAAAAACCAGCTTCAAAAGATCACAAGAACTCTGAAGAGAACCCGACCAGTCAACCATTTTCGAGCTTCTTTGATGGCAAGTCATCTTTATTTTCAAGAAAACCTCCCAGGCGCGACAGTGTATCTCCTAAAGACAAACCCTCTTCAGATGAAAATGAATGGACGGTTGTATAGACATTTCCTTATCTTTTAGGTTAAGATATTATTTATTTTTGCTGGCAATTGTAAATAATTTTGACAAGTGAATAAATTAGCTCATCCACTCCTATTCTTAACGTCTAGTGATCTTGTTTGATTACAGATGGAATGAAAAAAATGAAATAGCTTTAATTTGCTCTCTTCTTGCTTCATCATATTCATAAACATTTCTATACTTGTTTAGCAGGATTTTGTGGAATTCAATGCCTTTAAAACTTCATAAATGGAGGTTTACTTAAGTTGTCTGACGACTAAGATCAACCTTATGTTTTAAGTTGCAAGTTTGAACAATACCTGATAAAAAAAATTTCAATTTTAATTAATTTTAGTTTTAAACAAAATTTGAAAAAGCATGACATTAATTTATAGATGAATTAGTTGCCTGAGTGGTTATAACACCATAATCTCTTTTTGAGGTTTATGAACGCATTAGAGGAAGAAAGGGGGAAAATAAATAATTGTACTTTTTAGGCAAAAAGTGGTAATGATTCTTCACAGTGAAAAACGAAGTGGATAATTCTTCCTATGGCTGCTATTAACATGGAATGTATATAAGTCGAGGTACATATACATGAATTTAATTAGATGTGTCGAAAATTTGATTTATATTTACTAAGTTATTTATTTATTTATTTGGTGTGTCTGTATGTACATGATTCATGAATCATGATATATATCTATCTAGCTGTCTATATTTATATATCATCTATACTATTTATTTATCTATCTATATTATATATATAATTTTAAATTGTAAAAAAAAATTACATTTATATTTTATATTATTGACATTAATTATCATTCTATAATATATTATCATATTAAATAAGAACTTTAAACATAATAATAAAATAATAATTATATTTGAATAAGAACTCTGATAATAAAACAAGAATTACATTCGATAATAACTTTAATAATATGATAATTAATATATCCAATAAAAATTTTAAATATCATTTTATTTTCACAATTAATTTAGAAGCATTAGAAAATTAATTCGTATTTATTTTAATTTTCAAACATGATGTAGAAATTAACCAAAGAAAAAAAATTAACATAAATAAAATAATTCACGTGCAAGGCAGATATTTTTAACTAGTGTGTGTGTGTGTGTGTATATACACACACACATATACATAAATGAATGATATTTTAGACAAAAGTCGTCTATTACATATTGGGTAATAACTACAAGTTCTTCTAATTTAAAGCTTAGATTTTAGGGTTTGTGATTCAAAATTTTAGAATTTAAATTTTAGGGTCTAAGTTTATTGAATAATACATAGTTATCGTCCAACATATCAATCATATATATATATATATATATATATATATATCTTATTATTATATATTTTTCAACATATTATGTATCACTTTAGACAATTTTATTCTTAATAATTTATATTTTCTACAATTTTATTCAATTATCTAAAAATAAACTATATTATTATTATTATAATTTTAATTTTTTGTCTAATGTTGTGACCTCAATGTCTAATATTTATTCAAGATATTGACTTATAAAAAACTATATACTATTTTTAATTAATATTTATTATCGAATCTAAAAAAATTAGCATTTTTTTTTATCATGTGATATTATTTATTTTTATTTCTTTAAGTTTTTTATGAAAAAGTTATTATTTATATTTAAAAAATTTAAATCATTGTTTATATTTAAAAAATTACTCTGATCCACATTTTATTTTAATATGTTATTTTCTTTAGAAATATTATTAAATTTATATTTATAATTAAAAAAATTAAAACACATGCACTAATATATATATATATATATATATATATATATATATATATATATAAAAGAAAAAAGCAGTTTGAATTACAATTATTTTTCAAATCTAATTGGCGATTGTTAGAAATATAAATGAATTTGAATAAAAAGAAAGAAAAAAAATGTAAATGTTTACTCTCTCAAAAAAAGTTTGTCCCACATTAATTTTAAACATCTCTAAGGAGATATTAATAAAGGAAAAATTTACTAATGGGATTGGGCCCTAAGGGGCACCCACTTTTGTAGACGGGGAGAGGACGTATGCAATTGTGAGTCCACCACGTTCTCGTCCCGTTTTTTGTGACATACAGGTAATGATTTCAGCTATAAATAGAGCCATTCAGCTCTCAGTTCAAAACATCTCTCAACACTCAACTCTCTTTGATTTTCTCTCCTCTCCACTCTAACTATTGAGCACTACAAAAATTCCAGAAAAGCCAAACAAAAACCCATATTCAGAAACCCAAAAATATTAATACAAAATTAATATTATTTTTAGTTTTCGAGCAACAAAAAAATATTTTATAAGGTGTAGCATTTCGGAGTTCATCAGTGTAGTGTAGCTCCAAGATATAATTTTGTTGGGCTGTTTTATCTTGGGGACAACGAAGCTGTGTTTGCTTGCACAATTTTGGACAGAACCACGAAACGTCTTGAAGAGCGAGCTAGTCCGCGACTCAACCCAAACAGTGTCATTTCAGTATATTGGTAACTTCGTTCCTCTTTATTTTACATATCTACAACAACAATTTTAAGACGTTATAATCTGCCATGTCTACTGAAATGTTAACTGCTGATTTAAACAAACCTTTTCGTTTTGAGGGACTGCACTTTAGAAGCTGGAACGAAGAAGTATGATGTCAGCAAATATCTGAAGTACCAGATGACTGATGACAAATCTGTGGAAGCTCAATCACATGAACTGCAAAAGATAGCACATGAAATAACTTATGAAGGTATGGCTTTAGATGAATAATTTCAAGTTGCTATCATTATAGATAAATTACCCCTGTATGGAAAGACTTTAAGAATGTTCTTAGACATAAAACTAAAAAATTCTCCCTAGAAAGTCTTATAACCCGTCTAAGAATAGAAGAAGAAGTCCGAAAATAATATCAAAAAGATGAAGCACTTGTTGTCTCAAACAACAGTGCCAATAAAAAATCATCCTCTGTAATTCTAAAACCTAAAGGAAGAAACATGAAATTACAGAATCGTAATAATAACCAAAACCGTAACAACCATAATAAAAATAGAAATCCTCCACGGAATGAACCTGGACCTCAACCCCCTTAGGAATAACACATTTATGGCCAGGAATTGTCAGAACAGGAATCGTCTTGTCCTGCAGGCGAACCTTACCGAAGATCAGCTTATTGCTATGATATTTGAAATCAACTTTGTTGGTGGATCCGAGGGGTGGTGGGTGGACACTGGTGCTTCTCGCCATGTTTGCTATGATCGTGACATGTTCAAGTCCTATTATGTATCTGAGGATAAAAAAGTGCTGTTGGGCGACTCCCACTTCACTAAAGTTGCTGGTACTGGTGAGGTGGAATTGAAGTTTACCTTTGGAAGGACTGTCATCTTGAAGGATGTCCTATACACTCCAGAGATGAGAAAGAACTTAGTTTCGGGCTATCTTTTCAACAAAGCTGGGTTTACTCAAACTATAGGGGTTGATTTGTATACAATTACTAAGAATAATTTATTTGTTGGGAAAGGGTACGCTACTGATGGCATGTTTAAATTGAATGCTAAAATTAGCAAAGCATTTTCTTCTGCTTATATGTTGTGTTCTTTTAATGTTTTGCATGCTAGACTTTGTCATGTTAATAAACGCATAATAAATAACATGAGTAACTTAGAACTAATTCTTAAATTATCAATGAATGATTTTGAAAAATGTGATTTTTGTAGTTAAGTTAAAATAACCAAAACTTCACATAAATCAGTAATTAAAGAATCTGAAACATTAGATTTAATACACTCTGATATATGTGAACTTGATGGTATTTTAACAAGAAATGAAAAACGCTATTTTACAACTTTTATTTATGACTGTTCAGATTATACTAATGTATATCTAATGAAAAATAAAAGTGAAGCGTTTGACATGTTTAAAATATTTATGACTAAAATTGAAAATTAACTTAACAAAAAAATAAAAAGATTTCGAAGTGATAGAGGCACTGAATATGATTCCAATATTTTCAATAATTTTTATAAAACCCATGGAATCATACATGAAACAACTGCATCTTATTCTCTTGAAATGAATAGAAAAGCTGAAAGAAAAAATAGAACTTTTACTGAATCAGTTGTTGCAATTTTATTAAACTCTACAGCTGCTTCCCACTGGTGGGGAGAAATTTTATTAACTGTTTGTTATGTGCTAAACAGAGTGACTAAATCTACTAGTCAAATTTCACCATATGAAATTTTGAAAAATAAGAAACCTAACTTAACTTATTTTAAAACTTGGGGCTGTTTAGCCTATGTTAGGATCCCTAATCCAAAATGAAATAAACTTGCTAGTAGAGCATATTGATAACTCTAATTTATTAGAGTATTATTAGCTCTTATTCATAAATACTTGCTTATTTATTTCAGAAGATTTGCACATTATACTTATTTATACAATATTTGTGAAATTTGTGGACTTCAGTAAATTCTATGTTATTAAATCCAAATTAATCATAAAGTTCGTTAAAAAGAGTTATATTTGGATGTCCACTCATTAGATTTTTATGTGCCCATTCGTAGAGAACAAAAAGAGAAACATAGAAGCATTTACCAACTTTGTTGTAGCTTTGCCACAGCGTTGCTGCAGCAACGCGCACCAGGAAAATAGCGTGGATCTGGAAATAAATAACAGGAACTGATTTAGACTTTCAACAAAATGACTATATTGGACACTTACTAACTCACCTTTTTAGGGATAATTTTGGGAAGTCAACACAAGGAAACTACCTCAAATTAAACCTAGGGTGGAATATAGAAGGGGTGGTTGATTTAATTTACAAGAGGAGATCTGCAAAGAAGAACAGGGAACACGCAGAAAGCAATTTTTGGGTAGCAAAAATTAAGCAATAAAACAGAGGAAGAACAGCGAGAACAGAGCAGTAGATTGGAATCTGGAAAGATCCCAATTGAAGGATTGATTTGTAAGGATCTTTAGTGAGAAAAGCAAGCAATAAATATTTATAATCCAATTAGTTTAGGGTTGATTAAAGGGATCTATGCAGTTATTTATTCTTTTATTATTATTTGATTGTTCTCAACTCCCCAAAACTATATGGATCTGAGTCTGAACAAATATAAATTAATGTTTAATTTTATAAATATGCTTGGCTAATTTTATTATAGTTAGGGTTGTGGATGTGCAAGTGTATGTAATCTTTCTACTTTAATTTTAAAAACTTGTGCTTTGCTTGATAAAGGGTGCTAGTTATTCGATGCTTAATTTATTGATTTATTCTTATTGATTGCTTGATCAACAATTGATAGGATAGTAAACTGAAATTAATTCTGAAAAGATTAATTTAAGTTGGATGAAGCTAGAATAGTTTGTAGCAATAATATAGGAATATATAATTGTTTCACATAACCCAAGAGAATTGGTGCATAAAACGTTGTTCTTAGATTCAGTTGTGCATAGGAATATGTTTTATTGAGTCGTAGGACATATAAACATTGCAAATTCGGAAGAATCCTTTGTAATTTTTGCAATTCTAGTTACTTGTGCACTTTGCCACAGCAATGCGGCAAAAATGCAGTCTGTCTACATTACTTGTCACATTTGCAATCCTAACTGATTTATCTATTTGAGATTCTTGATATCCTTTTCGTTGAACTTTGTTTCAGTATTTTTACTCTAGTCTTCTTGTATTTTTTTATTTTATTTTTTTATTTTATTTTGATTCACAAAATTATCAAATATTCATTTTAATAGTTAATTTTTACGATACTTTTTAATATTCCAATCTCCGTGGGAACGACCTTTCTTATATTATATTACTTGTTTACAACACGTGCACTTGTATAAAATCTTATACACTTTTAGAGCAACAAGTTTTTGGCGTCGTTATTGGGGATTGACAAAGTTTGAAATTATTCGTAGAAATTGACTTTTGTTTTTATTTAATTTTTATTTATCTAATATCTCGTTTGTGTCTTTTGTATGAGCAGATTTTGTAACGAGAATATCTTAACCTTAGATCTCGAAATTAAACGTACTTTCAGTATTAAGAAGGAGAAAACAATAAAGTTTCATTCAGATTGAAGATATGGCAAATGCAGGGGTTGAAAACAATGGCCATGAACCGAATTTAAACAACGCAATCAATGTGATACCTCCAATGGATGACAGAAATAGAGCTTTAAATGAATATGCATTGCCTATGCTAGAGGGGTTGAATCCAAGCATCACAAGACCGAATATTCAAGCAATGCACTTTGAGTTAAAACCAATGATGTTTCAAATGCTACAAATAGTTGTGCAGTTTAGTGGGTTACCTACAGAAGATCCTCATCTGCATCTCAGGTTATTTATCGAAGTTGGTGATTCTTTTAAATGGACAGGTGTGATCGAGGAGGCATTTAGGCTCAAACTATTTCCATATTCATTGAGAGATTGTGCTAGAGCATGGCTTAACTCCCTACCACCTGATTCTATTGCAACTTGGAATGATTTAGCTGAGAAATTCTTGATGAAATACTTCCCACCAACAAAGAATGCTAAATTGAGGAATGACATCACCTATTATCAACAATTGGATGGAGAATCTCTATATGAAGCTTGGAAAAGGTTTAAAAAATTGTTAAGGAAGTGTCCTCACCATGGTATTCCGCATTGGATCCAAATGGAAACTTTCTACAATGGTCTCAATGCTCAAACGAGAACTATTGTTGATGCATCTGCTAATGGAGCTCTTTTAGCCAAGTCTTTTAATGAAGCCTATGATTTACTTGAGAGGATGGCTAGTAATAATTATCAATGGACAATAGACAGAATAGCAGTTGCATGAGGTTAATGATGTTACGGCACTTACAGCTCAGGTTTCATCCTTGGTTAATCTGTTGAAGAATCAACATGTGACAACAAATGTGAATTCAATCCAATATTCAAGAATTTCATGTGTTTACTATTCAGGGTCTCATGTGTTTGATAACTGCCTTTCAAATCCTGAATCAGCTTATTTTGTAAGTAATGTCAATAGGAACCACAATTTGTACTCCAACACGT
Source organism: Elaeagnus macrophylla (assembly GCA_029378325.1). Lineage (NCBI taxonomy): Eukaryota > Viridiplantae > Streptophyta > Magnoliopsida > Rosales > Elaeagnaceae > Elaeagnus > Elaeagnus macrophylla. The sequence continues at coordinate 95,955,299 of CM055640.1, forward strand.
ATAACCTAGGGTGGAGGCAACACCCAATTTTTTCTTGGAACAATCAAGGTGGTGGTCAAGCTAACCATATCATGCCTAACCGGCCTGCATTCTCACCAGGATTTCAGCATCAACCACAAAGAAACCAACCAAGTGAACCATCTAGTTCGTTGGAATCTTTACTCAAAGAATACATGGCTAAGAATGATGCAATCTTCCAAAGTCAACCTGCATCAATGAGGAACCTAGAAAATCAAGTGGGTCAACTTGCTAATGAGCTTAACAATAGACCACAAGGTACACTTCCAAGTGATACCGAAATTTCAAGGAGAGAAAGAAAGGAATTTTGTAAAGCTATTACTCTACGGAGTGGGAAAGAATTAGAGGGACCAATTGGACAGAAAATGAGTCAAAAGGAGAGTATTTCAGTCCAAGATAATGAAATAAAAGAGCATGACAAATCTGAAGCAGTTTTCAAAAACTCAAAAAATTCTGGTACCCAGAATGCTACAGCATTGCTGCAGCAAAGTTCCTAGCAGCACAGACCACCTCCACCATTCTCTCAGAGATTTCAGAAACAGCAGCAAGATCTTCAATTTAGAATATTTTTGGATGTTCTTAAGCAACTACATATTAACATTCCCTTGGTTGAAGCATTGGAGCAAATGCCAAATTACGTTAAGTTCATGAAAGACATCTTAACCAAGAAGAGACGGTTTGGCAAGTTTGAGACGGTCGCTTTAACAAGCAACAGTAGTGCTATGCTACAAAATAAACTTCCTCCTAAATTTAAGGATCCCGAAAGTTTCACAGTTCCATGTTCCATTGGTAATCAATATTTTGGCAAGGCTTTGTGTGATTTGGGAGTAAGCATTAAGTTGATGCCTATGTTAATTTTTAAGAAGTTGGGTATTGGTGAAGCTAGACCTACTACAGTTTCTTTACAATTAGCTGATAGTTTTATTGCTCATCCAGAAGAAAAAATTGAAGATGTTTTGGTTAAAGTTGATAAATTTATTTTTCCTATGGATTTCATTGTGCTAGATTATGAGGCAGAACACGAGGTGCCTATTATCTTGGGACAACCATTTTTAGCCACAGGTCGGACTCTAATTGATGTTCAAAAAGAAGAATTAACCATGAGAGTTCAAGATGAGCAAGTCACTTTTAATGTATTTCAAGCCATGAAATTTCCCAACAATTTGGAAGAATTCTCATCCATCTCAGTTATAGGCTCGTTGGTATCTGAAGCTGTTGGAAACTATTGCTATGATATATCAGACACAACCTTGTTGCAGCATGAATCAGAATGTGAAGAAAATGAAGGGAAACTTAAGGTGGTAGAGGCAGGATATACTTATTTCAAATCGAAAAACAAGTTTGAATCCTTAGACTTGTCTTCTCAAGAATTCAAGGTTCCCAAACCTTCTATCATTGAACCACCAACTTTGGAATTGAAACCCCTCCCAACTCATTTGAAATATGCATACCTAGGTGAATCTTCTACTCTTCCTGTCATCATTTTAACTCAATTATCAGAAGAGCAAGAAGTTCAGTTACTTGATGTTTTGAAATTGCACAAAAAGGCCATTGGTTGGACTATTGCTGATATCAAAGGTATCAGTCCCTCATTTTGTATGCACAAAATATTGCTTGAAGACAGTGCAATAGGATCAATCGAGGCTCAAAGAAGACTTAACCCAATCATGAAGGAAGTTGTTAAAAAAGAAGTCATTAAATGGCTTGATGCCGGAATCATTTACTCTATTTCAGACAGCTCATCGGTCAATCCAGTCCAATGTGTTCCTAAGAAGGGAGGTATGACTGTAGTGGAGAATGCTAATAATGAATTGATCCCTACAAGAGTTGTCACTGGTTGGAGAGTCTGCATTGATTTTAGGACATTAAACAAGGGCACTAGAAAATATCATTTTCCCCTCCTTTTCATAGACCAGATGCTAGATCGCCTTACAGGAAAAGAATAATATTGCTTCCTAGATGGGTATTCCGGATATAATCAGATTGCCATAGCTTCTGAAGACCAACACAAGACAACCTTTACATGTCCTTATGGTACTTTTGCTTTTCGAAGGATGTCATTTAGATTGTGTAATGCACCAGCTACTTTTTAGAGGTGTATGATGGCAATTTTTACTGATATGATAGATTAATTTGTGGAAGTTTTCATGGATGACTTTTCAATATTTTGAGACTTGTATGACTCTTGTTTACGAAATTTGGCGTCAGTTCTACATCGGTGTGAAGAAACCAACCTAGTCCTGAATTGGGAGAAATGCCATTTTATGGTCAAGGAAGGAATTGTCTTAGGACATAAGGTATCTAAGAGTGGTCTTGAAGTTGATAAGGCAAAAATTGAGACAATAGAGAAATTGCCACCACCAAATTCAGTAAAGGAGATTCGCAATTTTCTTAGACATGCGAGGTTTTATAGGCATTTTATCATAGACTTCTCCAAAATCTCAAAACCTCTGTGTACTCTGCTAGAAAAAGACCAACCATTTTTCTTTGATGAAGCCTGTTTGTAGGCCTTTCTTGAATTAAAGAATCAACTTGTGTCAGCTCCGATAATTGTAGCTCTGGATTAGTCTTTACCTTTCGAACTTTTGTGTGATGCTAGTGACATGGAGGTAGGGGCTGTTTTGGGGCAACAAAAAACTAAGGTGTTCCATTCCATTTATTATACGAGCAAAACATTGCAGGAAGCTCAATTAAACTACACAGTTACGGAGAAAGAATTGTTAGCTGTGGTCTTTTCATTTGACAAATTTTGGTCTTACTTAATTGGAACAAGGTAGTTGTCTACACTGACCATTCTGCCATTAAATATCTTATAGCCAAGAAGGATGCCAAACTGAGACTTATTCATTGGGTTTTATTATTGCAAGAATTTGATTTGGAAATTAAAGATCGAAAAGGGATTGAAAATCAAGTAGTTGATCATCTCTCCAGGTTGGCGCAAAAGGACGAGCGCTCAATTGACATTAATGAAAATTTTCCCAATGAACAACTATTTGCAGTTTCTCAAGCTCCAGTACCATGGTATGCAAATTTTGTGAACTTTTTGGTGAGTGGATTGATGCCTCCTGACTTGACCCATCAACAAAAAAAAAATTCCACGATGTAAAGTTTAGTTATTGGGATGAACCTTTCTTGTTTAAGCAGTGTACCGACCAGATGATTAGGAGATTTATTCCAGAAGAAGAAATGGAAAGTGTCCTACAACAATGCCATGCATCTCCATATGGAGGGCATTTTGGAGAAACAAGAACTGCCTCCAAAGTTCTGCAATCTGGATTCTATTGGCTCACCTTGTGCAAAGTTGCTCACAATTTTATACTGCAGTGTGATAGATGCCAACGAGTAGGTAACATTTCTAGAAAGTAAGAAATACCACTTAATAGTATTCTAGAAATGGAATTGTTTGATGTTTGGGGGATAGACTTTATGGGACCATTTCCTTTAAGTTTTGGCAATCAATACATCCTCATGTCTCCAAATGGGTTGAAGTTGTTGCGGTTCCATCTAATGATGCCAAGGTGGTAGTGAGATTCCTCAAGAAAAACATATTCTCACGCTTTGGGACTCCGCATGCTATAATAAATGATGGTGGAAAGCATTTTTGTAATAAACAATTTGCCGTTTTATTAACCAAATATGGAGTCAAACATAAGGTAGCCCTCAAATGGTCACATATGAAAATGTGTTCATTGGATATATTGTGAATAGTAAAGCTTATAAATTCTATGACTTAAATGATCATGTAATTATAGAATCAAATGATGTAGATTTCTATGAACATAGGTTTCCCTTTAAATTGAAAATAGTAGGGGCTCGTCTTATCTTCTTTAGATGCTAATTTATGGAAAGAAGCCATAAATGATGAAATGGACTCTCTTGAGTCTAATAGAACTTAGCATTTAGTTGACTTACCTCCTGGTTGCAAGAACATAGGATGTAAATGGATACTAAAGAAGAAATTAAAATTCGATGGTACTATTAAAAAGTACAAGGCTCGCTTTGTAGCCAAAGGGTATAGGCAAAGAGAAAATGTGGACTTCTTTGATACATATTCACCTGTCACAAGAATAACTTCTATACGTGTGCTTTTCTCCCTAACTTCTATCCATGATTTAATGGTGCACCAAATGGATGTTAAAACTACCTTCTTAAATGGTGAATTAGAAGAATTGATTTATATGGACCAACCTAATGGCTTTGTAGTCCCAGGACAAGAAAATAAATGTAAACTAGATAAAGCTCTTTATGGTCTAAAACAAGCACCTAAGCAATGACATGAAAAATTTGATAATCTAGTTATCTCACATGGATTCAAAATGAATCAAAGTGACAAATATGCATTTATCATAAAACAGAAAATGACATTTGCACTATTATATGTTTATATGTGGATGACTTGCTTATTTTTGGGTCAAATATTCATGTTGTAAATAATGTGAAAAACTTGTTGTGTGCTAATTTTGATATGAAAGACCTCGGTGAAGCGAGTGTAATCCTAGGTATAAAGATTATTAGGTATGAAGAGGGAGTTTTTTTATATCAATCTCATTATATTGAGAAGATCTTAAAGAAATATAATTACTCTAACTGCAAACCTGCATGTACTCCTTATGATCCTAGTGTTAAGTTGTTCAAGAACACTGGAGACAGTGTTAGGCAAACCGAGTATGCAAGCATCATTGGTAGCTTACATTATGCTACTGATTGCATTAGGTCCGACATAACTTATGTTGTGGGACTACTATGTAGGTTTACCAGTAGACCTAGTACAGAGCATTGGAATGCAATTGAAAGGGTCATGAGGTACCTTAAGAGAATTATGAATCTTGGATTACATTATAAGAAGTTTCCCGTTGTTCTAGAAGGATATAGCGATGCTGATTGGAACACTCTTTCAGAAGACTCCATAGCAACTAGCGGCTATATGTTTAGCATTGCTGGTGGAGCTGTTTCTTGGAAGTCTAAGAAACAAACAATTTTAGCTCAATCTACGATGGAGTCTGAAATGATAGCACTAGCTACTGCTAGTGAAGAAGCAGGCTGGTTAAGAAGTCTGTTAGCTGAGATCCCTTTATGGGAAAGACCGATACCAACTGTCTTGATCCACTGCGATAGTACCGCAGCTATTACAAAGATTTAGAACCGTTATTATAATGGCAAGAGAAGACATATACGTCGTAAGCACAATACTATTAGAGAATTTCTCTCTACAAGAGCTGTAAGAGTAGATCATGTAGGTACTGATGATAATTTAGCTAATCCTTTGACGAAAAGATTAGCAAGAGAGAAGGTTTTCAAAACCTCAAAAGGAATGGGACTAATGCCCTTAGAATTAAGAGTCACTTGTGATGGTAACCTGACTTATAGACTAGAGATTCCAAAAAATAAGTTTAATGGGTAATAAAAAGTCATGAAGTGATATGAGATGAACAATGCTATTATAAAGTCCCATTTTATATTGTTAGAAGCATGAAGTCCTAAAACGATCGAAAGAATGAGTTAATTATTAACTTTTAATGAGTTCTATACTCTATGTGGAGTGAAGTACAAAGTTACAAGAGTATTCTTGATAAACTCACCTATGTGAATGTAGAAGTGTGGCCGCTTCCTATGAAATTTTGGGCAAAATTTACTAGAGCATTCACTATATTGAGATACACGTGCATGGCCGTAAAGCACGGGCTTTTCGAACTACACATTGTAAAGGTTTTCTTTGTAATGTTGTTAGAGATAGAGTTCAAAATTACGAGTTACTCTAGTATATTCTAAAGCATTAATACTATGCAAAGGTTTAAGTCGATAGACACCTTCTGCTTATGCACAATCTTATATCTTTGATTGATTAGTTGCTCGATGAAAATTATTTTTATATAAAATTTAAGGGAAAGATTGTTGAAAATATAAATGAATTTGAATAAAACGAAAGAGAAAAAATGCAAATATTTACTCTCTCAAAAAAAGCTTGTCCTACATTGATTTTGAACATCTCTAAGGAGGTATTAATAAAGGAAAAAAAAAATTACTAGTGGGATTGGGCCTAAGGGGCACCCACTTTTGTGGAAGGGAAGAGGATCTAGGCAATTGTGGGTCCACCACACACGCGCAGGCCGCCGCCGCCGACCGGCCATGTCTAGCCGAGCATGAGTACGTGTGTGTGAGGTGAGGTGAGGTGAGGTGGCACTTTATTTTAAAAAAATTATTTATTAAAATTATTTTTTCCAACAGTTCCGTTCTTATCCGTGACCCATGTCGTGACCGTTACATTTTTTACCATTTCGTTCCAGACCAAGTCTTACGAAATGCTCTCTTGACCGTTGCCTTGTGAACGTTGCACGTTCTTGACTGTTTCATAAGCACGTTCTCATCCCTTTTTTTGTGACATACTGCTGATAATTTCAGCTATAAATAGAGCCATTTAGCTCTCAGTTCCAAACATCTCTTAACACTCAACTCTCTCTCATTTTCTCTCCTCTCTGCTCTAACTATTGAGTACTACAAAAATTTCATAAAAGCCAAACAGAAACCCATATTCAGAAACCCAGAAATATTAATACAAAATTAATATTATTTTTAGTTTCCGAGCAACAAAAAAATATTTTATAAGGTGTAGCATTCCAGAGTTCATCAATGCAGTGTAGCTCCGAGACAAAATTTTACTGGGCTATTTTATCCTAAGAACAACGAGGCTGTGTTTGCTTGCACAATTTTGGGCAGAGCCGCAAACGTTTTAAAGAGAACGACCTAGTCCGCGACTCGATCCAAATAATATCATTTCAATATATTAATAACTTTGTTCCTCTTTATTTTTCATATCTGCAACAACAATTATTTTTAAAATCTAGTTGGCAATATATACATAACATACATAAAATAAAATGTAAATTAAGTAATTTCTATTTCCATGGGACAATAGTAACGTGGTGAATCGACCAACTTGTCTGTCTTTCATGTGTAGCAATTAATATTATACGTCCCGAAATACCAAAAAGATATTAATCCATAATACCACAGTACTGTTCTGATATGAATTGTATTTGTGCGTTCTCATCACCCTACGATTTCAAAAGTTGCAGAGTAAAATGGCTGGCTTTTACATTAATTGAGGCAGATTTGAAAGTCAGGAGTACATTATATATAAACATATTATAATTTTTATTTGTCGGTTACTAAAGTTTTTTTGTTTGTAACGAGTGCATGAGAGTTAAAAATCTAAAATTTAAATATTTAGAGTGACACAATTTTATTTTAAGAATATAATTTCACCTATCCGGCTTCAGGAAAGGATTAATATATATAAATCAATTTCATAATGTAAAACCATTAAGGTGGAAAATTAATATTTGCAATAATTTATTGCTGTCAGCTTCAAAAAGACTTTATACAGGTCTAGAATAATAGAAGTAGTGCGTATTGTTTGTAGTGGTTAATTAGCAGATCTAACTCTCTGACACATATGAGGGAGAGAGAGAGATGAAGACCACACAAGTTTTCAAAAAATACGGGCAACTAATTAATCTTCATATGCAGAAAGTCCATGCATAATGCAGAGAGCTAGGTGGAACATTTATATATGACAAGAAGAAGTGAAGTGCCCATTAAGATCAAAGAAAATGCTTATAAACACAAATGCGCACTCTGTAGATATATAACAAAAAGTCATAGGGTGGGGCATCCAATGTTTAAGGACCTTAGCTACATTGGTTTTTTATTTTATTTTCTAAATACAGTTGGGGGATTGCATTAATAACTGTCCTAACACGGTTTTGTAGATTTAAAATTGAGCGGACCCTCCTCATATTCTCCATCTATATAATGAACTCCTCACATTTTACCAATTAAGAGTAGTCATCTTAATATAACATACTCCTTTACGTTGCTCTTGTACTGAATTTACATAAGATTACATGGCCTCTAGGTTTCTTCTTCTTCTCATTGTGGGTGCTTTCATGATAAGCACTAACAATGCAAGGAATCTTGGGAGCGATCAAAAAGATCATTTTGAGAACCAAAAGACATTCGGTAGCCATACAGGTGGTGGGCTCGGTGGTGGAGGTGGAGGTGGACTTGGTGGTGGAGGAGGATTAGGTGGTGGAGCTGGTGGTGGACTTGGTAGTGGAGGAGGGTTAGGTGGTGGACTTGGTGGTGGTGGAGGGTTAGGTGGTGGTGGTGGAGCTGGTGGTGGTGCTGGAGGAGGAGCTGGTGGTGGTGCTGGAGGAGGAGCTGGTGGTGGACTTGGTGGAGGAGCTGGTGGTGGACTTGGTGGTGGAGCTGGTGGTGGTGCTGGAGGAGGAGCTGGTGGTGGTGGTGGACTTGGCGGTGGAGCTGGCGTTGGAGGAGGGGCTGGTGCTGGTGCTGGTGCAGGTGGTGGGCTTGGTGGAGGAGCTGGAGGTGGTGGAGGAGGAGGGTTTGGAGGTGGTGGTGGACTTGGTGGTGGAGTTGGTGGTGGAGCTGGAGGAGGGTTTGGTGGAGGAGCTGGTGGTGGAGCTGGACTGCCTTGAAAATAATATATTAAGATGCATGCATACATGCATATTATCCAAAAGGAACTGATATATATCTATGAATGTATGCTTATCATTCTAGTACTTAATAATTCATGCTGTTATATGTATTGATTAAAGAAGTGTTTCTAGTTTTATTTTAACTAGTACTGGGTGGGTCACGAATTCAGCCTTTACATTATTAATGTATGTAACAAAATGGTACGTACCCCAAATGTTAACGAAGACATTTCATACTTTTGTCTCTTCCTCGTTTTATGATGAACTGTATAAGTATATTACCCAACCCAACACATTTTAACTAACTTAATATAAACATCATAAAGGGACTCATCACTTATCTCCTACTTATAGTTAGTGGAGATTTTCATTCTCTTATTTATCAAGTGGTGCGATTCAATCTCTTTTTTTCGTTTAAGCTAAAACACATAAAATCTTGTATTGATGATTAGAAATTAAAAATTGAAATTATTTAAATGTTATTTTAATTTTTGAGATTTTTTGTTAGTGTTTAACCATTGACATTTAATATTAGCTATGAACTAGTCGGAGTAAGACACTTGATTCTTCATTTGAAACTAGTAAATCTTGCGTGGAGATTTCTTACTACCGTTATCTAAAAGGGAGTTTGATAAACTGCACCATTTAAAAAGTTAGAAATAGAATTATAATGCTTGGTTAATTGGATCATATATTAGTTGAAATTATGAATTGTATCACTCTCATTTAATTTTTTTATAAAGTTGATTGGATCAGGGCGGATCTTAGTGGGGTCTTGGGATTTTAATTTCGGTCAATTTTTATACAAAAAATTAATTGTGTGTATATTTTTAGTATTAAATAAATATTTTATTTATAGTAATATATTATTTTGATTTTTATGTACATATTTTTTTTATATATTAATAATATTTAATAAATACGTAGATAAAAATAATATAAATTATAAATAAAGTGGTTATATATATATATATATTTGGTAACTATTAGTAATAAAAATAAAATTAGAGTAGTATACTACAAAAAATTCTTCTTAAATATAAGAATCTAAATAATGTTTAAATATTTTTAAATTTAATATTATAAAAATAAAATTAAAAAAAAATATATGATAAGTTTTATATTAAAGTTTTTAAGTTTATGTTTATTATATTTTATTTTAATCTAAATTTTAATTTTATTTAATATTATATTATTTGACATTTTATTTTAACAATCTTTTAAAATTTATTTGAAATTTTTTTATATAAAACTTTTATTATTTTTATATTATTTATAAATATATATTTTTAAATATAGTCTCAAATTTAAAATTATAAATTATATTTTATTTTTTATATTTTTATATATTTATTTTAGTTTTAATGTCTATAAATTTTAATGTATTTAATTGAGCTTTTTATTTGCTTAGATTTTTTAATTAATAAATTTACTTTATTCATGAATAATACTACTAGTTATTAATTTATTATATTTTTGTTTAATTTTCATTATAAATTAATTATAATGTGTTAATTTTATGTCTTTATTATAATATGATAAAAAAATTTAATATTAAATTGAGTATAGTTTATTAAAATCTCACTAAATTTTTTATTTTATATAAAAAAAAATTAGCTCCCTTCAAAAAAATTCTATGGCTCCGCTACTTGATTCGATCATTTAATTACAAATATTTTAAAGTATTAAATTGGATCATTATTTAATTATTGGAAGTTTAACCGATCAACATCCATCGAACAGGACATGTGTCCAATTTTAACTTTGTAATCTACCTATAATAACCTAACTAACTATAAAAAATAGGGAAAATATTCTGTTGGAAATTATTAAAATTGTTATATATATATATATATATATACACTCATTAATTTATTCCATAATCATTTATTAATTATAAAAGAAAAATATTATACGTTGAAGAGTTGAGAGATATAAACATCTAAATTTGATATTTTTTTTTTCCATGTAATTGTTTTTTTATTAATAGAGGTTTGAGAAGGTATAACGGATTAATAGGTAAGCAGAGACGGACCCACTGTTAGGCTACACCACTGTTAGGCTACACCGGGCTTGAACTCGGGTAGCTTTTTGAGATTTTTTTTTTTAAATTTAATAAATATTACTAGTATTTTGTAAAGCACAATATATTATTTATCACAAAAATTTTATAAATAAACTTAAACTAATACACTATTTTTTGGTCTTATATTTTCTGCAACTCTGCTCCTTTTCTGTTATATAATTATGTTCTATGGTCTATTGCTTGCTGCTCAATCAAGTTAAAGTTTGATATTTTTTTTAAAATCTATTAAAATTATCTATATAATTTTTTAAAAAATATTATATATTCAAAATATTTATACTTAAACTTATAACTAAATTAATAAATGTATGTAATATCTTTTAAAAATTGTAACTTTTAAATTTTTATCGATAAATATTGTATAATTATTAATTTGAGTGGCTATGTAAGTATAAATTTGTATATATTTAGCACTCTTATTTTTTCATAACAGTTGACTATTATGTCTTTAAATTTGTTGAACCTTATATGATAATTGATAAATTTTATGAAGTGTCGTCGAAACAACTTAAATAAATTTTTTGTTTGTTTTTTAAGTTTATATATTTTTTTGTTTGCCTTTTAAATTTATATATATTTTTTAAATTTTAGTTATAAATTTTAATATTATAAATAATTTTTTTTTAATATATATTAGCCCTGTTAGAAATTTTTTTTTGGGTCCGTCCCAGTAGGTAAGAAACATTATTATTTGAAGCAAAATAATTAAGTACATGTGGTAATTTTGAATGAAGAACCCGATAAGGACAAATTTGGAACAAAACAAAAAAACCAACCTAAACTCAAGTTCACCAGTTGCTCCTCTTTTAGAAAGGTCGTTCTAATCACATCCTACACAATATGTTAAATACATACCTTTATATATTAAAAATAATAAATTAAGAGAAGAACTAAATACATCCCACAAACTGACGCTGCTCGTGGGAAATAAACCTGCCGCCGCTGCTGCTACCGCCAGTTAGGACCACCGAATCGAAATTATTTTTCCTCAGTCACCAGCTACACCATTGCTCCATTAACATTTTCTGTTAATTTCACTCCAGAAAACTTCTTCAAATTTTTTTTATATTTATTTCTCTGAAATATAACCTCCACCGCCACCGTCGTCGTCATCGGTAGCTTCTCTAGTTAAAGTTTATGAATTTCTACTGGTACTCACATTCTGCAATAAACCAGAATGTTTCTTTCCTCCCCAAATATTGAAAAACAAACCAGGAAGTGAAGAGGGAGTCGTGAAATTTTTTTTAGTATGTTCAACGTACCAAGTCCGAACATATATAATACGTTCGTTTATTGTTCTCGAACATTTTTCAAACGTTTAAACGATTATGTTGAACATCTTGAAAATGTTCAACAAGACATGCCGAACATTAGTATTACATATGTTTCGTCATGTCCTGTTGAACATTTTCAAGATGTTCAACATAATCGTTTGAACGTTTGAAAAAAGTTCGGCAACGATGAACGAACATATTACATATGTTTAGAACTGGAACGTTGAACATACTGTAAAAAATTTCACGACTCCCTCTACACTCCCTGGTTCATTTTCCAATATTTGGAGAGAAAATGAACATTCTGGTTCATTGCAAGATGTGAATACCAGTGGAAGCTCACAAACTTCAGCTAGAGAAGCCGCCGGCAACGATGACGATAACAGTGGAGATTCCATTTCAGAGAAATAAATATAAAAAAATTTGAAGAAGTTTTCTGGAGTGAAATTAACAGAAAATGTTAATAGAACAGTGGTGCAGCCGGTGACTGAGGAAAAATAATTCTGATCCGACGGTCCCAACTGGCGGCAACAGCAGCGACATCGACAGTGGCAGGTTTATTTTCCACGAGCAGCCTCAGTTTGTGGGATGTATTGGTTCTTCTCTTTAATTTATTGTTTTTAATATATAGGGGTATTTATTTAACATATTGTGTGGGATGTCATTAGAACGAGCCTTTAGAAATTACAAAGTTAAAGTTTCTATGGGGCTTTCAATGGCAGCCTTCAAGAGGCTTTTGGTCGGTTGCAGTCCAAAAATGGAGTGTTTTGGGCCAAACTTGTTAGGGCCATGAGAAAGACAGTAATCAAGTTATCAGTTTTAGTTTGCCAATTATAAACCAAACGACTAGTCGTTCACGAATCAAAACACTATACGGTACTCCGAACACTCATATAATTACTACTGCTGCCTTGTTGTTTCCTTTCTTAATTAATAAATTTACTTTATTCATGAATAATACTACTAGTTATTAATTTATTATATTTTTGTTTAATTTTCATTATAAATTAATTATAATGTGTTAATTTTATGTCTTTATTATAATATGATAAAAAAATTTAATATTAAATTGAGTATAGTTTATTAAAATCTCACTAAATTTTTTATTTTATATAAAAAAAAATTAGCTCCCTTCAAAAAAATTCTATGGCTCCGCTACTTGATTCGATCATTTAATTACAAATATTTTAAAGTATTAAATTGGATCATTATTTAATTATTGGAAGTTTAACCGATCAACATCCATCGAACAGGACATGTGTCCAATTTTAACTTTGTAATCTACCTATAATAACCTAACTAACTATAAAAAATAGGGAAAATATTCTGTTGGAAATTATTAAAATTGTTATATATATATATATATATATACACTCATTAATTTATTCCATAATCATTTATTAATTATAAAAGAAAAATATTATACGTTGAAGAGTTGAGAGATATAAACATCTAAATTTGATATTTTTTTTTTCCATGTAATTGTTTTTTTATTAATAGAGGTTTGAGAAGGTATAACGGATTAATAGGTAAGCAGAGACGGACCCACTGTTAGGCTACACCACTGTTAGGCTACACCGGGCTTGAACTCGGGTAGCTTTTTGAGATTTTTTTTTTTAAATTTAATAAATATTACTAGTATTTTGTAAAGCACAATATATTATTTATCACAAAAATTTTATAAATAAACTTAAACTAATACACTATTTTTTGGTCTTATATTTTCTGCAACTCTGCTCCTTTTCTGTTATATAATTATGTTCTATGGTCTATTGCTTGCTGCTCAATCAAGTTAAAGTTTGATATTTTTTTTAAAATCTATTAAAATTATCTATATAATTTTTTAAAAAATATTATATATTCAAAATATTTATACTTAAACTTATAACTAAATTAATAAATGTATGTAATATCTTTTAAAAATTGTAACTTTTAAATTTTTATCGATAAATATTGTATAATTATTAATTTGAGTGGCTATGTAAGTATAAATTTGTATATATTTAGCACTCTTATTTTTTCATAACAGTTGACTATTATGTCTTTAAATTTGTTGAACCTTATATGATAATTGATAAATTTTATGAAGTGTCGTCGAAACAACTTAAATAAATTTTTTGTTTGTTTTTTAAGTTTATATATTTTTTTGTTTGCCTTTTAAATTTATATATATTTTTTAAATTTTAGTTATAAATTTTAATATTATAAATAATTTTTTTTTAATATATATTAGCCCTGTTAGAAATTTTTTTTTGGGTCCGTCCCAGTAGGTAAGAAACATTATTATTTGAAGCAAAATAATTAAGTACATGTGGTAATTTTGAATGAAGAACCCGATAAGGACAAATTTGGAACAAAACAAAAAAACCAACCTAAACTCAAGTTCACCAGTTGCTCCTCTTTTAGAAAGGTCGTTCTAATCACATCCTACACAATATGTTAAATACATACCTTTATATATTAAAAATAATAAATTAAGAGAAGAACTAAATACATCCCACAAACTGACGCTGCTCGTGGGAAATAAACCTGCCGCCGCTGCTGCTACCGCCAGTTAGGACCACCGAATCGAAATTATTTTTCCTCAGTCACCAGCTACACCATTGCTCCATTAACATTTTCTGTTAATTTCACTCCAGAAAACTTCTTCAAATTTTTTTTATATTTATTTCTCTGAAATATAACCTCCACCGCCACCGTCGTCGTCATCGGTAGCTTCTCTAGTTAAAGTTTATGAATTTCTACTGGTACTCACATTCTGCAATAAACCAGAATGTTTCTTTCCTCCCCAAATATTGAAAAACAAACCAGGAAGTGAAGAGGGAGTCGTGAAATTTTTTTTAGTATGTTCAACGTACCAAGTCCGAACATATATAATACGTTCGTTTATTGTTCTCGAACATTTTTCAAACGTTTAAACGATTATGTTGAACATCTTGAAAATGTTCAACAAGACATGCCGAACATTAGTATTACATATGTTTCGTCATGTCCTGTTGAACATTTTCAAGATGTTCAACATAATCGTTTGAACGTTTGAAAAAAGTTCGGCAACGATGAACGAACATATTACATATGTTTAGAACTGGAACGTTGAACATACTGTAAAAAATTTCACGACTCCCTCTACACTCCCTGGTTCATTTTCCAATATTTGGAGAGAAAATGAACATTCTGGTTCATTGCAAGATGTGAATACCAGTGGAAGCTCACAAACTTCAGCTAGAGAAGCCGCCGGCAACGATGACGATAACAGTGGAGATTCCATTTCAGAGAAATAAATATAAAAAAATTTGAAGAAGTTTTCTGGAGTGAAATTAACAGAAAATGTTAATAGAACAGTGGTGCAGCCGGTGACTGAGGAAAAATAATTCTGATCCGACGGTCCCAACTGGCGGCAACAGCAGCGACATCGACAGTGGCAGGTTTATTTTCCACGAGCAGCCTCAGTTTGTGGGATGTATTGGTTCTTCTCTTTAATTTATTGTTTTTAATATATAGGGGTATTTATTTAACATATTGTGTGGGATGTCATTAGAACGAGCCTTTAGAAATTACAAAGTTAAAGTTTCTATGGGGCTTTCAATGGCAGCCTTCAAGAGGCTTTTGGTCGGTTGCAGTCCAAAAATGGAGTGTTTTGGGCCAAACTTGTTAGGGCCATGAGAAAGACAGTAATCAAGTTATCAGTTTTAGTTTGCCAATTATAAACCAAACGACTAGTCGTTCACGAATCAAAACACTATACGGTACTCCGAACACTCATATAATTACTACTGCTGCCTTGTTGTTTCCTTTCTTAGATTCGCTGCAAAGATCGCTAACGTAACGTAACTTGATTGAACATTTGAAGATCTTTCTCAGGTTTGTCTAGACTTTCATTCGTAAATCCCTACCCTCTCTATTATAATCCGCTAGTTCGAAGAATTGCATTCTGTCCAATAAGGACAGCTGTCTTAGCTCTCATTCAGTTTGTTTGCTGAGAAAGTTTCTTCGTACAATTGAATGACAGAATCTTTCATTGACGCAGAGTTTGAACAGTTGTAAGATTTAATTTTGTAAGAGTGGAAATCATTTTCACATGTTTCCAAATCAAAAGTAGTCGTAAGAGCTAATTAATAAATAATTTGCGTATAGATAGTAGTTAGAACAAATAAAATAAATAGTAGTTAGAATAAATGAAGTGTGTGATAGTTACAATAAAAAAAATAAAATAAGAGAAATAAATGATGATAGCTGAAATAATAAATTAAAATCTCTATCATTTGCTCATTCAAGCATTTTATCTCAAAATCTCTCAAGTATTCTAAGTATTTAAATATTTCAAACACAAAGCTATAAGCTTGTAAAATATTTCCCCACTTAGAAGAGTTCCTTACTTATTGTGAGAGAAATGTTAATTGTATTCTTCTATTACAAGAGAGAAAAATATCTTGTTCACTCCTTATATTTAGTGTAAAGTTATAAATTTTTTCGTATAATAAATTCATTCTTGCTTTTGCCTGTGGAGTAGCACGTAATCATTTTGGTTGAACCATGTAAATACTTTATCTATTTTATCTTCTCTCTTAATTTTACTTTGATTGTATATTAGCTTCGACTGGGGGTGTCAAACGGGCCGGCATGACCCATTAAACACTTGGCCCACCTGGCCGGCATGACACAACCCACCAAATTTTTGACAAGGTACGGCCCATTAGCCAAAAAGAGTAGCACGGCATGGCCCGTGGCTCGTAATTGGTCGACACGTAAAGTCTTATTATTAAAAGTTAATTTTAAAAAAATCAATAAATATATAATTTTTTTTTTACATTTAATAAAAATTGGGCATAGTTTAATAGATTTCAAGTAATCTATTAAATGAGAGGTTGAGAGTTCAACTCTCACTTTTAGCTTTTAAAGCATTATTAATAATTTTCAACTAAACAATTAAATAAATATATAATAAAAATAAAATAAATGGGCCACATGCCGTGCCAGCCTGTTAAGCATAGCTTAATGGGCTAGGCACGACACGAAAAAACCCAGGAGCCAAGAATGGAGGCACGGCACGGCCCGTCTCGTCCCGTATACGAGCCACAGAGACTATTCACGTATATGTTTACATGTAATAGTTTCAAGTGAGAAGTATATCAAAATGACGATAATAACAAAGTTTGATGTTGAGAAGTTCAACGAAAGTAATTTCTCATTGTAAAAAATGAAGATTAAGGCAATTTTAAGGAAGGATAATTGTTTGGAAGCAATTGGAGATAGACTTGTTGGGATCACCGATGATGATAAGTGAAACGAAATGGACGGCAACACATTTTTTGATCTATACTTAGCACTAGCTGATAAAGTGTTATCCAGTGTGACAGAAAAGAAAAATATCATAGGAGATTTGAGATATTCTAACAATACTATACGAAGCCAAGTCACTTCACAATAAGATCTTCTTAAAGAGTAAACTTTACACTCTTCAAATGGCGTAATCTACATCGGTGACAGGCCACATCAACACCTTAAATACTCTATTTTCTCAACTTACATCGATGGATTATAAAATAAAGACAGCTAAACGTGCGGAGCTTCTACTTTAAAGTGTACCTAACTTGTATGATCAACTTATCATCAACCTAACGAACAAAATTCTTTTAGACTATCTAGTCTTTGATGAAATTACAACTTCTATTTTGGAAGAAGACAAAAAAGACAGACAAGCAAATTTGCGGTAAGCAGAAAATTTGATGGTGATAAGAGGAAGATCAACAGAACGTGGCTCTAGTGAGAGTCAAAATCATGGTAGATCAAAATCAAGAAGTAATAAGAATTTCAAGTGCTACAATTGTGGCAAGAAAGGACACGTCAAAAATGATTGTTGGAGTAAAAGAAATAATAAAGATCATGAGCCATCAAATGCTCAAGGGAAAGTAGCAAGTATCTCTAACAATGGTGAAGTCTTATACAGCAAAGCTACAAAGGCAGTTTGAGGCAAAAAGCAATTTTATGACGTCTAGTTACTAAAATCAAGAGCAACATGGAACATGACATCTTGGAGATAGTGGTTCCACAAAAATGAACCAATCTCAAGACATGGGTAATGATCGTGCTTTAGAAATTGCCAAGTATTGGTACTATCAGAATAAAAATGTTTGATAGTACAGTTCACACTTTTAAGGAAGTACGATACGTGAATGGCTTGAGGAAGAATCTATTATCTTTGAAGCAAATAGACAATCTTGGATGCAAGACCCACGTCAAAAATGGGATCATGAAAATTATCAAAAGTGTGCTTGTGGTTTTAAAGGCAAAAAAGATAGCAGTCAAATATATTCATACTTAAAATGAAAACATTATAGGAAGCTAATGCATGTGTCTCATCAACCAGTAAAGGAAAAGAATCACCGATGATGTAGCATCTCAAATTAGGCCACATGTCAGAACGTGGTTTAAAGATTCTCTAAGACAGAAAGCTGCTTCTAGGGCTCAAATTGATAAATCTACCTTTTCGTAAGCATTGTGTTACAAGTAAGCATCATAGATTAAATTTTAGTAGATCTAATGCAAGGAGTAAAGGCATTCTAGAATTGATTTGGTCTGGTGTATAAGAATCACCAAAGATGTCCCTATGAGGTGTAAAGTACTTAGTGTCTTTTATTAATGATTATTCTAGGAAATGTTGGGTGTTTCCAATCAAGAAGAAGCCTGATGTGTTTCAAGTGTTCAAAAACTTAAAGCGTAGGTGGAACTTGAATATGGGAAGAAGATCAAGTGCACAAGGATGGATAATGGAAGAGAGTATATAGACAATGAGTTTCTTACACTTTGTAAGCAAGAAGGTATTAAAAGACAGTTCACAGCCACATGCACGCCTCAAAAAAATGGAGTGATAGAGCAGATGAACAGAACTCTTGTAGAAAAGATAAGAACTATACTAAGTACTAAGGGTCAATCCAACTCCTTTTGGGCAGGAGCAGCCAAAACTCCTTTTTGGTCGCCATCAACGACAATTGAATTCAAGACATCGATGGAGATTTGGACTCATACACCAGCAAATTACTTTACTTTACATTCATGTGTATGTGATGTACAAAACCTAAGAAAGATCAAAGTTGGATCCAAAATTCAAAATGTGTTTGTTCTTAGGGTTTGTTGATGGTGTTAAGGGGTATCAATTGTGGGATCCCACTACCCACAAGCTTATAATTAGCAAGGATGTGATCTTTATAGAAGATCAACTACAAAGAAAAGATGCAAAAGATAGCAAGTCTAATGAGAATTTAGAAACTATAACAGTTCAGGTGGAAAATAATCCAAAGTAAGAAATTTCATATTCTACTGAAGTAGTATCATAACATGAGATACAAGAATCAATTGAGTCTATGGCTCCAAAAGTTCGTCGGTAAACTCGTGAAAGAAGGTCATCAACTTGGCACTCGAAGTATGTTACTCAGAGTAAGTTGCATACTATCTTTTTCCATGAAACTACAAGTAATTCATATACATCTCTATGGATGGCAGTACTGCAGGAAAAAATTGAACCTCTACATAAGAACATGACTTGGAAGCTAGTACCATTACCATGTGGAAGAAAGGCCATTGATAACAAATAGGTATACAAGATCAAGCGAGATATCAATGATAAAGTGGAATGATATCGTGCAAGATTAGTGGAGAAGGGATATACTCAAAAAAAGGTATTGATTTTAATGAACTATTTTTTCTGGTAGTATGACTTATAATAGTCAAAATAGTCCTAGCTATATGTGCTACAATTAACTTATATTTGGAGTTGTTGGATGTATAAACTACATTTCTTTATGGAGAACTTGAAGAAGAAGTCTATATGATTCAACCAAGAGGACTTGGTTTATAGGTTGAACAAATCTTTGTACAATCTCAAACAGGTATCGAGGTGTTGGTACAAGAGATTTAATTCCTTCATTATTAGCCTTGGATACAACAGACTCAGTTCAGATCACTATAAAAGGTTTGATGGTGATAATGTTTGTGATAATGAATTTACTATTTTATTATTGTATGTGGACGACATGTGGGTAGCAAGTCCCAACAAAGATCGAATCTAAGAATTAAAGGCTTGGTTAGCTAGGAAGTTTGATATGAAAGACTTAGGACCAGCAAACAACTTCTAGAGATGTAGATTCACTGAGACAGAAATTATAGGAAGATTTGGCTTTCCCAAAAGAACTATTTCAACAAGATCTTGCGACGCTTTAACATACAAGATTATAAGTCAATCTCTACTCCACTTTATGTTAATTTAAAGTTATTCTTAAGTATGTCTCCTATCAATGAAATAGAAAGGAGGGAGATGTTTCGAGTACCGTATGCATTAGCAGTGAGAAGTTTGATGTTCGCTATGATATGTACAAGATCAGACATTGCACAAACAATGGAAGCAGTTAGTCAATTTATGGCTAATCCTATAGAGCGGATTGGAACACTATGATGAGGATCCTTAGATACATCAAAGTAACCTCAAGTGCTGCATTATGTTTTAGAGGATCAGAATTAACTATCAATGGTTACATGGATTCAGATTATGCAGGAGATCTAAACAAAAAGCAAATCTATTACAGGCTATGTGTTTACACTTGCAAGAGGAGCTATAAGCTGGGTTTCTAAATTGTAAAGTGTTATGGCTTTATCTACAACGGAAGCAGAATACATGGTAGCTACAAAAGCTTGTAAGGAAGCAGTCTGGATTCAAAAGTTATTAGAGGAGCTCGGCCACAAGTAGGAGAAGATTGTTTTATTTTGTGATAGTTAGAGTACCTTACACATCGTAAGAAATCTAGCATTTCATTCATGAACAAAGCATATAAGGGTTTAGTACCACTTTGTTCGAGTAGTGGACGAAGGAAGTGTGAATCGAAAAAGATTCACACCAATGAGAACCTAGCAAATGTAATGACAAAACCAATCAACCCTGACAAGTTTGTATAGTGTCGATCCTCATAGGCCTAGCAGAGATATAAGCAGCAGGGTTTGAGCAAAAGCAATTTGAAGAGTTAACCGTAAGAAGATGACTTCAAGTGAGAGAATGTAAGAGTTAAAGCTATTTTCACATGGCTCAAAATGATAGTCAAATAAAATTGGGTGGTAGGAGCCAACTAATAAATAGTTTGTGTTGAAAACAAATGAAGTGGATGGTAGTTTGAATAAATAAAGTGGATGATAGTTGAAGAAAATGAAATGGGTGGTAGTTGCAATCAAAGAAAATGAAGGAAGAGAAATAAATGATGGTAGCAACAATAATAAATTAAAATATCTATAAATAGAGAGCTCATTTTCTCATCCAAGCATCCCATTTCAAAATCTCAAGTATTCTAAGCATTCCAACATTCCAAACATAAAGCTTATAAGCTTGTGAAATATTTTCTCAGTTGAAAGAGTTCTTTCTTTATTATGAGAGAAAGATTAATTGTATTATTCTATTGTAAGATAGAGATATCTTATTCTCTTCTTAGTATTTAGAAAGAAGTTATAAATTTTTTGGTATAATGAATTCCTTCCTGTCTTTGCCTATAGAGTAACCTGTAATCATTTTGAATGAATTACGTAAATATTTGTATTCATTTTATCGTCATTATCTAAATTTTATTTTGATCGTGTATTTGCTTCGACATGTTTCAATGATTTTTCTTATGTTTGAATCTTCTCCCTTATCTTTTCAACTGCAAAAAGTCTACGTGGATAGTTATATTTGTTTATATAGTTTTCTTAATAACATCTTTGATGCAATAAATGCAATAGAACATGGATTCATGTTGTTATTTCAATACTACAAATTTGTTTGTATAGAAGTGTAATATGGATGCTCAGTCAATCCCAGCTATTTAGGTGTTTTAGGGATTTAATTTCTAGTCTCATCTCTACGCACTATTAAATCTTTGAACATGATTGATGTTGTTAATCCTTTTTTGGGTGAACCTATTATTGATGGAACAGTTGCGAGATTCTTGAAAAGTAGTGAGTGTTGTTCTTCAATTCCTTCTATGTTCGTGCTAGTTTAGTATGATTCTAGAAATCTTATGTTTGCGTGATAGGGTAGAAGTTGACGAACCTATTGCTCATATGAAATTGATAAGGTATTTTAGTGAAGCTATATCCTACAATGTTATTAAATGTTTACTAAGTTGCAGTTATGTTTAGACTTTAAGCTCAGACTTATTTTGAATTTTTGCTAATAACTTAATCAAGTCACCATTAATGTTGCTACTCGTAAACTAGGTGTTATTCAAAAGGAAATGCAAATTGTCTTGGTCTTTTGTTACTGGAATTATTTTATTGTCCTTTTACTTTTTGGTTATATTGAAGGTGAAGATTCAGACTCTAAAAATTGCAGTTTATGGCAAAGGGAGACACTATCGAACCAGGTAACAAAATTGCCGTAATTTCAAAGTCTGGTGAAGGTGTGACCCATGTTGCTCCATCTGAAAAGATACAGGAGAAAGTTGTTTCTCAACCATCTCCCTCTGGAGAAAAGATCGAAGAGAAGCAAAAACCTAAAGTTAGGCATTCCTGTAACCGAAAAGCCTAAACAACCCTCTCCACCACCTCTTTTATGCTCTGCAACTGAACCACAGGTTCCACCAAAGGAAGGGGAAAGACGAGTGAGTTTGACATGACTTTAATTTGTATCTATAGTAAGGATTCTTATGCTTTAGTAGTAATGTTTTGTTCATGTAAAAAAAAAATTATCATAGGTTCCTATGACAAGGATTTGTTATTTAGTTGGTTTCAAAATGTATTAATATAATTATAATTATATTCCAAATATTATTGTTATTATAATATATGTTATTTTCCTTTTGTTTTAGGACTCTTGATTAATAGAATTTCTAATTGAATTAGATAGCTTATATATATACATAAATATATTACCTACCTACTATAGATAAGAGGTTGAAGCCATACATTCCAATAAAAAGAGCTCGTTAAGGCACTTGAAGACAAAGATAAATTATCAACCGAACTATTTGACGAAAAAAATAATGATTTAGTGGGAAATGATTTTAGTTTGATTCAATTGTGTTTGTCTGAAGAAGTTTTGTGTGAAGTTGGTGATGAAAAATTCGCTGCTAGTTTGTGCCTTAAATTGAAAAGTTTGTATATGACCAAGTCTTTAACTAGTCTGTTATATTTGAAACAGCGCTTGTACACATTTAGAATATCAAAAGATACTTCTTTGTACAAGCATGTTGATGAATTTACTAAAATTATTCGTAATCTGAAAAATATTAGTGTGAAAATTGATGATGAAGATCAAGCCTTGGTTCTATTATGTTCTTGACCTCTTTCTTTTGAACATTTTGTTGATACCATACTATATGGGCGCACTATTATAAATTTGTCTTTATAGGACGGTCACTGGCCGTCCTATATGTCTTATAGGACGACTACTGACCGTCCTATAAAGCCCCGTCCTAAAAGAATTGAAAAAATAGGATGTTCACAGAGCGCCTTATAAAAAATCCTTATAGGACGGCCACTGGCCGTCTTATAAAATTCTTCTAAGACGGTCACTAACCATCTTAAAAAATTCTTTGAGGACGGCCATAAAAAAATTTTAAAAAAAAAACTTATAGGACGGTCAATAGTTCTTTTAGGACGGTTAATAGCCGTCCTATAAGTTTTTTTTTTTTCTTTTTTTGTTTTGTTTGTCCAGAGATGAAGTGCATGTTTCATAGACTACACCATGTCCAGCAAAACTACTATCACCATGAATCAACACAGCCAAGTTCTTGGTCCTGTCCGCATCATTCGAAGAGTACACAAAAGTCAAAACTTGCATTTACAGATGCTCAATTTGTACTGTGTGAAGTCCGAGATCTGGTCCATCTGGTATATGAGACTTTCGATATAGTGCGAGATCTGCCCCACCAGTATCTGGTATTTTGAGTTCTAATATTTGAACCCAAATTTGAAACTTACTTCTGCTTAAGACCAAAACCCAAAAATTGCAACTTAATCAGAATACAAGCAAAGTAACTAACACCCAGATTCAAATGCACTAGAAGCAAATAAAAATCTACTAAAGAAAAACAGGGAAAAAATTGCAAATCTGACCTCTCTTACCCATCGACAAGCACTTCTATCACGACCTTCGGTGAACATGTTCTCGAAGGCCTCGATCTGTTCACCTATACCCAGAATCAAGTTTCAGAACCCAAAACCCAAAGCCAAAAATTGAATCACAGGAGAGAACAAGAAAAGATAAAAACTTACAAATACGAAGCCCACTGCGACAGGAACAGTCAGTCACTCACTTGTGAACATTTCACTCGCTAAACAAATATTAAACAATGACAACTTTAATTTAGGGAAATAAAAACAAATTTAAACTGATTTCAAAGCAAATCGATGACCAAAAAAATCACAAACTTCTCAATTAGGCTTCTGAGAAAACTCTATTTTTTTTCCCTCTTTTGAAAGCCTGCAGTGAAGTTGACCTAACAAAGAAACTAAAGGGAATTTTTGGGTAATTTCTTTTAGGTCGGCTAATATAGTAACATAATAGCCGTCTTAAAAAAAAAATTTTAAGACGGCTAATAACAGTCCTACAAAGTTCTATCAAATTTTTTTCGTAATAGCCGTCCTATATTTCTTATAGGACAGCCATATACTTGTGACCGTTCTATTTGTTTCTCACTCTAAATTATAAGCCGTCCTATATTGTCCAAATTGTAGTAGTGGCGATATACTATTTCTTTAAAGGATGTGAAAGCGGCTTTGAACTTTCGAAAGTTGAAGAAGGTGTTTGATAGTACTGATAGTAGCAGTAGTTGGTTTGTTAGAGGTAGAATTCAAGAAAAAGGCTCAAGTAATAATAGAGATAAGTCTAAATTAAAAAAAAGTATAAATGCAATTATTGCTATTAGGAAGAGTATTGAAAATTGAATTGTCTTAAACTCAAAGATAAAGATAAGTTTACCACAACCTCTTCTGCTCCTAATGATGTTGCTGGTGTTATTGATAGTTCTGAATTTGATAATGATAATATTCTATCAGTATCTGTTAGTTCTCCTAGAGTTGTTTAGATTCTTGATTCAGGTTGCACTTACCATATATGCCCCAATAAGGATTGGTTTTTTACTTATTATTTTATTGATGAAAGTGTTGTCTTGATAGAAAATAATGTGTTCTGTAAGGCTGTTAGTATTAGTACAATTCGAATTAAGATGCATGATGTTATTGTTAGAATTTTGAAGGATGTGCGTCATATTCCAATTTTGAAAGAAATCTAATATCTTTGAGTACTCTTGACTACAAAACTATTGTTATTTAGTTGAAGGTATAGTATTAAGAGTTTGTAAGGATGCTCTTGTTGTTATAGAAAGACATTTGCTTTGTGACCTCTATAAGCTTAAGAATAGCACTTTGGTTAATAGTGCTTTAGTTTTGTCCTCGTTGTATTTAGTTTTAAACACTACTCACTTTTGTCTTACAAGTGAGACATAGATGCTTACTTTGAGAATGCGAGGTTTGTTTAGTGGTCAGAAAATTAAGCGTTTTAGGACTGACAATAATTTTGTATTTAGGAAAGTCAATTTGTTAAATTCTGCCAAATAGGTAGAATAGTGAGCATTGCAGTATATGTAGTACACTATATGGAATTGCAGAACGTTTGAGTTTTCTCTTTTGAAAATAGCGTGTTTGTTGCTTTTTTAGGCTATTTTAGGTAGATTATTTTGAATTAAAGCTTGTAATGCCTGTTATTTGGTGAATTGGTCTTTCTCAATTGAGTTTGTATTGAATACTTCATTTATGAAAGAGAAATATGGTTTGGCAGTTAAAACAACGGTGTCATTAAGCAGGTGAAGCTTAAATGTGGATCTACTAGTAAAGTTGACACTTATGTTCAGCTAATTATGGATAAGTTAGATTGTTTTGCTAATGATATAGCAAAGAAACAACTTGAACAGCCTTATTGGCTTCACATTGATTTATTTGTTTATTTGTTGATCTTTAGTGATGACATTTCATATACTAGTGCCGTTAGTAATCTGATATATGCTATGGTTTATACTTATCTAGACATTTCACATTTAGTTTGTGTTGCCAATTTTTTTTTTTTTTTTTTTGGACAACTTTTGAAGGATCCTTTGGTAGTTGTGAAATGGAATTTGGTTGACACTTTAAAATTTTCGCTTGGTTCTTAGTATAAGTTATAACACTAGTTATAGTGTTATTGGTTTTATAGACTTTGTTTGTGCTGGTAATTTTATTGAAAATTTTCTAACAAATTTTGTTTTCACTTCTCATTGTACTTTAGTTGGAAGACGATGTTACAGTCTATATTTAGTTTGTCTACTTGAGAGACAAAGTATATGGTAGCAGTAGAATCAGTGGAGAAAGTTATTTTGTTTAGATGTTTGATTTATAATCTGAGTTTACTTCAGAATATTTCTGTTGTATTTTGTGATAGTCAAAGTTTAATACATTTGACATATAATATGTATCTTGAGGAGACCAAATCCTTTTGTGTCAGATATTACTTCATTGGTAATATTATATTTATGTTGACAAGTTCAAGTATTGCTTGGACTTGGATGGTATTTATAGGAAATTGCCCTTTAGGGCTTTTGGGCGACGAACATTTGTTATTCGGAGGAATTTGCTATTTAAAGAACTTGTTTCCATTTTGAGCCAATATGAAGATTATTATTTAGTTGGCTTCAAAATGTGCTAAAATAATTATAATTATATTCTTAATAAAATTGATATTACAATATGTATTGTTTACCATTTGTTTTAGGATTTTATGATTATTAAAACTCCTAATTGAATTAGGCAGTTTTACTGTAGATAAGAGATAAAATCACACATTCTAATATCATAATAAGATTGAAATCACATTATTGCCTTTTTGAGTACCTGTTCTGTTAGAATTCGTCATTCGATCTCTTCGGTATTTTGTTCTCTATTTGTTTCAGTAGCTTTTGTCCAAAGTTTGTTTCATATACTTGATTTTGTGTGTGAGTTTTCTTTTGGATATTGGAGCTAGTAGAGTAGATTTTTTACAATGAAAAATTGATCTATATAAATCTTTGTGTCCCTCTTAAATTTTAGTTCCGCGTTTCCAATTCATGACATGATCCGTAAAAGTGTTGCTACGATATTAAAAGATACTCAGAATACGTTTGCATTGTTGACAACGTTCAATGAATTTGATATATCATATACCTTTGTCATTTTTATTTTATTTTTGTGCATTTAACTAATTTCATATACAGGCAAATAATTTATTAAAAAATATCGGTAAAGTGTCTTCTAGTTGGTTGATTCATGTTTCTTGTCTTTATCCATATTGCATTTTTCCTTCTGATACCTTTTCTTTTTCCCGCTAACTGCTTTGTCTTTCATTATTGATCTTTTCCTTACTGTAGGACAGTAAGGAAGTTGGGATTTATGTCAGGATTTGTTAAGGTATGTTGTAGTGCTAATGTGGATTGTTAATGGACTTGTGTTGTGTCGTACATGATTTTTCAATGTGTCACAGGCCCTTGTCAATGCACTCCATCATCAACCTATTGTAAAAATGCGGTCATTGATGGGGATGATATCATATGCATCAGTATCGCTGTTGCCTGTTGATACTTGGTACTGCAAAGGTTTGTAAAACTGGTCATTACATGTTGTTTCATGCACACATCATTGAATACAAATTAGCACTTGGAAATATAAGACTTTCTATATATTATAACATTTCTGGTTGAACCTTTGGTCTTATAATCCTCTATGCCCTTCAGATCCTTCGCTTATTTATTGTTAAGAGTTAAGACTATAAGCAAAAATGAAAATTTTGAAGTGTCATGTAACCTTGTAAGTGCCAGCTTACTAGCGTAGTCTGATTAGCTTATCTGTTTGCAATTAAAATTTAGCTCTTTGGGACCAAATCTATGTTTAAAACTATGAAATATGATAGATTTGGTTAATGTTTCTTTATTTCTTGCAAAAAGGCAAATGATGGATCGTTCTCAATTGATGAGATGGCTAGAGGTTCTTTTACGATATTCAATGGTGGAGTTTATCGAAGCCATTTGAGTACCCCCATTATCACCCACCTTGAGGTTTGGTGCTTCATTTTAATAAGTTACCGAAAACAAAAACAGAAGAAGAAGAAATGAATGAAATAAAGGAAAAGAGAGATTTATTTTTTAAGAACCTAGGCTTGGATTCAGGCTTCATTCACCAAGTTAAACTGCAAATTTATGCTTGTATTTAAGAAGAGAATCTCACATGATTTCAAACCTCTTTCTTTATTTTTTATTTTTTTGGTGGTGGGGGGCGCCTAATTACAAATTATACCCTTTGATATGTGAAATTTATACTCTTAACATTAGAGGTAATCTTATTATGATGCCCCTAACCTTTAACATGTAAAATTTATGCCCCCAATGTTGGAGCTAGTGTTATTATGATAGGTTTAGGGTTTAGTTGAATTTAACAGTCTAAATGAACACCTATTTTTCTTATTGATATTGCAAACCAATATTTCTTTCTGTTTAAAGATATTATGACACAAACTATTTTTTTCTAAGTTTTTTATGTAATTAATATTCTTAATAAAATATCTAAGTATAAATAGCAATAAATAAAAATTTCTCATTTATAGTCTCACTGATTACTAAAAAATATCCAAATGGTATACTGTTTGAGAAGCTTAAACATATTTAAATGATAAATAAAATAAAATAAATAGTAATAAATAATTGATAAATAGTAATAAATAAATGTAAATAAATAAAGTCACCGACAATAATATTACTAATACACATGCATATTCATTGGTGAAATATAATGTATAAAGACTATTAGTCTTTACTTCTAATGAGTTCCAGTAGACAAGGCAAACATTGAAGCATAGTTAATGGTTAAGCTCGAAAAAGGAGAATATCAGTTCATTATCACCATAACATAATAATGTAATACAAGTAGGAATTGTGTCAATATCTCAATCGATTACCGATATGGAAGCAGCAAATCTATTCACTAATCCTGCGGCGAAGGGTTTGATTAAATTCTGACTTCTATGCCTTCATTCAACAAATGTTCCTTCACGGACTGAATAGGCACCTGCAACCAACAAAAATAAAGATCTTTAACACACAACCAACCATGGAATAAATAAATGATGCAATCAAGCAATTCCCCGTCGTTTTTGAAGCTCATGAATGAACCACATGCTTAACTCAAATGAAAACTAAATAAAAAAGGATGGTAGTATGAATCTTAATAGTAATTCATGACCAGTCGTTTGCTAAAGTCAAAGTGAGTTATTGAAGTACCTCCTTCCGATGAAAAATGCCAGCAGCAAGAGCAGCAGATGCATTTGTTCTTGTAAATACCTCTGAGAAGTGTTCAACAGTACCTGCACCGCTGCTGGCAATCACAGGAATGCTCACAGCATCTGAGATCAACTCAATCAAATGTATATCAAATCCTTTCCCTTGACCTGAAAGGAAATGCAGCAATTAGAAGCATTCAGACCTATTGAACGTAGAAATTGCTTCAAAGTTAAAACTGAACAAAAAGGTAACTGAATTTGAACATAATCAAGCAATTCCATTCATCTTGGTAAATTTGTACATACTTCGGGTACAAGAGACAAATGGTTTTTCTTCTTTGCTACTCATTGAGGTGCACACCAAACTTTGTGCACTAAAACATCTTAAAAGGCAAACCTTTTGATATAATATGCTATTTCACAAGCTGTAATTGGTAACAATTCAATCTAACAATGCACATGCATAAACTTTTTTTTTTTTTTCAACTTTTCTTTTCCCTTTTTCCCTATTTGGTTTTAGTTCCAAACTGATACTTTCCTAGAAAGATTTGATGCCTAAGCACCTAAGAACAAATTTAATTTCTCAAAAAAAAAAAAAAAAAGGAAAAAGTAATCTTTACCATCACAATCAATACAATTTAGTAGTATTTCTCCAGCTCCAAGCTCCTCAACGGCTTTTGCAAGATCATAGGCTCCAATAGGTCGACCTTCTCTCCCACCATTCCTAGAGAAAAAAGATTGGGTTTCAAAAAGACATTGAACAAAAATGATTTGAAATGTATCCAGTCATAGGCTCATAGCTACATTTTTTACAGGTTCTGCATAGGAAGTTAAGATACCCCATTTTATGTCAAAAACCAGTAATGTGAAAGTGAAAAAATGGGTCCAATTATATGAAGATTATACAAGCAGGGAGAAAGTAGCATGAGGATTCTTTTAAGGGCAAACTCACAATGTAGGCATGAGCTTGGAAGATGTTGGGATATCCAAATTTTGTAGAGTGGTTGAATGGTGAGACAATCTTTTAGTTACTTACGATTCTAACACTAGAGCTAAACTTTGAAACTCTTGCTCGTTAACAGCAGTGACCTCAATTATTAGATAATTTCCATTTCTTTACCCAAGGAAGATCTTTTGTTGAGGTGTTAGAAAAACAGTTGGTTTCGGATTGGTGAGTAAAATATTGAAATGGAGAGAAATCATATAAAATCCAGGTCCAGTGCTTAAATTTCTTCAGACGTCCATGGAAAAAAATGCATGAACAATGACACTATTCAAGAAAGCAAAGAACGCTTACTGTACACTGATACCAAGCAAATTTTTCCCCATTTGGACCTGAAACAAACATAAAACAACGCTTAACCAGGAAGATTAGAAAAGAAATTGTTTCCGTTGTCTCCCTCTTTTTTGTCTCTGTTATCAGTAAACCAGCAGTTCTAGAACATTGAGCATGCATAATTGCCTCTATTGAGACAATATGATATTTGAAAAACTTAACAGTAAATTATATGAAACAGTCTACCTTTACATGCTTAATATGAGATGCACCTCCTCACAGTAGAATGATAAAATAAAAAAACCATGAAAACGAGAAAATGAGAGGCATTTCGGCAACCAAAAATTCAACAAGGAAGAGAAACAGAGAGACAGCCCTTACCTGGGTTTGTTAGTCTTATAGCAATGAACTCTACATCTTTTGGATATTTGAGATATACTCTACGAGGATCAATGCTTACCACCACTGCCTGCATAAAACCCAGTTTAACAATCAAACAGATGAATTTATGTGACTAATGAAGTCGAATAAAGTAAAAATAAAGCCAGGATTGAATCTGAAAATTCCTCTCTGCCATTAAGTGGACTCTAAAGGAAAAAAGAAAAACGGGCAACCATAACCCCAGATAAGACTCGTGTTAGAAAATGACAAAAACGGTAAACATTAAAAGGATTAAGGGAACAGCTTTATGTTCGGTAAAAAATACCTCAGATCTCCTCAACTTTAACGAATTAGCAAACCACCCCCCAACTTTGAAAAACAAGCAATTAAATCTTGTTTGAGCATTGGTCAGGACCGACCATTGTTATGCCTATCTGTCCTGACATCGTTGCATCTATCAAGTAGGACATGCCTGGTTAACACCCTGCTCATAGCACATGTTTGAGGGAACCCTAAGCCCAGCATACGACTAGATTTTGCGACTAATCAGCCCAATTCCACCGAGGAGTTAGCCTACCTAACCCTTGGAATGAGCATGTCTCTCATATGCTAGCCCCTGTAGACTAAGCAAGCCCTAGTACCTCTTATGTAATGACAAGCATCCTTGTATTTGCCTATAAATAGTAGTGAAGGGATACAAATCTCCCTAAGTTATGTCGCATCAATAATTGTGATCATACCGGGAAAATTTCAATCAAAACTCTTAAATAGTTGTTTTATTACAATATTTCCCTCTAAATGTATACTTTTCAGTAGTTTTTTACTTGTGGGGTACTTTGTAATTTAAGCAAAGGAGGTATTTATAATATCAAATGTCTGAATGAGAGTGGGTCCATTCCTTTCTCTAGCGAGGTTCTAAAAATATATTTGTTGATATTTCTTGTTCACAAGAGCATTTTGACAAAGATATTATTTATTACCTGATTTCCGTAAACTCTAGATATCTGCTCCAAACTAGTCTTTCCAGTTTTTACCTGAAAATAAAAAACAATAAGAAAGGAAATATACAGATATGAGTCCACACAAGTATGACAAGAAGATACATGATGAAAACTAAGCTTACCCCAACTTTCAAATACTCCTCTGCAGCATACACTGCATCACTTCCAATTGAAATCTTGTTGGCTCCAGATCTAAAATATTCTGAAGCAACTTCCAAACTAGAATAATGCCTGTAAAGGAATGTGAGTTTACATACCTTTGATTGCAACCTATCTGAAGTAAAGGGAACCTTAAAAAAAAGCATACAACATTGGCAGAACACAAAAACACAATACTAAACCTGCCATTTGCATCTGTAAAATCTCTAATTCCTCCACCAACTGTTAAAGGTACAAAAACATTTTCTGATGTATATCTCAGCACCTTCAAAGTAAAATAAACATAAAATTAGTTGTGGAAAAAGTCATAAGAAAAAAAAAGAAAAATAGAGGAAAATAGATAAAGAAAGAAGACGAATATAAATATCATATGTAGTTGGTAGATGAACAAATTAGACAATTGCTATTAATGACCAACCTGCAACATTGGCACACCTAGAGGGAAGTCACGGAAACCGGTAATATTTAGAAAACTGATCTGCAAAAGTAAGACATCTACCAGCTTATTGTGGCTCTGGGGGGATGAAATTTTGAAATAAAAAATTAGTCAAAGCTCAAGAAAGAGTACCTCATCAGCACCATCTTTGTAGGTACTGTCCAGCAAGCTCGACATGCTTGCCCAAGTTTCTCACCTACCAAAGTTAACAATGGTATGAGCTCAAGATACAATACTTATAACTTACATCCCAATATGAAAACAGTTCAGTATCATTCAAGACTTTTATGGGCAAGTACCATGAAATAAACAAAAGTTACAGCAAACTCCACAACAAATAAAAGAATCAATATAATTTACTATTTTTCAAACGAAGACAGCAATCATCCAAAAAAAGTTATGGTATTTGAAAGAATGGAATAATCTTTAAAAGAATAAAAAATCTGAGAAAAGAGAAAGATAAATGTTGGATCTATCAGTTAAGCATCTTTCAATAGTGCACATCACAAAGACTAGAACAGACAAAGAGGATCATTTTGTTGCTAATTTATTATTTAATTTATGATAAAACTATAAAGCATGAATGGATAAGTCTCAACTGTTTTGATTAACAGTTAAATAATAAACCGTCTCAGCCAAAATGAAAGCAAAAATTGCAATACCTCATTCTCTTTAGTATGCTCTCTTACATCGTACTGGTCACCTTTAGTTACAACACGATCTCCTTTATCATTTGCCCTTACATCTAAACACGCAATTACCTAAAGGGAATTCAATATAATTTCATTGAAAACTTTCATAATAATAATAATAATAACCTAATGGTAAACCTTACAGACCAAAAAAAATTGATGGGTAAGTCATTATGTTCAATATTACAAGTGCAATTCTAATAAACTACTTAATTGAATATACATTAAAAATATATTAAATCAAAAGGATGAGGGGTCCTTGGTTCGAAGAAACATTACCCTCTTTGCTAGCTTTAAAGCCTTCCCTTGAGTAGGCTTCTGTCTTTACATGAACATCCCAGGTCATTAGATGGTTGAAAGGCAAAGCAAGATATGAATTAACAGATTTCTGAGGAATATAAGCTACCTTTGTCATGCTAGACTTTGGATTTAAAAATCTCCTCAGCACTGATAGACCAACATCTGAAAGTACTATCTTCAGTTATTTGATATTGATGGTATTTCAATAATTTAAAAGTAGTTTCAAGAACATTTATAAACTAATGAAACTATTTGTTGGTTTAAGCAAAAAATCCATCACAGTAATGCACTGAAACCCAAATCAGATCAAAGGCAACAACTAGGCCCTGGAGTAACATTCAACCAACCTATTGAATTTATTAGTTGGTAATGAATGGTAAAGTATAACACGTACTACTGGTCCACCAGACCTAATTTCCCAGTCAATTTCACATTTTCCCTCTCCTTGTTAATTTCAAGGCTTTAGGGTGCCAAACGAATTTTAAATTTCAATTTTATATTATTTCTAACACTCTCACCTGTAGAAGGTTAACATTAAATTATCAGACAGAACCCAAGTATAAGATAAAAGAATTAACTCACCTTGGTGCTACAAAACTAGCTTTTCTAGCTTTAAGACTCACAGTGTTCTTAGAAACTGGAAGAAAGGGACGAAGAAAAGCTAAACAGAATTACATCTTACCTCCACTCTTTTCAGGGTGGAACTGAACCGCATGCACATTTCCCTTTCTAATTGAAGCTATAAAATTGTCGCCGTAGTTGCAGGTAGATGAAATAAAATCTTTGTTTTCATCTGACTAAAATAAATAAAATAATTAATCACATCCCAATAAACATCAAAATAAAGGTGACTATTGTTTATGTTTGAAAACTAAAAAAGAAACAGAGCCATACTGGCATTGCTCTGTATGAGTGAACGAAATAGACATGATGATTCCCAACATCCTCCAATATTTCAGAATCTTCTCCAATTTGCAAAGCATTCCAGCCAATGTGGGGAACTCTGACACCATTTGACGATCAAAATGCTGAACAACTCCAGGTATCAGGCCAAGGCCCTTTACTGATACATACATGTTATTGTCAATTTAAGTTAAAAATAATCAACACAAATCACGTAAAAGAAAATGAAAATTAGATTTTTTTTTTTTTTTTTTGTTGCAAGATCCATCAGTCTCTAACACTAGAAACAGCAAGATCTCTTTTAATTTTCCTTCTTCTAATACCTTCCGATTCCTTCATGTGAACTCTCTAAACTCTTCTTTCTTAAGTTAACAATGTTGATTTGTTAGAATCATAATTGAAAAGGCCATATAGAGTTAACAGAAAAGAGAATAAGGCAGTAACTGATACATCCATGACTTTATTTAAAGAAGATCGTTAAAAAGTCAAAAAATAGAGAAACAAAAAAGATAAATGCATATAAATTGCAAAACAAAAGGTGCTAACCATATCCCTTCTCTTTGCTGGACTCAAAAAGTAGCTGAAGTCCAAGGCATATGCCTAAAAACGGCTGATCATCCTTAATATAAATATAGAGTGTTTCAGCCATGCTGCAAGACATTTATGTATAAAAGTTCGAAGGAAAAAAAAATGTAGAATGCCCCCTCAAACAACTATTGAATAGGATTTAATACATATAACCCAAAATATAATCCAAAGTAATAAGCTAGAGGCATAAGGTTCTAGCTATTTGAGTAGACGGAACAAAAGGGATATTAAAGCTATTATTTTTCAAATAAAAATAAGACATACCCGTTATTGTTAATAAAATCCATTGCTGCAGCAAAAGCTCCCACACCAGGAAATACTAGACGATCTGCATTGGTTATGTCTTCTGGAGATTGCACCTAAAAGTTTAAAATAAAATTAAGTAATCAGAAATTATATATTTAACTTAAATGCACATGTATAAAAATACAAATGTAGAGTAAACGACCCAAAACTATGATTTCAAAAATGCCACAACATAATTCATCAAACTAAAAAATGGATCAAAAATTCAAAATGAAAAGCAGCTCGGAATATCTTATCTTATAAATGGTCTTAGTATCCCGTTTTCTCAATCAATAAAAAATAAAGAAAAAATTAAGCATTTCAATGAAAATGATTACATCTTTTATGTCAAAACCGAGATGTCGAATAGCATTTCGGATACTACGCACATTGCCAGCACCATAGTCAAGCAAAGTCACGACTGAAATATATATGAAGGAAAAAAAATCAGAAGACATTCAAATAGAGTAGATAGAAAGACAGAAATGCAGAGAGGAGAGAATATCAGAAGTTCCAGGTCCAGCAGAAGAGGCACGGGCAGATACGTTTCTGGAATATTTGAATTTGAGGTATTTTTTGGAGATTAGAGCGAAGACGTAGAAGAGAGGAAAAGGACGATGACCTAAATGTTAGGGTCTGTGACGAAGAAGACAGATAGAAAAATGGCAGCGCCTCCATTACAGTGACTTGTGAACTCACTCAAAACTCAAAACTACTTACTTTGTAGTTCCTTTGCACTGAAAGAGGCCTGTAAGGTGCTCTGGAGCCCCTTGCAGCCCTTGCAGTGCTAACGTTTGAGATTTAATTCCTCAAATGATACATATATAATAAAAATTGATTTTTTTTTTTTTTTTTTTTTGTCTAATATAACAAAACGATTGTGTTTTAGCAAGATACAAATAATACTTTAAAGAGAAGCAGAGCAGGAACAGAAATTAAAAGAGAAGCAGAGCAGGAACAGAAATTGAAAGAGAAGCAGAGAAGGACACAACTCCGTATTCCAAATCCCATGCCTTTGAAATCAATTTCGAGGTTGTTTGATATCATTCTCCCGAATTTCAATCTCAAAAAGTGTACAAATTCAGGTTCAAAGTTGAAGAATTGATTCTGCATTTTCAATTTTGTTGGGGGGTTCCAGTTTCCAAATGGGAGCTAATGTATCAAGTATAATTTCTGAAACAAATTGTGGTGGTGAGTTTGGGGATTAAATTCAAGAAACATATCTTGAATATGAATCTTTATTATCACACTTTAATTATGAAATTAATTATTATCCTCTGCAACGAAGAAGAACAGAGGAACAAGAACAAGGAACACATCTTGAATATGTACATACAAATTTGTATGTAACCTGTACATTCATATTTTGTATGTAACCTGTACATTCACATTTTGTATGTAACCTGTACATTCATATTTTGTATGTAACCTGTACATTCACATTTTGTATGTAACCTGTACATTCACATGAAATGCATTGTATTATTTGTATGTTATTGTTGTTTTGAACAGCTTACATACAAAATGTGAATGTACAGGTTACATACAAATTTATTTTGTATGTAACCTGTACATTCACATGAAATGCATTGTATTATTTGTATGTTATTGTTGTTTTGAACAGCTTACATACAAAATGTGAATGTACAGGTTACAAACAAAATGTGAATGTACAGGTTACATATAAATTTGTATGTACAAGTTACATACAAATTTGTTTTGTATGTACAGTTTACATAAAAATCATATTTACTATTTAAGTGAAACTCACCGTTTTACTACCTAAATTTGCTATTTAAGTAAAATTGACATTTTTTAACATATCTTTGCTATATAGGTAATTCACTGAACGTTTGATGCATTTGGGAGTAGCAATTGTACAAACTGGGTTGGGTTAGGTCGAGCCGGCCTAAACTAGGTTAGTTTAAATTAGTCCAATATTAACTCAATTTATATTTAATTTGAATTAATATTTGTCAGCTCGAATCTAAATTAAATATAAACGAGCTAATTTAAACTAGTTTGAATTATTAATTACATATTTTTTTTAGTTAATAGGACTTTTCAAACGATCCTATTTTTCATGCATCCAAGAAAACTCATTGATGGACCAAATTTTTCATGTAAACTCATTCACTTTTAATCATAGATAATCATAGTTCAATACTTGTAAGAATTAAATTGATAAAAAAATCACGATAATCACTATAATATACAAAAAATAGGTGCATAGCCACTATCTGTTATAAAATTTATGAAAGAGACTCACTTCTTCATTAAACATGATAATGCAAAATATTTAAAGCAATACCAAAATTATTATACAATTGTATTAATTTCTTCAAAATCATTAAGCATTTTCTAAAAAAAAAACTACATCAATATTCTGAGGCAAATTATTGTACTACAAAATCAACCACTATCTTTCGATTCTCAAATCTTTAATTATAATATAAAGTACCTATATATAAGGAATAAAGCGACATGCTAATGATCTTTATCAAATGCATACTAAATATAAGTAAAACTAACATTGTCGTTCATTGTTAATTCTTGCTATTTGCCTGCATGTACAAGCAACATGAATGAAAAATATGATGAAATAACTTAATAATATTAATTAATTATAATGAGTTTTGTACACAACTATAAATATCTCAAATTTATTATATACTCATTAATAATACTCTTATTATTAGCTAGTAATAAAAAAAATATTACACACAAAAAGAATTTATAAGAATTTAAATTTATGTCTCAATACCTTTAGTTAGCATCTTAATCCCTAAACACAACCATGTTATTAGAGTTTTGAGTACCAGCTTCAGTGATCAACTTACTTACAATATCTTCAACAAACTCTTGATATGGTTTATCTTAAACACATAAATAAAATTTGTTAAATATATTCATTATTGATATACAAACTATAATAAGAAAAAATTGTTAATTAAAATCATTTTTTAGTAAATAATCAATCTCTAGCACAAACAATTACCTCAATTATACTAGGCAAAAGTTGAGTGGTACTGATGCAGAACTCTTCCACGAACACTAAAAGTAGCTTCTAAAGCAACAGTAGTAACTGGAACACTAAGGATATCACGTGACATTGCGGCAACATCAGGATATCTATAAGGTATGACTTCCAATGTGCAAGAACATCAAGGTTGAAATTTTGATTCAAATTTAGTCTTGGTTCCTCCAAATATAATTCCAATTGACTCTTTGGTGGAACATAATTCTCATCAAATGCACTAAAATTTTACAACCATAATAAAAATATTAAAATTATTACATAATCTAAAGCTAAAAAGTTTAATTAAGTATTTTACCTTAAATAAAGCAGATTTTTCTTTCCTAATAGGAAGATCGTTGTTGTGATTAGTTGAAGTATCTACACATACACTTTTATCTTATGAAACTTGATTAGAAATAGAACCACTTTTAGAATATTCATTAAATAATTCAAACAAAATTTTTTTTGACATCCTGATATAAAATAGAATTAGAATACCCATATATTTTGTTGTATATAAAATTCACAAATTAAAGCTTATAGCACAGATCAAAAATTACGACTATGGACAAAATCATACTAAAATCAGACTAATACTTTTCAAATTTTGGAAGCATCTGTCTAGCTATATTCTTGATATAATCATTACTATCATTTGCCTTCTCCCTCAAAACCACATAACAATTGGCCACTTACAGAAAATATAAATTCGTAGTTGGATATCTTGTTCTAGAAAGAAGATTGGTGACTTCGTGAAAAATAGCTAGAAATCCACAAATATTATTAACTTGTTCTCATTCATCTTTTGTAGAACAATGCTTATAACTTTGTTCAACAAATACTAAGTATTCAAATACTTTACAATAACATAAAGCACTTTCAAGCATGTGGTAGGTAGAATTCCACCTAATAGACATATCCCGTCTCAAGCCTTTTTTAGTCTAGCAACCAAAGTCCATTAGAACACAATTTTTCCATTTTTGCTTTTGTGCACTTGATCCTTTCACAAACTTGATGCTATTTCAAATTTTTCCAACTGCAGAATCAATATCTTTCAATCCATCTTGCACTACCAAATTAATAATATGTGCATAACAACGAAGATGAAAAAAATTACCCTTAGCCACAAGTACATTGTTTTCATTCAATCTGGTAACTAACTTATCTACACAAGTATCATTTGATGAAGCATTATCTAATTTTAATCTAAACAAATTCTTTTCAATGCTCCAATCACAACACATATCATAGATTTTTTCACTGAGTGTTTCACCATTATATGGGAGATGAATAAGAAATTCAAAATTCTCTTGTATAAGATCCAATCATTGTCAATAAAATGACAAGTTAGAGATATGTATCCATCTATTATAATCGAAGACCAACAATAAAAAATAAGACTGATCCTACCAAAACATGTAGCTGCCATTATTTTGGTTCTTAACTTCTCTCTCTCATAAATCATAAGAGTATCATATTCCGCTGTATTTCTAAAGATTATGCGAATTCCTAGATGTAAATAATTAAAAATTACTCTAAGGCCCTCATATTCCATATATTGAAAAGGTAAATCATGTAAAATAATAGCTTCAACTAATAACTCCCTAAACTTTTCAAAATTAAATTTAGAATGACATGAAACCATATTCTTTGATTTCTCAATAATCATCTGACCCACATCTCGTACATCTCTCATATCACACTTATTATAATGGCGAGTGAAAATATATGTTCCATTCTCAAACTCATTTTATTAGATTTGACAACAATACTTGCACTTCTCTAGTAGAATATTATCAGAACCCAAATGAAGAGTCTCATAGTGTGACCATATTCATGATCTTTATGCCATCGTCTTTTGCCTCTTTAAATCTGGAAGAACATTAATAGTTGTTTCATCTTCCTCTATCGTGTTTTCCATTATATTAGCTTTTTCATCTCTATCTACCTCCATATTAATTTTGTAACTAAAATTGAACCATGTGTTGTAAGTTAATAATCAAAGGTAAAAAAAAAATAAAAAGTAAAGGTAAAGTAAAGACAACAACAATTTGGGAAGAAAACAAATTTTTAAGGAAGTTCATAAGGAACAGGCAATGTAATTACTTCTGATTAGGGGTGGGCGTAGGTCCGATAGGTCTGCTATTAAATCATTTTACAAGCCGATTTTATCTTGGCGGTTTTAAAAAATTCAAAACCTTAGTCGGCCTATAATCCCTAAAAAACCAACCTTCAAGCCGACCTACAATGTCAGTTTGAGGGAGGTTGGTTTGGCGGTATTGGACCTATAATTTTACTTAAAAATTATTATCATGATAAAAAATACAAACAATATTTTACCCCTATAAATATTTTTTTAAAAGCTAGAGCATACAAATGTGTTGCTTTCGGTTATAAAAACTACTATCCTTGCTCATATTATGTGTCATATGGAAATAATATCTCATTATTGACACTTCATGTTTGATGCTCCACTACTCACCCTCTTAAATTTAAAATCATGATTTCAAAAGCTAAATATTTGTTTAAAACTTTTACATTGTATATTTGTATAATATTAATTAATACTTCATTTTATTTATTTTTTATAACATTTATTATATAATATTTAAAAAATATACTAATATATAAAAGTGTAGGTCGGTTCGGTTTTGTCGGTTTTTATGTTTGGCGGACCTACAACTGAATCGACTAGGTCGGTTTTGTAATATTTTGGACCTATCGAATCAATCAACCTCCAAAAACAAAAAGCATAGGCTCGATTTGGATCTAGACTCAAGTTGGTTGGTCGATTTTTGAAAAAAAATGCCCACCCCTACTTCTGATGATGAAACTGCACCGGAGCTTTTTTGCCAGTTCAAAGTCACTTATGTTCTATCTGTTTTGGAATTTTGTAACGATCCAGTTTCTCCTAAAACAAAATTAAATTAATATTTTTTCTTACTTTCCCAAATGAACTCCAAATATGATGCTAAATGAGGGTCGATCGTTAAATATGTACAGTAGTCATAGGATGTAGATGTTACCTCAAATTAGGGGTAAAAATTTGTGTTGTAGTTCGTTTGACTGAATCGAATCCGAATAAAAAAAATCCGAATCGAACCCAAATAGAATTAAATTTGGGCCAAATTTGGCCCAGCCCAATAGCCAAAATTCCTTTTTTTTTTTTAAATCTGATCTGATAAATGTAAATAAATAAAGCCCTAACATACCAAAATCCCTAAATCCCAAATCGCGTCCTCTCCCTCTTTTTCACTTTCCCTCTCGCGTTTAGCAACTCTCACAAGTCTACCGTCGTCGTCTGTCGCTAGCTGCCCAGTCGTCTGTCGCCAACCCGTTAGCCCATCTTTCCATCAGGCATGCCGCACCAGCCATCTCTCTCACTAGGTTAGTCATCATCCGGGTATTTAACTATTTATCATCACCCTCATAATCATATTGATCATCATGATCTACATAAGTCAAAAACTGGTTTTGACAAGCTTCTTGTTCTTCATTAAAGAGAACATAATAAGTGATGCACAAAAACTTGATAGTCAAATTTTGTATTTTATAAAAAGCTCGCAAGTGCACGAATAACTTGTAATGAGTGATAAGTATACTCTCAAGATCGTCTCTCAAGGAATTGCGGTGGTTCTAAAACGTTATTTATTTTCTTATTTAGTTGAACAAACAATCCTAAACATTCTAACAATTGTCGGTTGAAGAACGATTGTAAATTCGAAATTAAATAAAAAAAAAACTAAAATAAAATGGAAATAAAAGTAATCACAACCAAGGGGAGGATGATGGATGTAAATGGGAATCTTAGTTCGCTATCCATTCATGGCAAAAACAAATTAAGCATTCAATTAAAAGTTAGATTTAATGATTTTTTCGCTAAACCTAGAAAATCCTAAATCAATGGCAATTTTCATTACAATCAACTAATTAACTTCTTTGATCTGGACCGTTAATTAACTAATTAGAATTAGCTCAAGGAAATAATTATAACCACCTAAACTAACACAAATCAGTGCAATCAATTTAGGCTCTTGTTCATAATGCACAATTAAGCAAAGATGGCGTTTCTAATGCCTAATTCTAAAATATTCTTCCTAATTACAAACTAAGGTTTGGTCCACCATTAATTTACAATCAGAAAATAATAAGAACATGAACAATAAATAAATCCAATCATATATGATTAAATCACAAAATTGTTCTTCCAATCATTGGAAGCAAGACTAACATCCCAATTATATAAATTAGCCAACCATAACTAAATTAGTGTCAATCAATTTAGTCATGAAGGCAAACCACAAAATCAGAGAAGAAAAATATATGCAACTAAAGATACCCCAATGAATCCTCTAGCTCCAAATCCTTGAACTTGATTGATCCTCTTTCTCAAATCCTTGGAGTAGCTTCAACAATGGAGGGTCTCCTTTTGATTTTGGGTGGAAAACCCTTGCTGCAGTAGCAGCAAAGGTGGGGAAGAAATTGGCTATGAAAACTTTTGTTGGGGAGAGGTATAATGTGGTATTTATAGGAGGAATGAAGTGGAATACGCGTTTTAGGGTTTCTGGACAGTTTTGGCACGCTCACCTCGGCGCAGGTTTTTGCCCGCCGCGGCGCGCCTTGTATGTAAATGCCTTTACATACGTTGTTGAGATCCTCGCCGTGGCACGAGTTTTCTATGCCTCGGCGCGCTATATTTTCCTGAAATTCAAATCAAGACAGAAATCTCCCCGCCGCGGCGCAGGTTTTTCATGCCTAGGCGTGTGTTTCTTTGTCTTGTTTGTAACCCTTACATAGTTTTTGACTCCTTATGTAAGCCTTATATTTTCTGGTTTTTGTTACTCCATTTTCTCTCTTTTTGTGTTATTTCAATCCAATATTCTTCAAAAGTCCAAAAACCTACAAAACACAAAAATACCTTCCAAAACACAAAAATAATAAAATAAAACATAAAATGAATGCTTAAAAACATAGGTCAAAATTGTGTTCATCAATAAGATAAGCTTTTGCTGCGCTGGTTTTGCTCTTGATTGCCATGGACTTGGCTTTTGCCATCAAACTCATCATAAAGATTATATGTTTCACAATACCTGATAACAACTTCATGTTTATAGCTATGTAGCTTCTTATAATAATATGACAACAATATTAAACTGGTGGAATGGAGTTGAAAATGAAACGGAAGCTTCCTGTACACAAGTAACAAAACCCATATTACATATATTAATGTGCCTTTAATGACAAAGTGCTTTGGTTGTATATCATCATCAGGGCTAGTTATATAAATATGAAATGCTTAAAGTTAGGAACTAATAGCTCATTTACAAAACCAAAAGAAAGGAGATGAAAAAGAAGTTAGTGAAAATTAAAGTTACAGAGAAAAAGTGGAGAAAAAGAAAGCAATCATTGGTCCTTTTTTTGTATCAGTAGGTGGTCTTTAATTGGGCACATGTTACCTCCTATAAGTGATTCCATTAAAAAAAATGAAATGTGGATCATGGTTTTGTCACTATAGAGCACCTAATATTTAAACTACACATCTCATACACCTTTAGCAATTTATATATAAATACCATATGCTACATTCAGGACATTGTGTTCACATATTCTAACATGTACATTTTAAATTCTAATGGCAGTCAATTAGAGCTTGAACATCTTGACCAAAATGAATTGTTTATTTTTGATAGTTTCTTATCTCTAAATCAAATTTTATTATTTGTTTTAAATATTTTTTCAATTAATATTTATATTTAATTGTGTATACTTTTGGATTTGTATGAAACCATTTTAATAATATATGTGAGATGGATAGGAGAGCTGTTCATTTTTGGATATGGTATCATTTTAATAAAATATTCAATACAATAGAGATAAATCTTTATTTGAAATAAATCTAACTATAAAATAGATAATATTATATTTAAGATTTGACATCAAAATTATAATAGTCTTTAATTTTTTTATTTTATCTCAAATTAAAATATTTTTTAAATATAATAAAAATATAATATAATATAAAATAAATTAAATATTGATTTAAATAAAATTTATAATAAAAAATTATTTCAATGTAAATTATTTTAATAAAATATATATAATAAATTTAATTTGACTATATCATACAAATTGTTACTAAATATTGTATAAATTAATTATAATATCATTTAATTTAATATAATTATAATTAATTTATTTAATATTGTAGATCAAATATGTCAATGTCACTTCTGCATGTTCATTTACTAGAAGTTAGGAATGAGTATTTTATCTGCGGCTTCAGGTATATGTGGATATCCGATGCGACGGATTAGTTAATACTTACTATTTTTGGGAACGTGGACGATTTTGGTGAATACCTGAAAATGAATTATCAGGGACGAAACAAAAATAATTATATGTAAAATCGTACCCACACATACCCAAAATATATTTTTCAATTTAATTTAAATATATA
The DNA here is from genome assembly GCA_029378325.1 of Elaeagnus macrophylla. Classification (NCBI taxonomy): domain Eukaryota; kingdom Viridiplantae; phylum Streptophyta; class Magnoliopsida; order Rosales; family Elaeagnaceae; genus Elaeagnus; species Elaeagnus macrophylla. The sequence goes on from CM055640.1 coordinate 95,999,968, forward strand.
TAAAAAATATTTTAAAAATTGTTAAGGTATGTAATTATTTTTTGAATACTGAAATATGTATGTATTAAAATAGGAAATTATAATAAATTAATTTTTTTATTAAAAAAATGGGTATGAAGTTTTTTTTTTTTTGTACCCATATCTGTCCAATTCCTGCATGTTTATACACGACTTCAAATTGAAGCAGTTTTCAGACAATTTCAAATACACAATTACTTATTCGATTTTGAAGATAAATATAACAAAAATTGTTAACCGAACCGACGGATCGGTTAATATCCGTTAATTTTGGAGACGAAAAATACCTGGTTATAAATTTTTGGGGACAGAATGGGTACAGTTATATATAAAACCGTCATTATACAAAATTTTATCAATAAAACTGCTTTTCACAGGACTCGAACTGAGGGTACAAGTTCCCTCATCTAAAGTAACATCCACCAGGCCACTTTACTTTTTGAATGATTTACCACATATAAATATATTTGTTTACTAAAATTAGTTATTAATTAAAAGTAAAACCCTAGTATAAATAAAGAAAACAAAATGTAACCTAAATTAGTTTCTTTTCTTTCTTATCTGCAGCTCGCGACTCGCGAGGCCGACGGGCGACGGGATCCACTTCCAATTCAGACCGCTCGTTGTGACGCCGTCAACTGTTGCTCGCTATCGCGCTCCAGCCAGTTCCAATTCAGACTGCTACGCCGTCAACCGTTGGTCCGTTGCTCAACACCGCGCCATCGCGCTCCATCCAGTTCCAGTTCAGACTGCTAAGCCGTCAACCGTTGGTCCGTTGCTCAACACCGCGCCATCGCACTCCAGCCAGTTCCAATTCAGACTGCTACGCCGTCAACCGTTGGTCCATTGCTCAACACTGCGCCATCGCGCTCCAGCCACTTCCAGTTCAAACTGCTCACCCGCCGCTGCTTGCTTCTCCTGCCTTCATCGTCTCAACGCCGTCAACCATTGCTTTCTTCGCCGTTAAGGTAAGTTCATTTCATGCTTAAAATAGATCTGTTTAAATCAATATTTTATAAGTTAGATTTGGTTAAATTTCCTACTTAAACTCTGTTGTATATCCGTAGACCTCCATTCCTTTGTACTCTGCCTGCTATCTAGGGATGATTACAATGCCATTGGTGTAAATGAATTTCTTGCTCCAAAAATTGTATGAATTTCATGTTACTGGGTACACTAAATTACTGGGTTTCACCTTTGACATATGGTTGCAATGCCATTTTGGTAAATGAATTTCTTGCTCCAAAAATTATATGAATTTTATGTTATTGGGTACACTAAATTACTGGGTTTCACCTTTGACATATTGTTACTTGGGTATGGGACAGTTTTTTTGTTGCATTAGTCCCCGCCCGATCCCCGCTCGTTTATAATTGTACCCGAACTGGAGCAATTTTTGGGCAGTTTCGGTTACACAGCTAATTGTTCAGTTTCGGAGACGGATATGGTAAAAACCGTCCCCATGCCAATCCCTATGCTCATCCTTACTAGAAACGTCAATAAAAATTACTTATTTGTGAAAATTGAAAGAAACGGAATTAACTTTTAATTTAATAAATTATTATTTTAAAGCAATTATAAAAATATACCATTATTATACGAACAGTGTAAAAACTACTTAATTTTTTGCAAAGTAGGGGGGTTGAGGTTTATATGACTAATTATAAATATATTTTATAATTTAAATTAAATTTAATAATAAAAATGTCTCTTAACATTTAATTTATTATAAAATATTTTTAATGTTTAATTTTGCTAATTTTGTCATTTTTTAATAAAATTAGTTTTTTATAACACATTTAATGGTTAATTTTAATAAAAATGATTAAAATAATATAATATTAAGATAATTAAACATTTAAAATATTTCATTACAATAAATTAAATGTTTTTGAATTTTTGTTATCGGTCTCACAAAATAAATTATTATATTATATGCATGAATAAATCAAGAAAAGCATTGCATTTTAAACGAACAAACGACGCCGTTGAAGCCACTTGTCCTAATTCTTCTTGCTTCATAAGAATCAAAACCCTTCGGTTTCGCACCAATACTCAATTAGGGTTTTGTTTACTTTATGAATAATCTCTTTGGGCTGTGGAATTAATTTTAAAGAATACGCTTAATAGCATCGAGTCCTTACTCTTTTTGCGAATCTATCAGAGTTTTTGAATATGGAGTTTGTGAGTCCTGAAGGTCTTCGCTTAGATGGTCGCCGTCCCATGGAGGTATATATATTTTTCTCTCAATCCTTACTCAAGAATTCACTTATTTCATTACAAGCTTATACTATCAAATGTTTTATCTTGCAATTTAGATGAGACAAATTCGAGCGGAGATTGGTGCCGTGGCCAAAGCAGATGGGTATTGAATCCTTGCCCTAGTTCATGTTCAATCATGATAAACGAATTTGTAAATTGTAGTAAATAATCAATTTTTGAATTTGATCTTGCATTTTCAATGTTTTAGTTCTGCTGTGTTTGAGATGGGTAACACCAAAGTGATTGCTGCTGTATACGGCCCTAGAGAGGTGCTACCTTGTTCTTTTTTCTAAACCCTAATTGTTTAATTTTGAAATCTTTGCTTGACCTTTTTTATTTTTGAATTAAGTTCATCTTCCCCCTCTATTTCTTAGGTCCAAAACAAAAGCCAACAAATGAGTGATAAAGCCCTGGTAATCAGACACTCTCTTTTGGTTAAATAATCTTCCATCTTTTAATTAATTTATTTAATTTTTAGGTTGATTGCATTGTAACGTAGGAATATTTGATAACTTTCTTGTGCTAAACCAGCAATAAGAGGAAGAGCAAATCAAATTGTTCTTCGTGGGAATTACAACAATTCTTTGGGAGAATTGCAAAACAAAATTGAGTCAAAAGCTGCCAGAATTTTAGAGTCCCCATCCCACTACCCTTGCCCACTAATTTAACAGAAAATGGACAAAAACAAAAAGGTGGCTGAGCTGGTGGTTGTTGTTGGACCACATCACATTAGCGTTACAAGTAAATACCAAACTAACCTTAATAACAATTGACAGAAACAAACGTAACAAAGCAACAAACAAGCAAAATATTAATACTGCAGTTAGGAAAACTAATATTGTGATGCTCTTGCATTAGAGTCCCCTTCCATGAAAGAATTCGACTTAGAATTCAGTGGTAGGACGGTAGCTTCTTCAGGTGGATGATACGTGCGAATATCAGAAACATTAAAGGTATTACAAATGTTCCAGCTAGAGGGTAGCTCAATGATATAGGAATTGGAGTTAATCTTCTTTTGGATCCTGAAAGGGCCATAGTTTTTGGGTTGCAGTTTGGGGCACTGGTTTGGAGGTAGTCTTTGTTTGTTGAGGTGAATCATAACCAGTTCCCCTTCCTTGAATTCCTAAAATCTTCTGTGTTTGTCAATTTGAGCTTTGTACTTAGAGCTCATTCTTGTAATGTGTTCCCTAATGTCTTGGTGGAATTGATGATAATCAACAGCCCACTTGCTAGCTAATTGACTTTTTAGGTTAGGAATAGAAGAGATGTCGAGTGTGAAGTTGGGGACTTTGGTATAGATGATGGAGAATGGAGAGTTGCCTGTGCTTCTATTTGGGACACTGTTGAGAACAAATTCAACCTGAGGTAGGAGCACATCCCATTGATTGGGTTGTTCTTGAACTAAACATCTGAGCATGCTGTCCACTGATCTATTGATCATCTCAGTTTGCCCGTCAGTCTGTGGGTGGTAGGCACTAGAAAAGTTGAGTGTGGTGGATAATCTCTTCCATAGTTCCTTCCAAAAATGCCCCATAAAGTTGACATCCCTATTTGAAGTGATAGATTTAGGAATGCCGTGCAGCTTTACAATTTCTTTAAAAAAAATAGAAGCAATGTGGCTAGCATCATGAGTCTTCCTGCATGGTAGGATATGTGACATTTTGGAAAATCTGTCTATCACCACAAGGATAGAATCCACATGCCTTTGAGTCCTAGGGAGTCCTAAGATAAAATCCATGCTAAGATCTTTCCAAACAGTATGAGGTATAGGTAGGGGTGTATAAAGACCAGTGTTTTGTACTCCACCTTTTGTTCTTTGGTAAACTGAGCACTTTTGGACATTTTTGGCTATATCTCTTCGCATGTGTGGCCAGTAGTACCGTTCTTCTACCAAAAAAATGGTTTTATCCCTCCCTGAATGAGCTGTTAATCCTCCATAATGCATCTCTAGGAATATTTGTTCTCTAAGGGAAGTTCTTGGTATGCATAGTCTGTTTTCATGAAACATATACACTTCCTGAATATTAAATTCTCCTGAGGGTTCCTGTTTAACACATTTTTTCCATGGAATGGCAAAATCTTCATCTGTGTTATAGAGTTTTGGTAAACTTGCAAAATTGGTGATTTCCAAAGTCAAAGTGGTCAGGAGCTCATGTCTTCTACTGAGGGCATTTGCAACTTTGTTTTGCTGACCAGATTTGTGTTGGAAAACATAGTTGAACTTTTGTAAATAGATAAACCATCTTGCATGCACACGGGAGATGTTCTTTTGTGAATTCAACCATTTGAGAGTCTGATGATCACTATGCAGAATAGATTCCTTTTGAATTAGATTATACTCCCAATGTTGGAGAGCTCTGAATATAACAAAAAAATTCTTGGTCGTGTGTGGACCATCTCTGCCTAGCTTCATTCATTTTTTCACTGAAGAACTCAATTGGTCTTCCTCCTTGGGATAACACAGCTTCTATTCCTACTAAGGAAGCATCTGTTTTCACTTCAAATACTTTATCAAAGTCAGGGAGTGCTAGTACTGGAGTTGTGCGGAGTTTTTCCTTAACTAGCTAGAAACTTTGTTCTTGCTCACTTCCCCATATAAATTGGCCCTCCTTCAAACAATTGGTGATGGGAGCTATGAGTGAACTGAATCCCTTAACAAACCTCCTGTAGAATGTAGCTAACCCATGGAAACTTCTGACATCAGAAACAGTTCTTGGAGTTGGCCAACTTTGGATGGCTAAAACCTTTCTTTCATCAGCTGAAATCCCATTTATTCCCACCTTAAAACCAAGGAAGCGAAGTTAAGTTGTGAAGAATTCACATTTTTTTAAATTCAAGAACAGTTTATTGTCTCTTAAAGACTGTAAAATTTCTTTGAGATGTTGCAAATGTTCCACCATTTTTGCTGAAAATCAGGATATCATTAAAGTATACTACTACATTTTTTCCATTAAAAGGCTTAAGGATTTGATTCATGAGCCTCATAAAAGTGCTTGGGGCATTGCATAAGCCAAAAGGTATTACAAGCCATTCATAGAGCCCATCGTTGGTCTTGAATGCAGTTTTCCACTCATTCCCAGATCTGATCTGTATCTGGTGGTAACCACTCCTAAGATCTAACCTTGAAAAGACTCTAGAATCATGTAGTTTGTCCAGCATGTCTTCCAGTCTTGGAATTTGAAATTTGTATTTGACAGTAATTTTGTTTATGGCCCTGCTGTCAACACATACGTGCATAGAACCATCTTTCTTAGGCACTATTAGGGCAGGAACCGCACAAGGGCTTTTATTTTCTTTTATGAGATTTTTTTGTAGTAAGTCTTCTACAGCTTGTAAAATTTGATGCTCCATAGGGCTCATTCTGTAATGAGGCAGATTGAGAAGGCTAGAAACTGGAAGAAAATCAATATGATGTTGCACATTCCTCATTGGTGGTAGTTCATTAGGTAGTTTTTTAGGTAATAAATAAAAAAACTCTTGTAAAAGAGTAGACAAACCTTGAATTAAGTTTACTGGAGTAGACACTACCTTTTCTTCTCTACTAAAAATGGCGAAAACAATGGGACTTTTCTGAGAGGCCTTTCAAACTCCCTGGAGTTGGTGCTCAAGAGCACTTTCTGCTTCTCCTTCTCCTTTTGATTTTTCTAAGGTAGTACTGCTTCCTTTGTAGGTAGAAGGGCAATCTTCTTTCCTTTCCATACAAAAACATAAACATTAGGTTTGCCTTGATGTATAGCTGCTATGTCATGCTGCCAAGGTCTCCCCAACAATATTTGGCATGCATCCATGTCAACCACATCACAGTATACCTCATCTTGGTAGTATTTCCCAATCGAAAAAGGAGCCATACACATTTCTTGAACCTTAACTTCATTCCCTTTTTTGATCCAACCAATCTTATAAGGATTGGGATGTTTTGAAGTGTTTGAACCCAAGGCTTTGACTATCGACAATAACATCACACACCTTCCCATTCACAATATATCTGGTCTTGAACAGAGAGTTTCTTTGTGACTTATCTGGATGTTTGGGTGTTAAGAGTGTCTTTTGGACAGTGTAATTGAGTGCTCTTTCTCCTTTATCCCCATCTACTTGCTCAGCATCTTCTAAATCACAGTTTAGTTGAGGATTCTCTTCCTCTGAATCTTGTTCCTCAGTCAAATTGGTGGTTCTCCTCTGTGGGCACTCATTAGACCTGTGCCCTGGTTGTAGACATCTAAAACACTTAATAGGTAGTGGCCTTCCAAGGGGTTGTTAGCAGAGGGTTAGGTTTTATGAGGTTGGGTTCTGGGAATTGGTGGTGGTAAATCTTGAAATGATTTATGTGGAAAGGGTAGTGGTTTAGATTTATCAGGAGGAGGATCATAATAGTGATTCTTAGGGAAGGATGGTTTTCTGTTTCTAGAGAGTTGATGCTCAATTTTCAAAGCCATGCTATTAGCTTGGTTGACAGTCCACACTGTCTGACTTAGCTCAAGCCTCTTTCGAATGGGTGATGAAAGGCCTTGTACATATTTGGAAACTCTTTGAGATTCAATCTCTAGAGTGTTTGTTCTCATTCTTAGCCTCATGAATTCTTCAGTATAGTCACTAACAATCTTGTTTCCTTGATGACATTGATGATAACGTTGGTATAAAATTTGTTCATGGTTTGCAGGCAAAAATTGTTGTATCATCATTCGTTTCATTCTTTCTCAAGTCACCACTGGGGCTTTATTAACAATCTTTCTCTCATGCTGGACATGCTCCCACCAAGCTGAAGCTCCTCCCTTAAGTTTGTAAGCTACTAGCTTCAATTTTTTGTCCTCTGGCATATTAGTATAGTCAAAGAATTTATCAACTGCTCCTACCCAGTCTATAAAATCTTTTATATGTGTATGGCCTGTAAAATTTGGTAAATCAATGTTTAGTCTATAGTCCTGCCTATCATTTGTTCGAATGAACATAGCTTGGCCATATTGTAGCCCTAAATTTGTCCATTCTGGGGTCCTGGAGGTCCCATTATTTTGAGCATTTTTAGTTGACAAACTTAGCTCATCATCAGAGTCGATAGGCTCTGGGTATTCCATGGAAGGTGGATTTGGATGAGTAGACGGCTCTGCTGGAGGAGGCGATGCTCCTCTGAATGTTATTTTTGGATTTTGCGAAGGAAATTCCATGAAAGGTGGGATAGAATTTTGACATATAGCTTTTCCTTTCAGTTTAAGCTCTGTTGAAGTTTGAAAAGTTGGATGATTTGTTGAAGTGAATGTTGAAAGTTTTGTGACATTTCTTCCATTCGACGATCAACCTTACTCTCAAGAGCTCCCACGGCAGCCCATAGCTCCTTTGGGTCTCAAAGTTCTTCGTTAGCCTCTGATTTCCATCTCCAACATTAGCCATCAAAGCTGAAGGAAGCCACTAGCTCTAATACCAATTCTAACGTAGGAATATTTGATAACTTTCTTGTGCTAAACCAGCAACAAGAGGAAAAGCAAATCAAATTGTTCTTTGTGAGAATTACAACAGTTCTCTAGGAAAATTGCAAAACAAAACTAAGCCAAAAGCTGCCAGAATTTCAGAGTCCCCATCCCACACTACCCCTGCCCACTAATTTAACAGAAAATGGACAGAAACAAAAAGGTGGCTGAGCTAGCAACAACCTTGGACCACATCACATCGGCCTTACAAGTAAAAACCAAACTAACCTTAATAACAATTGACAGAAACAAACTTAACAAAGCAACAAACAAGCAAAATATTAATACTGCAGTTAGGAAAACTAATATTTTGATGCTCCTGCGTTACATTGTAATTATTCTTAGCACTGTTAATCTGGTTTTTAGGTACGCTGTGAATATAGCATGGCTAATTTTAGTACTGGAGATCGCATGAGAAGGCCAAAGGGGGACAGGTTATCCTCTTTCCCTTTTACTTTATGGGTATGTGTAGATCTGTTCGCTACTGCTGTGATAATGGTTGCTTTCTTGTTGCACTAGGCGTTCCACCGAGATATCTCTTGTCATTAGGCAAACAATGGAAGCATGTATATTGACACATTTAATGCCTCGTTCTCAGGTTACATTACAACATCTCATGAATGTATCCAGCATGATTGCACCCTTTTGTTCTTTGTTGATGTTATGTTTTATCCAGCAGGATTGCACCCTTTTGTTCTTTGTTGATGTTATTTTTTATCCAGCTGGATTGCACCCGTTGTTCTTTGTTGATGTTATTTTTTCTTTGCAGATTGATATATTTGTGCAAGTTCTTCAAGCAGATGGAGGTAACACGCAACCTTAATTTTAATTCTTGATAAATTCATGTTATTTATGTAGTCATTTATGCTGCTTCTCTCCTACTTTTTACGTGCATGTCTGTTCCACTTGTTCCATTTCTCTTTTTTAGCTTGATAATAGGAAAACAAAGGCTACTTAGCTAATGTTCATTTTTGTTTCTCTACCAATCCTTGAACCAATGATCTTAAACATTGTAGTACATTACTACAAAGTCTCCAACCAAAAGGAAACAAGGACTAGCGTTTATGTTCATTTTTAAGAAATTTAATATGCAACAAAAAAATATTGCTTACATTGTTTGTGCTTGCAAGGTGATACCAAAAATTAACAGGCTTGCTATAATGGTGAATATCTGTTGTTGAATTTTTATTTTGTTTTATGTAGGAACTAGGTCCGCATGCATCAATGCTGCGACTCTGGCCCTTGCAGATGCTGGGATACCAATGTGCGATCTTGTTACATCTTGTAGTGCTGGGTACCTAAATAGCACTCCGTTGCTTGGTAAATTCATATCCTCATTGTCTGAAATTTTAAGAATTATTTTTTGGGATCCATAATGTCTTTGTTTTAGAATGCCATTGTTAGTTTAAGAGCTTAAAAAAGTTGCCCTTCAAATAGATTTGAACTATGTGGAAGACAGTGCTGGAGGCCCTGATGTCACTGTTGGTATTCTGCCAAAGCTGGACAAAGTGACTCTTCTTCAGGTATTATGTCTATCAGCTTTCTGATGCTATTGTTTAGCTGCAAACTTCTAGCAGTTCTAAGGTTTTTACATTTCTTAGAATATGGTAGAGAAAGATGATATACAGCTAAATTTAATGATATTCTTTAAAGAGGGTCATTTAAAATTAAGAAACCCTAACTTGGCAAGAAGTTATCATTATTTTTTTTTTCATTAAACACTCATTAATTGTCTCTTTTATTACAGATGGATGCTAAATTACCACTGGATATTTTTGAAAACGTCATGCAACTTGCAACAGAAGGCTGCAAGGCTGTTGCAAATTATATAAGAGAAGTAAGTAGAACTATCCGTTTCGCTTGTCATTCAGGACAGGCCATTGAAAATGATTAGAATCATGCTTTGTGATAGTTATTGGCACAAGCATTATTTACTTGTTTATGTTGAGATCATCCGGGGGTTCATTTATATCTCTAATGGCAGGTACTATTGGAGAACACAAAGCAATTGGAGTATCGTCGTGGATTATAGAATGTTACAAGGATAAAGAATACTGGATGGTTTCTTTTTTCTTCTCTCTCAAAATACGAGTTGTTAATGGCTAAATCTTAGTTGAATTGACTTTTTCTACAGTTTTCTTTTGTCTGGATGTTCTGTTTGACCTTAATGCTACTATACTTTGATTCTTCCTTGTTATCGGGGACCAGTAAGAGCAAATCTGGGAGTTATTTTATATTCAAAGGAGCTATTGACTCTGCACAAGATTCTTGCATGCAGCAGAAGTGATAGCAAAGCATATGTCCTGCTACTGACCGACACCAAAAAAGGAGAGAGAGAATCCTGCTTCAGCATACATTTGTGACATTCCTTTGGTGGTTAAATTTATCGTATTTACACCATTTTTTTTTTTACTTTTTTGTGAAAATTTTGCTTTTGTTAATTTCTAATGGTTGTACTTTAAATTAGCAAACTATCAAATCTATTATGAGGAAGGAGACTTGGTTTTGGGGGAAATATGAATTTGGCTCTTTACTGTTGACTGAAATGGCCTCGAAGGTTGGTCTTATAGCCTTGTAGAAACCAAATGGACGACAATTGTACGTGTCCAATCTAACATTTCAGGATACCTACTCTTGGACTATTTTGGTATTTGTTCACCACAGATTTATAGATTAATGATAGATGAATAACTATAAGATGGCTATTTCATGTCATCGACTAGTTTAAAAAAAAAAAAAACACAATGAAGCCTTATGTAGAGCTTTCTCCAAAATCCCCTTAGGTTAGAAATAGGAGTACTTTACATTGAGGTCTCAATGAGCTGGGTCGTCAACCCATTCAAGCTTAATTTATCTTAAGCGAGCTATAGTTTAATTTAGCTCATCTAATCTTTAGATAAGATGAGACGAGCTTGGCATTTCATAAGGAACTTATTTAATTTTTTTTTGTTGAACTCATTTAAATTATTTAATTAATTATTAAAAAATAAATGTATATCTTATGTGTCCTAACAAATAAGTATATAATTTTTTAACAATATGAGCTTTTTTTTATAAAAAAAATTTCAAACTTTTTTGACAAATAATATATAAACACTTTTTAAATAATATAACCTAAGTTTTTATTTTTATTTTTAATATTTTAAGATTTTCTTAGTAACATAACCTGTTTAAAATATGAATAATTTTAAATAAAATAAGCACAACTTTCTATTTATAACTTAAAATCACAACGTAAAATAAAATGTGCATAACTTTTTATGCAAAACTTAGAATCACCAACGATTAAAATTTCCTATAAATTTGGCTAATAGAGTTTTTTAATGGTATATGAAATTAATCATAGTTTTTTTTTTCCCGAAATTAATACTAATTGTATTTCAAAATGAGTAAATCTTAAATGAAACAATTTCTAATAGTATATAGAAACTATTTTTTATAGAAAACTTGAAATTACATATCGTAAAATTTATTTGAAAATAAATTTTTTGAACTTTCTAATGGTATATAAAATTCATAATATTTTGTGAATTATTACAAATTATATTTTAAAAATGAGTAAAAAATGTTCTACTGAATTTGAACATTAAAATTAACATAAGTTTTAATAAAAAACACAAAATCATAAACCGTAAAATTTTTAAAAACTTAACTTCTGAAAATTTCTAGTAATACATGAAATAATTAATAATATTTTATAAATTAGTACATTTATATTTCAAAAATGAGTGAAGAATATTATACTAAATTTGAACAATTTTTAGTAAAATGAGCATAACTTTTTATAGAAAACTTGAAATTATAAACTATAATTTTTTTTTTATAAACTAGACTTTTATAACTTTCTAATGATACGTGAAATGATTCATAATATTTTCTTAATTAGTACAATTTATATTTTAAAAATGAGTAAAAAATATTCTACTAAATATGAACAATTTTTAATAAAATAAACATAATTTTTTTCATAAAAAATTCGAAATCATAAACCGTAATTTTTTTTTTAACTAGACTTCTAAAGATTTCTAATGATACATAAAATGAATCATAATATTTTGTAAATTAGTACAAGTTATATTTTAAAAATGTTCATTAAAATTTAAACAATATTTAATAAAATGAACATAATTTCTCTATAAAATACAAAATTTTAAAACATAATATTTCTTTAAAATAGACTATTTAATATTTTCAATGATATATGAATTTATTTATAAATTAATACAATTTAAATCTTAAAATTGTGTCAATAATTATCTCTTTAACCTCAATTATGTTGGATATATTTTTAAAGTTAATATTTGTTTTAAAATTTTATATTTATTGGAACATTCTAATACAAATATAACTTTATCTTCTTTTATTTAAAAAAAATTAGTTATTACATTTTCTATTTCTTGTTTTGACTAATAATCGCATTTTTGTTTATTTTGTGTAATAATTAATAATTATATTTTGATAACTTTTTTATTTTTTCTCTTATTTGTTAATTTTTATATCTTTGTCAAATGAGCTAGTGAGCTTCACATAACTCAAATAAGCTACTAATTTAAGCTCGTGACCTAGTTTTTTAGCTTATGAGCTAACTTTAAATAAGCTAAGTTAAGCTGAGCAATTCATTTAATGTCTCTAGGCATAGGCATAAAATTTCTCACAAAATTATTCAATAAAAAATGTTATGTCAATTATAATTATAATAAATTTGCTACTGATAGATTATTAAAAAATTATCATAATATTTTTAATATTTTTAGACGTGGGATGTAAGTAGATATTATCTTTATTTTTCAATAGTTTAGTAGCGTCAATACAGAAGAGGCCTATTAGGTTGGGTATCCATCATAGAGATGAAAATAAATTGGTCGGTTCGATTTTTAGCCTAAAAAACTAACCTAACAACTTAGTCCGTTTGACATTTTTATAAATCAAAACCGAGCTATTTATCAAAACTAACCGAATTACAAATCAACCTACTTAATTAGTTTGTTCGGATCGATTGGTCGGTTTTGACCTACTATATTTATTTAAAAAAAACATACACATAAAAATATCAACCGCATTATCATATCATATTTAATTGAACAAAATCACCAAAATTAAAATCATATAATAAGTTTTAAGCTCATATAAATATATCATAATTATAATATTTGAATATAGTCATGTATAAATGCTAACAAAAATAGAAAATATGTCATTTTATATATAAAAATATTATTTTAAATATATAAGTTTGTTTTGATTTAAATAAATTTTTTTTTTAATATAAATTATAACCTATCTAATTTAATCGTTTTTTTAAAAATTTAAATCGAGCTGAACTACTGGATCAACAAAAATCTACCTAAAAGGTTGGATTTAAGTCCAGTTCAGTTAATTCGGTCAGTTGTTTGAATTTATGCCCATCCCTAATCCATCATACAATTTTTTTTTTTTTGACATCTCAATCTTATGTTAGCATAGAACAAAAATAAACAAATAACGAAGAAAATGAGAACAGCCGAAGACTGAAGATTTTTTTTCATCTTCTCCTTAGCTTATTTCTCTAACAATAGCATAGTCTGCTAAATCCCAACTCCACCTCTTATCTCATAGCGCTCAAATTTCGGAGGTGATTAAACTAATTCCTATTTCTTCAGTTTTCTCACAAATCAGCCCTTGTACCATTATGGTTTTTATATTAATTTAATCATCTCTGTATTCTTGATTGACCTGAGCGGTACATGCTTAATTTAATTTCACGACTAGGTTGTCAATTAGCACGATTTTTGTGGAAGCAACAACTCATGCTGTGTGATATGTTTCTGAAGTTGCTTGTTTGCTGTCATCCAAATATGCATCTGTTTCTGATAGTTAGGGCTCAAAGTGTCTCTTTTAAAGATTGCAGTACCGGAGGTTTTCCGAATTTTATTGCTGTCTAGCATATCATTTTGATTCTGTAAATATGAATGTTGACTGGGTCTAAAATTTTATTTAATTTTCAGTCATATAGGATTCTATAATTGTTCTCGTTTTCACAGGACTGAAGAGATGCAGAGATTGGGTGATTTTAAGCTACCTCAGTTCTTCAACTACCCACCGTATTTCACGTATTTTCTAGTCCCCTTGTTCTCTTTGTTGTCTATTTCATTCTACTATAGTGTTTGAAATATTTTTGCAAGATATATTAAGGTTAATACCTTAAACCTTTTGTGTTTTGTCTAGAATCTGCGTTAAACCTTTTACTTTGACATTCTTTGTGTTTCTTTGTCATTCTTTGTGTTTCTTTGTCATTTTAGTGTGTCATGGCTTTAACTGATAAACGAATGATTACTTTGGTATTTTGAATATTTCAAATTTCTTACATTTCGTGCAACTCCACATCAAAGAGACACCTTTATGTTGTTCTTTGACTGGTCGTGTTATTTTTAACATAAATTTTGTGATATATCGTAAATGATGTGGCATAATTTGATTAGACATGATAGAGTTTGATTATCTATTACAGATCGATGCACAAAATTTTACAGTTTTACTATGTTAGGTATGTTTGTGATAGAAGTCGTATTTTTAAATGCCCTGATTTAGTGTCTTTAATCTAATTATTAGAGGTTTGTTGAATCAACACGTTTTCTTAATTCATTACTTTCATCCCAGTTCTTTTCCCTAATTTCACCTTAAATTATTAATTTTGAGCTTTCAGTTTGCAGCCAGTAAGGGACACCCGTGAGAAGCAGATTCAACTGTGGAAGGAACTTATTCTTGATTACTGCAAAACTCAAAAGATATTTGTTATCGGATCGGAAGAAGAATTTCCTCTGTTCTCAAATCCTGTAATTGAAAGTAAGTTTAATTGTCCTTTCTGTTTTTTTACATGCTTAAATGAGACAAAAGCTTATGAGCTTTTAAAAATAGGTGTGTGGACTTTTCACTTTGTAAGTGTATTACATCTATGTTAGATGGACTCTTTTAGGACACCAATAGTTGTAACTTTTTTTTTATACATATCCTGTATTATACAAGCCAATTTTTTAAAATTATTTATAAATTTACATCAAATTATATTGTTCGTGAATCCACAATCATGGTCATGTCATATTGCTTAGATATAAATATTTTATGAAAAACGAAAAGTCTAAGTAACATAGCATTGCATTCCTCCTTTTCTTAATTTTTCTTTTTCTTTCTACCCCTTACGTCTACTCATGTGATAGCTCAGGATCACTCAGTCATGAAGCCCAGGCAACATTTCTCTCAGCCTTAGTTTCTGAAGGTTTGTTTCTGATTTTCAAGTTTGGGTTAATACTGCATTTTGGTCCTATATGATAATATGTGCTATTTTTGAAATACTATTTTTTTCAAACAGGACGTGCTGAGTGGTTAGATAAAGGACATCGGAAATGTCTTATCCTGTGGCACCGGATGCCAGAGTGGGCTGATATTATTCAAAACTTTGTGAGTTTAGATTTGAAGTTCATGATAACTTTGTTTTTTAGTCAGGTTTATAGCATTTGCTGAAGCTTAAGCTCATAATGGGTGGCAAACAATTGTTTGTATTTAATTTTTATATTGTGATACTCCCCTTTGCATGTCGTCTGGACTTACTTCTGAAAGGGATTGGACCTTTTCTAGTACCCTTATTCTTTTACTGTCCTCTTATCTCACTTATAATTGATTTGGTTCAATTTAGTACTTTAATTAAAGATAATGGCAACTTATCCTTCATTTTTGTCACATGTATGACACACGATCAAATTCTTAATTGATTTTTCAATTTATATTAAATTGGAACCATTTATTGAATTTGGATACTAATTTAGACCAATCAATAATATGGGAGATAAAGGGACCAATAGAGGAATATGGGTATCATTAGTGCATTTCCCCCCTAAAGGGCTGTTATATTTTTGAAATGTAGAGGAGGCATAAGTCTTTAATATGGAGAGGCATTGAGGAACCAAGTTATAGGGATTTGAACTCAAAAACTCTAATTTTTTGTTGTTTTTACCTCTTAAATTAAAGTTTATGCTTTGTAAGGGGTGGGTTAATAGTTATTTTCACATTAATCTTCTTATGCTATTATACTGTCCATTTGGATGCTAGAAGGATGAAACTATGCACGTTCCCTAACAAATTTTATTTTACTTGTGTGATTAGGTCAAAGAGAATGGATTAGAGGACAGTGTTACGACAATTGAGGAAATACGTTCAGGCATAGAGTCAAGAGGAACAGGTAAATTTAGTTGCATTTATCAAAGTTATTTTTAAGTAGACATATAAATCATGTTAGTTGTGATTAGTAATTCTTAGTTCTTATTTGCAATGATCGAACCATTAAAGATATTCGTCTTGTAAAATGAGGCACATTACAACTAGAAATGATGCAATAATATCATGAATAAATAATAACAGCATAGATGGTTAA
Source organism: Elaeagnus macrophylla (assembly GCA_029378325.1). Lineage (NCBI taxonomy): Eukaryota > Viridiplantae > Streptophyta > Magnoliopsida > Rosales > Elaeagnaceae > Elaeagnus > Elaeagnus macrophylla. Next base: position 96,016,111 of record CM055640.1, read on the forward strand.
TATCTTATGGGCAACATTGCTCTGGTCAATTCTTTTGTGTATCGTGGAGTTTAAGGTGAGAAGTCAAATGCATGTTTTAGTTTTCCTGAGGAGAAGATGCTTGTTCTCAAAAGCTTTGTTGGATATTTGTTGCCTTCTGTCTTTCCAAACCTCAATCTAGAGTGCGCTTCTTGAAGATCTCTATTACATGACCATTTTTATGAAGGATAAGACACGACTGTGGGCACTGAACACTTTGAATAGGTAGAGAAATTTATAGAAAGTTGACTAAATTAGGAGTGTTGGGATACAAATACCCGCAATGGACACTCCAAAGATTCCAAAATGAGGCCATGTAATATAGGTGAAGAACAACATTTTCAAACTAAAATAGCGCACAAGTAATTTCTACATAGGTCGTAATGTCTGTTAGAAAATAGATATGGAGAACTTTATTGCTTCTAAGGGGAAGCACTTGAAATGAGAGAGTCCGGCAACTCTTTACTTTTAAGGCGATCTTAAGTACTTCTAGGGATTTTCATTTGGCTTATATGAATGAGGAAAAGTAGAAAATTGGAGCATCAAAACTAGCTTACAATTGTAGAAAGATTTTCATTTTGATGAAAGACTGACTACTTCTCTTTTTGGACCTCAGAGCTTCATAATATTGACCGCACAATTCTGATGCGAGCTTTGAAACTACTTGAACATAAAGGAAAGCTTGCTATTTTCAAAGGGACTTCGGTAGATGATGAAGGTGTAAAATTCTCTATGTAACCTGTTAAGGAGAATCATTTTACACTAAACTTTTATTTGTATGTTTTTACTGATTAATGATTGATTCGAACCAACATTAATTCATGAAAAATGAAATTGCTTTGCTGTTTGGGTTACGTTTCTGAAGTGCCTTTTATCGTACTATGGGCTTATTCAAAGTCTTGCTATATCAAGAAAAAAATATTGATCTATCAGAACATATAGTTTGGAGGGTGTCGAAGAAGACGACCCAAATGACGATGGTTGTGATCGGTTTTTCATTTTGGAGTAGGTTTTTCCATATCTGTTTGTAGGTAATATGTACTTTCTCCAGATACGTACGCATTTAGTTGTCGATTTATGATATGAATTTTGGATTTATGAATTAATTGGTGCAAAAGTTTAGATGTTGGTTGAAATGTCAGATTTAAATTTTCCGAAAATGTCAGAAAATATTTTCGTTATTTTTAATAAAATATTCATAATAAATTCTGGTATTTTAATCTTTGTACTTTAGATTATTATTATTATTATTATTTTCAATATCTTTCTGCTTTAGATTCATCCCGTATCTATAATTTTTTTCTATACAGTAGATATATTAAAAATTAAGTACATCTTATGAAAAATATACTCAAATTTTTTAACTCTATTTTTTAGAGTTTAATATTTTTCTCTCCAAAATTCAATCTTCAATTTATGTTTATTTCTTATTACCCACAATTTCTATCATCCGTAGTATAAAAAAAATTCTCCTGTTACGGTTGTATTCCTCCAAAAATATCGGTATCAGTAAACAGCCTCCCGTAATTTCAACAGTTAAATATAATTAAATTTTTAACTCAACAGTAAAACAAAATTATAGATTTCCAAATTTTAGTGATGCTCAGAATTACATCATTCGTCGGCATAAAACATTTAATTAAAGGTATCGTGCTTGTTATTAAAACATAAGTAGCAAAAGAGTAGTGGTATACTATAATACTCGCTACAAAGTTGCCATCAACATGGCCCGGATTTTGGCCCTTAGATCATCAGGGACCTCAGTTGATCCAGAAGGCTGAGATGGTGACCTTTCGTGTTGAAATGATTTTGACAAGTCTAAGGAAGCTTCCCTACTAGCTCGGTCAATTTCACTTACTTTTGATTGATCTGACTTGGCACATATCTCTCCTTCTTCTAACTCCACCTCTTTCTTCGACTGAGATTTCCTGTTCTTTGAGGATTTGCTTCTATGCCTATGTTTCTTACTGGAAGAACTACCGTGATGCTTACAATGATGTCGAGCGCGATGGTGGTCATCATCAGAGGAGCCTTCATGTTTATGATGGCCACGAGAACTCTGTTGCTCTTCGTCAGAAGAAATTATCCGCTTGTGCTTGTGTCTTGAATTATTTTCATCATCGGAAGAGCTGTAATACTTGCGCCTTTTTTGTGAGGGCCAATGTTCATCATCAGAGCTGATTCTGCCCTTTTGCCTATACCTAGAATGCCGATGCTCATCACTTGAGCAGCTATCATCATTATGATGGTGACGTGAATTTTCATCCTTGGAAGAATGTTTTTTCCTACGCTTGTATCTGTCCCTGCTATGATGTGAGGATCGATGAGATCTACTCTTCCTAGAGTGCTTATGATCTCTTTTAGCACGGTTTTCTTCCTCTTTATCTTGCTTATCATCATCACTCTCATCATCTTCTTGTTTATTAGATCTGGAGCGGTAACTCCGCTTCGATCTCCGTTCATTGCTTTCGTCAACGGAAGCTTTCCTTTTAGACTTCTCACTCTCAAGAAAAGCATCATCATCCACTGGAGCTGAACTGCCTTCCCTATCTCTGCCAGCAGGACTCACAACCTCAATACCCGACGAAGAAACCCCAGATCCAGAAGGATCAGCCGATAAACCTCTCAATGGTTCAGCTTTTAAAGGTGCAGCTCCACTTTTTATAATGGCCGCAAACATCTTTGCCCGTTTCAATCTCTCAGCCTTCAGCTTCTGTTCTCTGGTTAGGGATGCTTCTGAAGAGTCAGCCTCGTTAGCAGCTGACTCTGCAATTATCCTTGAAACAGGGACAGAACCACTAGCATCCCCAACACCATTTGGCTTTCTGATGGAAGTTTGTGGTTGAGAGGTAGTGAGACTCCCGAAGCTTGCAGAACGGCGAGACTCATCAGGAAAAACTTGATCAATACTGCCAGACGTCGTCTTTGGAAACATGTCTAAATTTGGATGCTTAATGCCCATAGTGGCAGCCCTGAGAATAGCTGCAGCTGCATCTGCATCCATACTGACTCCCGTTTGTGGCTGGTTATCTCTGGAGGAAGGATCTTGTCCATCTTTCTTTGACTTTCCAATCACCATCTTAAACTTCTCTTTCCTATCGTAATCCTGTGGTATCTCTAGATCAGCAAATCCCAATGATGTGGGATTACCCTCTTTTGATAGTGAAGTTTTCTTGTCCATGGCATGCCCCACTGACTCATCCTTCTCAGAAAAGAAGTCCTTGCCAAGTAACTTGCACTGTTAAAAAAAAGCAAATCAAGCTCATTAGTCACAAGAAAACACAATACCCATTCTTTGCATCTTGCTTCTTTTCTATTCTTTTTAAATTAAAAATTATTTTGATCTCTTTTTATCTTAAAACTTTCAAATTTGAGGTCCATCGAATTATTGAATTATATCCATGGAAATAGACCAATAACCTCTGACATAAACAAAGCTGTTAAAAATATTAACCACAAGTCCAAATTAATCTAGCAGGCTTCAAGGACATTGATAAAACCTTTTTTTAAGTTACCAGTAACTCAAAATGGATGAAGTGCATCATAAACCCAATGCATACTTGAACCCCAAAAAAAAATCAATCCAAGAAACAACATGGATTGAAAGAATGAAGTTATAACTGAAATTGTCAAAAATATGTCATAACTAAAACTCAAACTAAAGGATAAGAAGAATAAGCATCACAAATAAGTTCTCCATTTCTTCATCGTTAACCTTCTTGCAGTCTAAAAACCCAAATCTTTAAATAATAAGAATCTAGGGGTAAATGACATACTTCACAAAAAGAAGGATCTTCTGTAGATTCTCACCTCCTGAGCTTTTTGAAAGACTTTTAAGTAATAAGGATGGTATTGGTTAGATGGGATAAGGAATGGGAATCTTCCAAAATTACGATCTTGCTCAGCAAGAATGGCTTCAAACTCTTTACCATTTTTCAGAACGAACTCTACTATTTTTTCAACTGTTCTCTTTATGTCGGATGGAGGTTCCAGAATAGGCAATTCACCCTTGGAAGTACTAGACATAGCAGAAGCCTGGGACACATGAGTGGCAGTTGAAGTAGAACCTGAGAGACCCCCATGCTTTTTGGTTCCAGCTGCAGTTCCACCTTTAACTGCACCAATGCTACGATTCTTTTTTATAACTGCAACTTTTTCCTTTAGAGGATGATTGTTAGAAGCAGCCTCATCTTTCTGAGCTCCATGTCCAGAACAATCCATCTGTTCTTGTCTGGGAGAAACATTTGTTTTAACAGCATCAAGAGTTTCCTCCGATTTCTGGTTTTCGCTTTCCGGTGCATCCTCAGTTATGCCATCATCATCCTCTCCAGACCCATATATGGAACCAAGCAAAGACAATGCACCCCCAGTCTGATCAAGTTTACAGTCGGCTCTATTATCTCCAGAGGATTTTCCATCAGCCTTGAGTAGTTCTTGGTTGTCAACAAGAAACCTAAAGTAGGCATGAAGGTGATGGTCTGGCATTAAGAAACCAAATGTTGGGTTGTCCCCTTGCTTTACCCTCAAAATAATCTCTGACTGCCCACCATGCTGGGCAACAAAAGTAGCAGTTCTAGCAATAATCTGATGTATCTTCTCAGTGGGAGGCTGTAAAAACAGAATTAAAGATTTTCTATTTTAGAATTAAGAAATTTCATAGTTGAAAAAACATCCAATACGTATATTTAAAAATAAAATGAAGTGAAGTGAAGTGAAGGAAAGGAAAGGATAGGCTAAACATGTAACACCAGTACAAACCCATTGCACTTCATATATCATCATAAACCATAAAGATCAAGAAAAAGATCCCTATGAAGTTATGTTTCATCCAATTTTCTCACAAGCAGTAAAGAACCAACAAATTTCTACCATCCTAATCCCACCTGCATAGCCCCTTGAGTCACAAGAACTGCATCTCTGCTCCAAGCATCTGAAACTTAGACATGATAAGCCTTAGAATAACACATGCACCTTAGACAATTATCATCTGGCCATATTGGTTAAGTATCAAACAAACAACATTATGCATACTGTACAGAATGTCACAAAGTAACTATAGATATGAGTACTTACGAGGTGTTTAAATAAGGTTTCTGGCAAAGGAAAAGGTGGCTGAAAAACAGAGTCGGCATCACTATTTTTCTGCTCCATAGATTCATCAGGATTTCCATATGAAAAGGCAACAGCACGATACCCACCAACACTGGCTGGTCCAGCATCGTCGTCAACACCTGACATAATCAGATGAATTTGATAACCAAAATCAAACTAAAACAGAGACATTTTAAATGTAATCAGTCTCAGTCAATACATAAACCTGGAAAGGTAACCACAATAGAGAGTAAATGAGCTGAAAAGAAAATTTCAAAGCAATAAGATCTTACTCGTGCCTCTGACAGATGAAATATTGAAAATTACATGCCATCCTGCATACTGAAAATATATTGCAAGAAGTATAATATTCATAAAAAACAAGAAACGGAACTCCCACTACTCATTCCAAATCACAGGATGAAGCCCGCTCCCTCCTCTTTTCCAGCAGGAGGGAAGACCTAGCCACCAACTACAATAGATCTAACACAAAGCAGAGTTCAAAATTAAACTTCAAAATTTAGTATACTACCCAGGAACCAGTTAATCAGAACAGGTAAAAAACTCTGTACTCGCCAACATTACAGATCACGAATGCTACAGATTTGGAAATATATATATATATATATATTATAGTTAAACACTTACTAATTTCAGTATTTATTCACCAAACCAAAAAATTCTAAAATTTCAATCTTTTCAACTTAATCTCTAAAGAGTAAAAATGATTTGGAATTTGAACAAACACAATAAAGCACTATTGGACCAGCTCAAAAAGAAAAGAGAACATGTCTTAAAATCAAAGGACTAACAAAATATTTTTTTTGGGGGAAATACTACTTCCCAAGTTTTTATGAGCTACATTTGCTTCTTTTATTTGCAATTGTTGATGCAAATATTCGAATAATAAATTAATATCATAATAATTCCCATTCCAAATTGTCTCTTTAGTCACACAAGTAACAATACAACCTGAACCTAGCTCGACCTAGCAAATTACAGAATCCAATATATCTGTAATGAACAATAGAAGAAACAACTCAACTCAAACACCAAAAAATACAAATGCAATTGCAAAGTAAAATCTCTAACGGGACGAAATATACTTTTAACTTTTGGGGATTTAAATGAAATTAATAAATTGAAGTAGTTACTTGTTCTGAATACCTTTTACAGGATCATCGGACAAAGGAGGTAAATCGAGATAGCGTTCGAGATCGAGGTCGGCTTCTAAGGAGCCATCAGGAAGTAGCGACGGAGAAGAGGAGCGCGTGAGTTTATCGCGGCCGCCCATGCGAGGAGGCAGAGGGCTGGTGAGCAGGTGGCGGACATCAAAACGGTCGATGAAGAGGGAGTTCCATTCTACAAGAGCCTCCTTTGAGTTCACGAATTCCGCCGTTGGGTCGTCGTCGAAGAGCAGTGCGTGGCGACCAATCACCTCTATATCCATTAAGAGAGAGAGACGGATTGAACGAAAGTACGAAACTCTTCGGATGTGCTTTTATTTGGAGCTCGATTGTATTGAGATTGAGATCCGCAGGCCCTAGTCGAGACGCCAAAGGGGCTTATCAAACAGTGGGGATGTTACGCATTTTTATTTATTTATTGTCATATAATTATATTTTAGGTTGTCAACTTTTTCCACGTTGAATAATTATATTTAAGGTTGTAAATTTTTTTTTAAATAATAAAAATAATATTTATTATGTTTAAATTTATATTTTTATAATTAAAAAATAATTAATATATTATTTTTTTTAAACACATGTTTTATTAAAATTAAACGACTGTAATTTAAGTCTGTTTAATATTATACGTTCAAAATTGAACATTCAATATTATAAATTTTAGAGATATTTTAGAGATATTATTTTTAATAATTTAGAGATATTATTTATATATTTTAGAGATATTATTTTTAATAATTTTCTAACTTTTTTTAACGAAATAAATTATTATATGGTTGAAAGTAAGAATAGGAACAACAAAATAAAAAATAAAAAAACAAGAATTTGTATTTTATAATACGAGATGGGACAAGAATAAAAATTACTTTCTTATCCCATTTTCCAAAATTATATATCTCATTTTAAAAAATATGTAAATTTATTTATATTTTTTAATTTTTTTATAAATTTAATCACATAAAATTTAAATTAATTCCAATTATATATTATATATTTTATCTTTAAATTTTATTTTTTATTCTTTTAAAAAATTAGTAATTATTTTTTAAAAAATTATTTAAACTATTTACTTAAATTCAAAAAATTCAAAATCATATAATTATTTTATAATTTATTCTTATTACTTCAAATTAATTTGTAACAAAAATTTATCAATATTATTTAGTATAAAAAATTATGCATTTATTTTTTTATATTTTTATATTTTGTCTTATCATATAATATTATTTATTTGTTATAATTTTTATTTTATTTCTCATTATAAAATATTTATTATTGAATAAATTTTTTTACAATTTTTCTTTTATATAAAAAGAAAAAGCTATTAAAAATTAAAAATAATAATTTTAATATTATGTAAATCCTCGTTCCCCATTGAGGATCCTTGATAAGTTTTTACAAAAATTTTAAATGAAGATAAAAGATAAATTTAAAATCATGATCAAGGAATTGGGAAAAGATCCTCAATTTTACAATAAAAAAAACGTCTAACATTTTATCTTCATTGCTTTTCTCATTCTCTTTTTTTGTTTTTTTTTGCTTCTCCTAGCTTGCCGTCCTCTTTCTGCTGAGGAGGATGCTCTCCTTAGAGAGTGTCGCTCTTTGGTAGGTAATTTCTTTTTCCTATATTTTCCTTTCAGTTCTTTCCTTTTGTCTCTTTTTAGGAGAGTTTTGTTTTATAAATCACATTCTGACTCTATGAAAGTCAGATTTATTGTACTTTCATATTTACTTTTGTTAGGTATGAAGTTTTACTTCAATAAAGTGGTCGAATGTTTCTACAAAACTTTGATTTGCAAAGATTTGACAAGATACAGAAACTTTATATAGTCTAAAGTTTTACTGGTATAAAGCTTCAAGCAGCTTGTTCAGATGGTGGAGATGCAAACAGATAAGCAACATGAATAAGCTTATATTTTCTTTCTGTGTGTAATTTATTTTTTAGTACTTGAATATTCTTGTTGTATTTTTTAGATTTAAGTATTAATGAAATATCGTAATTTATATATAAAAAAGCATTTGTTAATAATTTTTTATTACCAATTTATGGTTTTTTTTTTTTTTTAATTAATAGACCAAAAACAAGTTTACGAGAACAACAACTTTAGACTTTCTAATATTTATTTATTTTATAAAAGAATATAAATATTTCATTAAATCCCATATTTAAAAAATACAACAGCAACAAAATATAAATTATATGGAGAAAAAGACGATTTCTTGGAAGGATTTAGATGTGTGTCTACAGTCTACTGTGTAGTTACTAGGGCTGAACAAAAAAATATAGAACCAAACCAACCCACTCAACCTAACCCAATTCAACCCAGAAAAATCGATTTTTAAGTTTTATTGGTTTGGTTCGATTCTTCATAATAAAAAACCGATTAATATTGGGTTGGTTTGGTTTTCATTTATTAAAATCTTAAAAAAATCGAACCAACCCATATTTATATATATATATATATATATATAATCATTACAATTTAATTTATTTAATTCATAGTTGACACTTAATTTTTATATTTTTGTATATATGTTTGGAAAATAACATACCTTAATAAACTCAATGGCGAGTTGGCGACATCAATGATTTCAATATAATATTTATGTTATATTAATATATTAGAATATGGGAGCTTGAAACATGTTTAGAATTTTATTTTATTTTTATGTTTTTTCTTGGATAATTTAAGTATTTTATTTTTATTCTCTATTTTGTAATATACTGTAGTCTATATGTACTAAAGATTTGAATTTATATGTTTTGATTTGTTATTTGTTGCTAATTAGTTATGTTTATGAGGACCACCTTTTTTACTTTCGATAATATTTTAGAAAAATTTGTTCTCTATTTTGTTAGCGAGAGATAAACAAGTTTTATCCATTTTTGTCATTACAGTTTGAATATTTAAACGGAATTCGTGCAAGCACTTCTCTACAAGGTACTCTCATTTATTTTATCTTTTATTCACGTGATACACTAATTTGATATTATTTAATTATTTATCCATTATAAATTTATAATTACATCATCTTTCATATTTTTGTCGGTAGAGTTTTCATTGCATGAATAACATTGGTGAACAATATTATTAGATCTGAAAGTTAGTAAATTTTGTCAGGTATGTGATTACTATTCATTATTGCTTATTTGTCTTAATTTTAAATTTTTCTTGCACTTTATATTTGATATGAATAATAGTATTAGATAAGTGATCGATATCTATATTTTTAAATTTAGGTATTATAATAAAATTAACATTAAAAATGTTAGAAATTATATATAATACAAGAGTTTTAAAAAAAATTTAATAAACAAAATTCATTACCGTAAAAAGAGGAAGAAATTTCCTTTAACCAACACAAACCAAACCAAAAAATTTAGTTCGGGTTAGATTGATTTTTTAAATTTTTTGGTTTGGTTCGATTTTTATTTTTAAAAAATCGATCATATTAGATTGGTTCTAATTTTAGTCTAAATCCAAACCAATTCATATTTATACACCCTCACAATGTCTTCAAATAGATAAGTGCTTGTGGATTTCTAACACTTCTATCTAAAAAGATTTGTTATGCTACAATTTGTTTTTGTCTCCCATAGGGTTTTATTATTATATTTATTCAAAATTTATTATTGGTGGTGAAAATTTTAAAAAACAATGGCTGACCCAGAATTCTTTTTATGGTGAGATTGAATTGTTTATGATTTTTTTTTTTTTTTTTGCAAAATGATAGCTAGAGATTGAAATATATATCTTTAACTAGTAGTTAATTTTTATTTATTTTATTTCTTCATAAGCAAATTATCTTTTATACATAAGATAAAAATAATTAATGTTACGTTAACGGTTAGATAAATCAATTAATATATTGTTTATAATAAAGTAAAAAAAGTTCATAAAATTATAAGAATGAGAAAATAATCTAAATGTTCAAGAAGAAAAACAATGGTTTGATTACTATGTTTTATTTTTTAATGAATTGACAAAAAACAAATTATTTTAACTTAAAAATGACAATCTTTTATTCTAATATTAGAAATAATATTTCATTAAATAATATACAAATAAATCATATGTAAAGACTGTATTTTTTTTTTTTATCATTTTTAAAAATACAATAAAATAGAAAGAATTTCTTAACAGTTTTGCTTTTAATGCAATTTTTTTAAAATTAAATGATATTTAATGCATTAAAATGTGTGATCTTTAAGTGTAAAATATTGGGTGTAGTTTGAAGGATATAATTTCAAATAAAATTTAATTGATAATAATAAGTAAAATTCTACAGTGGTAAACTAATAGTTAAATAAAAAATTATTATTATTATTATTATTATTATCGTGTGTAACATGTATTAGAAGAAAAAATAAATAATTTTTTTTTATAAATATTACAATAATATAAGATGTATAATTTGGGATTTTTAAATAATGTGGATTACATATTTATATAATATTAAACTATAACTATTGCTTGTGTATTTTCTAAACAAAAAATCAAATCAAATCAGACTACAGCTCGAACTAGCTCTTTTCATAGGGCTGCTGTGTTAAGAAATAAGCAAGATCATAAAGCTTAAGGTTATTTTGTGGTATTTATCTATGGATACAACATTTTCTTGTTTTATCTATGCACATATTTTTCACATATTGTGTTATGTGATTAAATTATTTTAAAAATTAAATATTTATTTTTTAAATAACATTAATATGTGATATTATTTAAAAAATTGTGTGCAACTTAATAAAGATCTGTACTTTAAATTAGGGGTGTCAATCGTGTCGTATTAGTTGTGTTTGTGTCTTGTTTGTATCATGTTATTCGTGTCGTGTTTTCGTTTTTGTTGGCACATTAAAAAATTTACTTGAATTTTTTTTGTGTTACTTATTTATAATAATAAGAAATAACAAAAGCTTTAAGAACATAAAAAAAAATTATTGATCAATTCTTATTAAAAAAATTCGTGTCATATCGTATCGTGTTTGAATCGTACTATCGTATCTTGTCAAAAATTATTACCCCTACTTTAAATTAAAAAAGAAAATTGTCGCATGGTCTACCCAACAAAACGAGGGCTAAAATCATGAGTAGATCAGAGTAGTACTTGGTCTAATTTTGTTTAGCATTCCTTTTTCATTGAGTACTTGTAACTAGTAAGGATATCTTCATTCGGAGAATAAAATAGATATTTTACTTTTTATGTTTTTTTGTTTGCTCTTCATAAGATTAAAAATTAAAGTTCGTAGGAATGCATATTTTTAAGATAAAATTTTGGTATTATTTTCTATATAAAAATAATAGTTATTCCTCTTTCAAAGAGACTAAAATTTTGTATATTTTTGTGATGATAACCGAATAAATTAATATAAATTATAAGTTTTATTTCACATGTTTTATTTTCATGAATTATTATTAATAATTATGTGAAATCAACATGCTCTAAATTACTAAACGCAATTGTTCTAGAAACTTGGATTGGTTTGTTAATATAAATATAGGGTTTATAGTTAAAGAAATATTAATTTCTAAAAAAACTTGCATTTGTGTGATTTTACACTTATACCGATTATAACACCTAAGGATGAAATAATAACCAACAGTCCAATTAACTTGATCAAAATTAAGTCGAATCGAATCAAATCAAGTTTTATATTTTATAGGTTTATATACATTAATTTTGATTTTAAAATGCAAAAATTAACTTGTGTTAAGTTGATTAAGATTTTAAATTTTGTAAACTAGCACTTAATCAAAAAAATCTATATTAATAATATACATTTTTTTTTAGTTTATATATATATAATTTTAGTTAAAATTTCATGTCAATTAAGAATATGAAATAAAATATTCATTTTTATAAATATTTACTATAATTAATAAAAAAAATTACTTTTTATTATAGAATTCTCAATAATTTACTTATTTTCAATAACTCTACACTACTTTAAAAATTGGTGCACTTTTGTGAAAATGGTAGTATATAAATTTTTGAATTAAATATTAAATCTTATTAAAAGCAAAACGAACATATTAAACTAAGTAAGTAAGTTGTTTTAATGTTCTCTAATCTCATTTTATATGTCAGATCCAATTCTTAATTTAATAAATCAATTATGTCTATTCAATTAGCACTTTAGACGCACACACAAAAAAAAGAGTCCAAAATTAAGTTGCACTCACTCCTAATAATATGTCACGTGATATAATAATCTAAAGAAGTTAAAAAAGTATAAATATTGAACACAACATGACCAATAAATGATTTGAAAAATTATAAATATTGAACACATGACCAATAAATGATTTGAGTACATCAACATTGTGTTCTAGTTTGTAGGAAATTGACATTTTGCTTGTAGTTAAGACTACTTCTCACAACTTGATCACATAATAGGAGCTTGTTTAAATGCAAACTATTTATAGAACATTTTTTTTAGATATTAAAGCACTTTTTTAAAATGTAATGTGTGGATGACAAGTATGATTAGGAGTATTCATCGGATTAAAATCGTTTATTTTATCTATATTTAATATGATCTGACTTTTTGATTAGATTAAAGAATCCTAATCTGATCCGATCCGATCTGATTCGAAAATTATTCGAATTGGATCGGTTCAATCCGATCAACAAATGTATTTTGCTATTTTTTTAAACAATTTTGAATAAAAAACTTAAATTTTTACATAACATAAACATATTTGAAAAATGAACTTAAAAAAATATCAAATAATAATATTAAAGTACGACTTAAATTAACATAAAAAATAACACAATACAAATTACAATATTCATTTAAATAAAACTAACAATTCATTCAAACAATAAATTAAATTTGATATTTAGTCTTTTAGGATTCTATTGATATTGTTAAGATATAATGTAATGTATAATAAAAATAAAAATAACTAATAAAAATATGTCATATGTATAGATTTAAATATATTTAATTTTTTTTCGGTCGAATCAAATTAGATCGGATCGGATCGGATGGTAAATGGTCAAAAACTGCCATTTTATTCAAATTTAAAAAATTAAGAAAATTTTAATTCAATTTGATACAATTATTGGATCAAAATCGTTTAAAAATTAACTAATCAAAATTTTTTTTTTTTTTTAATTTGATTAAAAATTAACTAATCAAATTAAATTAATCAAATCTATCGAATAGTCAACTTTTTTATATAACTCCAAGCGTGAGTAAGCGAATGAATCCATCTCATTAGCATGGTAAACAAATGTAGTATCTTTATCATTAAAAAGTACAATAACAAAAAGTAAAGCATGAAAAAGCAAAAAATAAGATTCGACTAAACATATAATTAGCCAATTAGGTACGTTATTGCAATCAAATCCTGCAAACGGAGTAATAAAGATGGAACCTTATTCTAGCACTATGATAATGAAAAGGGCCCGCGAAGCTAGACAGTCAATGCTGCATTACTTAATCTAACTATATGGGTACGTACGTGGCTTTTAGAGAGAACTGAAATTTAATTTTTTATCAAAACATAAAATTTTGTTAAAATATTAAAAAAAATCATAAAATATAATTAATAAAAATTATAATAAATTATACTTAATTTAATATTAAATTTTTAACGTTCTACTATAATAAATACATAAAATTAATATTTAAAAAAATATAAAACTAATAAATTAAAATTAACTTTTAACAAAAATATCACAAGTTAATAAGTATTAATATTTATATATAAAATAAATTTGGTAACTAAAAAATTAAGCAAATTAGAAGTTCAATCAAACATATCAAGTGCTAAAACTAAAACTAAAAGAAACATATGAAAATGTAAAAAAAAAAAAAAAAAAAGTATATATATAATTTAGAATTTTAAAGTCGAAAGTATATTTAAAATATATGTTTATAAACAATATAAGACTGATTAATAAAAATAAAATTAAATGAAAAACTAAGAATAAAGAAATGTTAAAATTTTCATATAAATAAAATTCTAATTTTTTTAAAAATAAAACTAAATAATATAATATTAGATAAAATTAAAATTTGGGTTTAAATAAAATAGGATAAACTTTGATGATATGAATTATAAAAACTTTAGTATGAAGTTTATAGTAAGCTTTTTTTTTTAATTTTGTTTTTATAATATTAAATCTAAAGTTAAATCTATTTTATTTATTTTTTAGATTATCACATTTAAGAAAATATTTTATATAATATATAACTATAATTTTATTTGTGCTACTAATAGTTACTAAATATATAAAAAAATAAGTACATATTAAATATTATTAATATATGTTAAAATATGTATATAATAAAAAAAAATTGATCAAAATTACAGCCCCATCTAGCTCTAAAAAGCCCCCGCCTCTGGGTACCTATAAACAAAATGTGGATAATCTATTGAAAACAATGGGAGCAAGCTAGAAGCTAGAGATCTAGTTTGGGGAATTAAGCGACCACATAAATAAATTGCAGCTCTAACCAAATACTGCATATTGGATTGTATGTATAGCTGTAGTTCCGCCTCAAAACATGGGTGACTTAAATAAATCACATATTTTTTACTAATTTAAATATGATATAGTATTTAAAAGTTTTAATAGAATTTGAAAGTTTCAATCTAAATTTGATTTAAATATATAATCAATTTAAATTAATTCAAATTTGAGCATAACAAAACAAAAAAAATATATATTAAAAAAGGTATTAAAATTATAACTTGTTTATAAATTATTATCATATGTAAAATAAAATATATAAGCCCATTTAAATTGTAAATTTATATTTTTTTTATAAAAAAATTATTTATAGTCTCAACTAAAAAATAAAAATAATAAAAAATATGCTTGGAAAATAATTAAATTATTATGATTTAATAGTTATATTTAACTTTTTACTAAAATAGTAATTTAATGCAATTGTAATATGTGTAGTATTTAAATATAATATATTATAAAATAAAATATGTATTTATTTATAGTTTTTATAGTAATTCGATTCTAATTGGATTACAGCAGATTATAAAATTTGTTAATCCAAATCCGAAAAAATTGTATATTTTTCAATTTGAATCTAAATTGATTATATATTTTTCAATCAAAATTCGAACCGATTGTATAACTTGCAAATTCAATTTGATCTAAATTTGAAAAATTAGATCAAATTTCTTAATTTAAATTAATTAATCGAATTATGTACTCATCCTGAATGAAATACACAAAATGACATTGACAATGGATCAAGATATATTGAATGCACTAATACAACATGCTAGTCATGGGGTTCCAAGAATAGCTTCATCAATGAATAATATTCAACCAACTTGAAGGAAGAGATCGCCAAGTGAGACCTCAAGAAGACGTGGGGCACAAGAACAAATAAGTGATATACTTATATCCAAGAACAAACAGCTCTTTAATTATATGTTCATTATGGATACCAAAAGATTGTATGTTTAAACCTTGTTATTGAAGAAAAACAAGAATACTAACATAGTTCACTCAATAGTACAAGAAGATGAATTAAGAACTTGTAAAATGAGTCTAAATACTTCCTTATTATTCAAGAGAGCAAAATTACTCAAGATCCTTTGGATATGTTGCTTCTAAATGACATAATTGGAGTGATTAAGTTTGATAGTTGTTATATGGTTCTGGAAATTAACTACACTACAATCACCGAGAATCGTAGCCATCGAAGCTGGTAAAATTTCTTCAGATGAAGCTACTAAACGAGACACAAGATCTTCCATGTACAAGCTACTTGAGCTTGCATTGTTGTGATACCATGAAGAAAAACAATAATAGTAACATAATTCACTCAATAGTACAAGAAGATAAAGAAGTAAGAAGATGAACCAAGAACTTGTAAAATGAGTCTGAATACTTCTTTATTATTCAAGAGAGCAAAATTACTTAACACCGAATAGTACTAGCTATAGTATTTACAGAAGCTACAACAACAACAAACTCTATCAAGACCAAATACGTAGTTTACACTGAAGATTAAATTATGTTACAAATTTATACTTTACTTAACAGAACTAGATCTACAATCCTCAGCTCTTGTCATAGAATTGCTATCATGCACTCCACCAGTATTAACTTGCATTGCGTCTATTGAGCTGTAAGCTTGATCACTTCCATTATTCTCTTTATCCCTTCTCAAACTTAGTAGAATTTAAATTACACTAAGTTTGGTACAATGCCACCAAAACTGCTAACTTAAATCGAAACCAACAGTTAGCAACAAGATGACCATTCTTGCCACACAATTGACATTGTACCTTATTATTATTATTATTTCCTTGTGATTTTCCACTATTTCTGCCATTGTTGCCTCTGCCTCGTCCATTTCCATGGCCAAACATGCCTAGAAAGGGAAACATAAATGGAAAACCACCATTACCAAATTGTTGTATAGCAAATGGATTACCTAACATCATCGTTCGAGGATCAAAAGAACTTTGAGAAAATGAAGTAGCAGACGACGCTAAAACAGGCTGATTACCATTTTGATTACCAGATGACTGTTGTATCATATTAGAGTTAGGAAGCAAAGTATCTTGAACATCATTTCTTGTTTGAAGCTAACTCTCATGACTTAACATCAAGGAGGTAGCATCTGCCACAGTAACTATCTCAGATTGCATTTTAGCAATTATAGTAGAAATAACAGACTCAAAATATCTTTTCAAACCAGTAATTAAATAAAGAATCTTAACTTCCTCAATTAAGGCATATCCAGCCGACTCTAATTGACTAGCATTTTCTTTCAATTTTATCACATAGTCGGTCACAATAAGACTACCTTTTCTCAATTTTAGAAGTTCTTGTCTAAGCTGTAGTATCTTTCCTTTTGATCATGAAGAGGACAATTGCTCAAACTCAATCCAAGCACTTTTCACTGTAGTAAATCCACTTATTTGCTTTAAGATTTCATCATCTACACAATTCATGAACCAACTACCTATAATCTGATCTTGTTTATCCCATTGTTTGTAGATAGGAATTATTTTTCCATCGATAAACTCAAGAGGCGGTTCTTGAAATAAGAACTCACCTTGGTCATAGCTTCTCAAGATCCTTTGGATTTGTTGCTACCAAATGACATAATTGGAGTGATTAAGTTTGATAGTTGTTATATGGTTATGGAAATTAACTACACTACAATCACCGAGAATTGTAGCCATCAAAACTAGTAAAATTTCTTCAGATGAAGCTACTAAACGAGTCACAGGATCTTCCATTTACAAGGTACTTGAGCTTGCATTGTTCTGATACCAAGAAAAACAATAATACTAACATAGTTTACTCAATAATACAAGAAGATAAAGAAGTAAGAAGATGAACCAAGAACTTGTAAAATGAGTATGAATACTTCTTTATTATTCAAGAGAGCAAAATTACTTAACATTGAATAGTGCTAGCTATAGTATTTATAGACCACACTGAAGATAGCTACAACAACAACAACAAAAAACTCTATCAAGAACAAATACATGGCTTACACTGAAGACTAAATTATGTTACAAATTTATACTTTACTTAACAGACTAGAGCTACAATCCTCAGCTCTTGTCATAGAATTGATGTCCTACACTCCACCAATATTAGCTTGCATTGCGTCTTCTATGAGCTGTAAGCTCGATCACTTCCATTATTCTCTTTAGTTATTGTTGTTGTAAAAATACTTTGATGAGTGCTTGAACCCATAGGATCGGTGTGATTTAGAGAGTAATTATTGTGAGGATTAGAGTTGAAACGAATTCATATTCTTAACACTAGGTTTGGGGGAGTCAATGTTGATACGCTTTTAGTATTGAGATTTAGATTTGTGAAGCAAGATTGATCTAAATGGTGAACCTTGATGTGTTAAAATGTTGGATAAATTTGGGTATAAAGTTTTGGTTATGAATTGGAAAGAAACTAAAGCATGACAAGTTTTGTTAACTTCAATTTTAGTTTTGTTATTTGTCATTTTAGTTTTTCTTTTAGTTGGATGTTTGTGGGAATCATCACTGAAAACCCTCACGAGACTTTAACTCGTCCACTAGGGCAACCTAGGGGTTTAAAGGCTTGTTGCATATGCTAAATGCAACCGTGACAATCTACGGAAGTGATTTAGGTTAGTATAGTTTAATTTTAGTTTTGCTAGAGGACTAGCAAAATGTAGGTTTGGGGGTATTTGATGAACACATTTTTGACCTATATTTTGTTATGTTTTTAAGCATTCATTTTATGTTTTATTTTATTATTTTCGTGTTTTGGAAGGTATTTCATTGTTTTGTAGGTCGAAGTCGGTTTGGGAAGAAATGTGGAAAAAGAGAGCAAAAGTGAAGCAAAGTGCTTAAAAATGTAAGCCTTACATTGGATGTCATTTATTATGTAAGGGGGACAAACAAAGGCTTAGCAACGTAAGCCTTACATCGAGAATCAACATACTATGTAAGGGCATTTACAGCGCAAGAAAACAAGGCGCGCCGCGGCGGGCAAAACCTATGCCGCGGCGAGAGGCTCTCGGGTTGATCCTGAAAAATCATGAAAACATGGCGCGCTGCGGCATGATTATTGTGCGCCGCGGTGGGGATGTTTCTGTTTTGAACCAACGAGCCAAAATTCAACGCGCGCCGCGGCGGGAAAAACCTGTGCCGCGGCGGGAGGTGCCAAAATTGCCCAGAAACCCTAAAACGCGTATTCCACTTCCTTCCCCCTATAAATACAACATTATACCTCTCCCAAACACAAGTTTTTGCAGCCAAATTCTCTCCCACCTCTGCTGCTACTGCAGCAAGGGTTTTCCACCCAAAAACCAACCCAAAATCAAGAGAAGAACCTCCATTATTGAAGCTACTCCAAGGATTTGAGAAAGAGGATCAATCAAGTTCAAGGATTTGGAGCTAGAAGATTCATTGGGGTATTTTTATTGTAATATCTTTTTCTTCTCTGATTTTGTGGTTTGCCTCCATGACTAAATTATTGACACCAATTTAGTTATGGTTGGCTAATATATGTATATTGGGATGTTAGTATTGCTTCCAATGATTGGAAGAACAATTTTGTAATTTAATTATATATGATTTGGATTTATTTCTTGTTCATGTTCTTATTAATTTCTGATTGTGAATTAATGGTGGACCAAACCTTAGTTTGTGGTTAGAAAGAATATTTAAGAATTAGGCATTAGAAACGCCATCTTTGCTTAATTGTGCATTATGAACAAGAGCCTAAATTGATTGCATTGATTTGTGTTAGTTTAGGTGGTTAGAATTATTTCCTTGAGCTAATTCCGATTGATTAGTTAATGATCCGGACCAAAGACGTTAATTAGTTGATCGTAGTGAAAATCGCCATTGATTTGGGATTTTCTAGGTTTAGCGGAAAAATCATTAAATCCAACTTTTAATTGAATGCTTAATTTGTTTTTGCCATGAATGGATAGCAAACTAATAATCCCATTTACATCCATCATCCCCCCTTTGGTTGTGATTACTTTTATTTGCATTTTATTTTAGTTACATAATTAATTTCCGAATTTATAGTCTTTTCTGCAACGTGACAATTGTTAGAATGTTTAGGATTGTTTGTTCGACTAAATAAGAAAATAAATAACGTTTTAGAACCACCGCAATTCCTTGAGAGACGATCTTGGGAGTATACTTGTCGCTTACTATAAGTGACTCGTGCACTTGCGAGCTTATATAAAATACAAAATTTGACTATCAAGTTTTTGTGCATCAAGTTTTTGGCGCCGTTGCCGGAGAATTGGCGTTTTAAAGTGTTTATTTATTTTCTGTTTAGTTTATTTTTTGTATTTCTTTATTTTTGTGATTTCTTTTTAGTTTTGTGATTTTTGTTTTGATTTGTTATTTTTAGTTTATTACCTATTTTTATTTGTTTTAGTGTTTTTGTTTTTAGTTGTTTATTTTATTTTTATTTCTTTTGTTATTTATTTTTCTTTTTCTGGATATATATTGTGGTGCTTTGATTTCTTTGTTGTTTTTGTTAGTATATGAAAGGTACCGTTCATAGACTACATCAACATATTCAAAAGAGCACTTAATCAAGCTGGATACTAATATCCAAGAGCTAGCAAATATGGAGGTATGTGGTATTTGCGGTTTACATGGACATGATGCTAATGTTTGCACTTTTGCAGGTGATTTCTATACCTCTACCAACCGGGATATCGATCTTAATGAAGGATGTCACCCACCTTGGAATGATCACCCACCTTGGAATGATTCCTACACTTATATTCCAGAGTTGGGAAATCACCAAAATTTTTATTGGGAAGCAAACACTAACCCACCCTATGCCTCATACCCATATTTCAATCCTTATGACCTACCCATTCACCCTAAGAGACCAACCTTGGAGGATACCTTGAATACTTTTATTCAAGTTAGTTTAGAAAACCAAGAGAAACGTAATCAAAGGATGGATTTCTTAGAGGATTCTATGATAAGGATTGCAATGCAAATTGGGCCACTAGCGGAACAAATTCTACCACAAGAAGAGTTGCCCAATCAAGATCATCAAGTTTTTAATCCTTATGACCAACCCATTCACCCTAAGAAACCAACCTTGGAGGATACCTTGAATACTTTTATTCAAGTTAGTGTAGAAAACCAAGAGAAACGTAATCAAAGGTTGGATTCCTTAGAAGACTCTATGATAAGGATTGAAATGCAAATTGGGCAACTAGCGGAACAACTTCTAGCACAAGAAGAGTTGCCCAATCAAGATGAGCAAGTAAAGGATGACATAATCCTTCAAAGTGGTAAGGTTTTTAATGATATTCATTTTCCTGAATTTTTTGATGATTTACCACTTTGTGCAGAAAATATAGATGGGGAACAAGCAATTCTCCAAGAAGGTCAAGTTGCGGATCATCACATTCTACAACCTTCTATGGAGAACAAGGAGGAATCATCTTCACCTCATTTATCTAAGACTTGTACGTCCCCAAATCCTTCTCCCTACTACTTCCACCAAAAAGTGTGTGCTAAGCTTCATGGGAAACAACTACCGAGATGGAAGGATAGGCTAAATGACATACTAGCTCGGAAAATCAATATCACACACTTCAAGATTTTTGATGATGGTGGATAGGAGTGGATTAGCAACGTCTTGCTAAGACGTTAAAGAAGGCGCTTGGTGGGAGGCAACCCACTATTTTAGGTAATATTTTTCTTTTTCTTTTAGTTTAGTTAATTTTCTATTTGTTCCTTTTAAATGCTTTTTTGAACATGTGTGTAGTTGAAAACCTTGAGGACAATGTTTAGTTTAGGTTTGGGGGTGCATTTTGCATTTTTGATTGGTAACAACACTTTCATGCTTTGGTCAATTTTTGATGAATAACTAGTCTTTATGCATTGTTTATCTGATTTTTAAAGTGTTTGAGGTTTGTTGTAAGGATCGGTTTTTAATTTGCAATCTGTTTTTCATGCTTTTGATGTTGAAACTGAGATGAACCCGAATCTTGTGTTTAGGAATTGAATAGTGGAGACTACCTTGTGAGAATTTTATTGAGCCTTTAACGTCTTATTCTGAGAGATAAATATTCTTCTACTCTTCTAAACACCTTTCATATCATTTCAAATTGTTAGATGATCTCTATAGGTTTTTGCATTGAATGTTAGGATTTTAAACATATAATGAAGGATCATGTGCTTAATTGAATTGCTTAGATTAAATGATTTGAGTAAAATTTAGAGTGTTTGCCTATCTCATCCATGTTTGACTTTAAAAGATATGAGGGAATTCCTTTATCCAACACAAAAAGAGATAAGATTTTTCCATTCACAAAATACATATGTATTTGGGTCTTAAAAAAAAATAATATAAAAAAAAAAAAAAAAAAAATAATCATGACCCTAAGTTCTTCAAGTTTGAATGGTGAATACAAAAAGAGAAATAGAAAATAAGGTTCCCTTAAAGTCAAAGCATTTTTCATTCTAGGGCACACTTTAAATTTTTGCTTAAGGATTTTAATTGATGCATGAGATTAGTAATGTGATTTCTTCACAAATCCTATCATTTGATTCCTTTCATGAGATCGATGTTATGCACTTTTGAGCCTTTCTTGTTTAATCATATGCGAACATATTAGCTCGTTTCTTTACATAACTTCTATTCGCATATACTTTGATGAGTGCTTGAACCCATAGGATCGGTGTGATTTAGAGAGTAATTATTGTGAGGATTAGAGTTGAAACGAATTCATATTCTTAACACTAGGTTTGGGGGAGTCAATGTTGATACGCTTTTAGTATTGAGATTTAGATTTGTGAAGCAAGATTGATCTAAATGGTGAACCTTGATGTGTTAAAATGTTGGATAAATTTGGGTATAAAGTTTTGGTTATGAATTGGAAAGAAACTAAAGCATGACAAGTTTTGTTAACTTCAATTTTAGTTTTGTTATTTGTCATTTTAGTTTTTCTTTTAGTTGGATGTTTGTGGGAATCATCACTGAAAACCCTCACGAGACTTTAACTCGTCCACTAGGGCAACCTAGGGGTTTAAAGGCTTGTTGCATATGCTAAATGCAACCGTGACAATCTACGGAAGTGATTTAGGTTAGTATAGTTTAATTTTAGTTTTGCTAGAGGACTAGCAAAATGTAGGTTTGGGGGTATTTGATGAACACATTTTTGACCTATATTTTGTTATGTTTTTAAGCATTCATTTTATGTTTTATTTTATTATTTTCGTGTTTTGGAAGGTATTTCATTGTTTTGTAGGTCGAAGTCGGTTTGGGAAGAAATGTGGAAAAAGAGAGCAAAAGTGAAGCAAAGTGCTTAAAAATGTAAGCCTTACATTGGATGTCATTTATTATGTAAGGGGGACAAACAAAGGCTTAGCAACGTAAGCCTTACATCGAGAATCAACATACTATGTAAGGGCATTTACAGCTCAAGAAAACAAGGCGCGCCGCGGCGGGCAAAACCTATGCCGCGGCGAGAGGCTCTCGGGTTGATCCTGGAAAATCATGAAAACATGGCGCGCTGCGGCATGATTATTGTGCGCCGCGGCGGGGATGTTTCTGTTTTGAACCAACGAGCCAAAATTCAACACGCGCCGCGGCGGGAAAAACCTGTGCCGCGGCGGGAGGTGCCAAAATTGCCTAGAAACCCTAAAACGCGTATTCCACTTCCTTCCCCCTATAAATACAACATTATACCTCTCCCAAACACAAGTTTTTGCAGCCAAATTCTCTCCCACCTCTGCTGCTACTGCAGCAAGGGTTTTCCACCCAAAAACCAACCCAAAATCAAGAGAAGAACCTCCATTGTTGAAGCTACTCCAAGGATTTGAGAAAGAGGATCAATCAAGTTCAAGGATTTGGAGCTAGAAGATTCATTGGGGTATTTTTATTGTAATATCTTTTTCTTCTCTGATTTTGTGGTTTGCCTCCATGACTAAATTATTGACACCAATTTAGTTATGGTTGGCTAATATATGTATATTGGGATGTTAGTATTGCTTCCAATGATTGGAAGAACAATTTTGTAATTTAATTATATATGATTTGGATTTATTTCTTGTTCATGTTCTTATTAATTTCTGATTGTGAATTAATGGTGGACCAAACCTTAGTTTGTGGTTAGAAAGAATATTTAAGAATTAGGCATTAGAAACGCCATCTTTGCTTAATTGTGCATTATGAACAAGAGTCTAAATTGATTGCATTGATTTGTGTTAGTTTAGGTGGTTAGAATTATTTCCTTGAGCTAATTCCGATTGATTAGTTAATGATCCGGACCAAAGACGTTAATTAGTTGATCGTAGTGAAAATCGCCATTGATTTGGGATTTTCTAGGTTTAGCGGAAAAATCATTAAATCCAACTTTTAATTGAATGCTTAATTTGTTTTTGCCATGAATGGATAGCAAACTAATAATCCCATTTACATCCATCATCCCCCCTTTGGTTGTGATTACTTTTATTTGCACTTTATTTTAGTTACATAATTAATTTCCGAATTTACAGTCTTTTCTGCAACGTGACAATTGTTAGAATGTTTAGGATTGTTTGTTCGACTAAATAAGAAAATAAATAACGTTTTAGAACCACCGCAATTCCTTGAGAGACGATCTTGGGAGTATACTTGTCGCTTACTATAAGTGACTCGTGCACTTGCGAGCTTATATAAAATACAAAATTTAACTATCAAGTTTTTGTGCATCAATGTGCCATAAAATCTGGATAATAATATGTATTGTTTGGCACCATATCTTATGAATTGTTTATATATGCATATTATATATATGTTTCAGATCGGCATCCCAAATTGTTTTTATATATGCCACAAAATTTGATAGGCTTTAATATATATATATATATATATATATATATATATATATATATATATATATGTAATTTATATAGAATTCATAAATGCCCAAAGATTCCTTTTTTTTTTTTGTGCAACTGCACATGGAGCCACACAAAAAAAAAAAAAAAAAAACAAAACAAAACAAAACTTGAGAAACAGTTTTCTGAGAAACCATACGTACCAACCTTTATGATAACTATTTCTTTCTTTTCGCACATTAAAAAAAAAAAAACTGAGAATTGATACATATCGAACTGAGGATGTAATCGGTATGCACACAATCTCTCTTCATGGATTCTGGTATCAATATATATTAGATATATATTATAAAGGCATACCGATTATATTATATATATATATATATTCATATATATATATATATATATATATAATATATATATATATATATAATATACAATTTTAGTGTTATATATATATAATATAAAGAATTTATATATATATCATATACAGTTTCGATTATAAAGATTATATATATACAACATTTTTTTAATACTTATTTGGTATTTTAATTAATTCAATTTATATAAGATGTCACCAAAGTGGTCACTCTTGTGTATATTGATCTTGAGAGAATAATTGGATATGATGTTTGTGTATGTATAATTCATGCAAATATTAACCAATCCAAAGAGGGGTTCATATTTGGCCGAATTACACACGCACCTGCGATGGTAATCGTATGACAATTATCAAAGTGACCTCATGTGAATAATGAATCGATGCAAACATGGATTTATTATTTGACATAACTTATTGTCATTGTTTGATCATTGCAACAAGAGTACCACTTACAATTAATATCACTGTCCAAAGGCTTGATATTAATGTTGTGCTTGGTATCTTGAAATATTGTCATGTAATTAATCAATTTAATGACTATTTATTTTGGTTATTTTATGTGAGCATAATTTATTTATTTAATTTTGTTCTCTGTTGAGCTTTAATGTCTACTACAATATCTGCCAACATGAATAATGTTCCAATGTTAAATGGAACAAACTTTAAGGACCGGAAAGAGAACATATTGATTGTTCTTTGCTGTATGGATATAGACTTGGCATTGAGAATGCCGAAACCGAATGATCTCACTGCACAAAGTACTCCTGAGGAAATTGCGTACTTTGAAAAGTGGGACCGTTCGAACAGGCTAAGTCTTATGATCATGAAGCACGAGATTCCAGAAGCCTTTAGAGGTGTAATAACAGATGACAATATCATTGCCAGTAAGTTCCTTGAGGAAATTCAGAATTGTTTTGTCAAAAACGATAAGGCTGAAACAAGCACACTCTTAGCAAGCTTGATTTCAATGAAATATAAGGGCAAAGGTAATGTCAGAGAGTACATCATGGAGATGTCTCATCTTGCTTTAAAACTTAAGGCACTAAAGCTGGACTTATCAGATGATTTGCTCGTGCATTTAATTCTGATATCTTTTTCTGCACAATTCAGTCAATTTAAGGTCAGTTATAACTGTCAAAAGGAGAAATGGACTCTCAATGAGCTCATCTCATTTTGTGTGCAAGAGGAAGAGAGATTGAAGCAAGAGAGGACTGAAAGTGCTCATATGTCAAGCACTTTTAAGAGCAAGGGTAAAAGGAAGGATAAATGAAAGGAAGTTGTTGTTCCTAAGGGTCCAGTGCAAAAGAAACAGAAAAGTAATGAAGGTTGTTTCTTCTGTAGTAAGCTTGGACATAAGAAGAAGGAATGTGCCAAATATAGCACATGGCGTGAAAAGAAAGGTATAATTCTTGTTTTGGTCTGTTCTAAGATTAATTTAGCATCTGTACCAAGAAACACTTGGTGGGTAGATTCTAGTGCTACTACTCACATTTGTGTTTCTATACAGGGTTGCGTCAACTGCCGAGAGCTAACTGATGCTGAAAGACGTATCTTTGTGGGTGACGACAAGTCGGTGGAAGTGAAGGCAATGGGGCATTTCAGATTGTTGTTAAAACCTGGTTGTTATTTAGATTTGAAAGACACTTTTGTTGTACCGTCTTTTAGACAGAATTTAATTTCTATTTCTGTTTTGGACAAATTGGATTATTATTGTTCATTTAGAAATACTCAGTTTACTTTGTCTTTAAATTCAAATGTTATTGGTACTGGTTTACTTAATACTTTTGATAATCTATATTTGTTGGAAACTGTTTCATCTTATAATGAAACCTTGTAGAGTCACGAGGTACAAAGCAAAAATTAGATAAGGACACTTCAGCCTCATTATGGCACAAACGCTTAAGTCACATTTCTAAATCTAGAGTTGAGCGACTTGTGTCTGATGAGATTTTGGAATCCCTTGATTTTTCAAATTTTGATGTATGTGTTGAGTGTATCAAGGGAAAACAGACCAAAATGAAGAAATTAGGTGCAAATCGGACTACGGGCATCTTAGAATTAATTCATAAGGATATTTGTGGTCCATTCCCTACATCATCTTGGTATGGTCAACAATATTTTATAACATTCATAGACGACTATTCTAGATATGAGTATCTATTTCTTATACATGAGAAATCACAGTCTTTGGACGTGTTCAAAACATTTAAGGCCGAAGTTGAGTTACAACTCAACAAACGGATAAAGAGTGTCAGATCTGACCGTGGTGGTGAATACTACAGTAGATATGAAAAATCAGGTGAACAACGTCCGTGACCGTTTGCTAAATACCTAGAGGAATGTGGAATCATCCCTCAATACACTATGCCAGGGTCGCCTAGCATGAATGGTGTATCTGAGAGACGAAACAGGACTCTTAAGGACATAGTAAGAAGTATGATTAGTCAATCTACTTTACCAGAGTCACTCTGGGGTGAAGCTCTAAAGACAACAACTTATATTCTGAATAGGGTGCCAACTAAAGCAGCTGTAAAAATGCCTTATGAACTTTGGGTTGGGCGAAAGCCTAGTCTAAAGCACTTACGTATAAGCGAGGCCTTATAAACCTCATGAAAGATAATTGGACTCCAAAACCATTAGCAGCTACTTTATTGGCTATGCAGAACGATCAAGGGGTTACAAGTTTTATGATCCTACTAGTAGGTCTATATTTGAGATGGGAATTGCAACATTTTTTGAGGATGCTGAGTTTGGGAGGGAAAATCGAGTTAGGAACATTGTCTTTGAGAAGGAAGAGGGAATAATCCCAATTCCTGCTACTACTTTTCTTGATGATGTGCAGGTTTCCATACCTGTCATTGATCAAAAAATAAATTCAGATCCTCAATAAAACAATGTTATTCAACCCCTCATTCAAAATGAGGTAATTATTCCAGAGGAACCAATTCCTGAGGAACAACCTCAAGAACCCGCGCCATTGAGGCGATCCACAAAAGAAAAAAGATTTGCAATTTCAGATGATATTGTATATCTTCAGGAACATGAGGCAGAAAGTGGAATGTCGGAAGATGATTCAATCAACTTCCGCCAAGCCATGCAAAGTTCCAACTCTCGTAAATGGATTGAAGCCATGAATGAGGAGTATAAGTCTATGCAAGATAATAAAGTTTGGGAACTTGTCCCATTATCGCCTGGTGCGAATTTCGTTGGTTGTAAATGGATATTTAAAACCAAAAGGGATTCAAAGAGTAATGTGGAGAGGTATAAGGCACGTCTTGTAGCCAAAGGCTTTACTCAAAAGGAAGGAATTGACTTTAAAGAAACTTTCTCTCCGATTTCTACGAAAGACTCTTTTAGGACAATTATGGCGCTTGTTGCACATTTTGACCTTGAGTTGCATCAAATAGATGTCAAAACAGCGTTTCTCAATGGTGACATTGAAGAAACAATTTATATGGTACAACCAAAAAACTTTGTGTTAGGAGATTCAAAGAATATGGTTTGTAAATTGACAAAATCCATATATGGACTCAAGCAGGCTTCTCGTCAGTGGTACTTCAAGTTTCATCAAGTCATTGTTTCGTACGGTTTTGAGATGAATGTCATTGATGATTGTGTGTATCACAAGTTTAGTGGGAGTAAGTATATTTTTCTTGTTTTGTATGTCGATGACATTTTACTTGCCACAAATGACATAGGCATTTTGCATGACACCAAAAGATTTCTATCAAAGAATTTTGAAATGAAAAATCTTGGTGAAGCTTCCTTTGTATTAGGAATTGAGATACACCGAGATCGCTCTCGGGGTATATTGGGATTGTCACAAAGGAACTATATTGAGAAAGTTCTCAATAGGTTTGGCATGCAAAATTGCAAACCAGGTGAAACCCCAGTCTCTAAGGGAGACAAATTTTGTCTCAGCCAATGCCCAAAGAATAGCCTTGAAATTAAAGAAATGCAGAAGATTCCTTATGCTTATGCTGTAGGGAGTCTAATGTATGCCCAAGTATGTACGCGTCCGGATATTGTGTTCATAGTTTGCATGTTAGGCAGATATTTAAGTAACCTTGGCATGGATCATTGGAAAGCAGCCAAACGGATTTTGAGATACTTACAAAGAACAAAGGAGTATATGCTCACATATAGAAGATCAGATCGGTTAGAGATCATTGGGTACTCCAACTCTGATTTTGCTGGATGCCAAGACAGCAAGAGATCCACATCGAGTTATGTTTACCTGTTAGCTGGTGGGGCAATTTCTTGGAGGTCTGCCAATCAAACGCTTGTGGCTTCATCCACCATGGCCGCAGAATTTGTGGCATGTTATGAGGCATCAAATCATGAAATATGGTTGCAAAATTTTGTCACTGGGCTGCATATTTTAGAGGGTGTTGAAAGACCACTCAAATTATTTTGTGACAATAAATCAGCAGTTCTATATTCTAACAACAACAGAAGCTCAACGAAGTCAAAGCATATTGACATCAAGTTTCTGGTTGTGAAAGAAAGAGTGCAGAGTGGTCCGATTTTTATAGATTACATTGGAACAAACTCCATGATAGCGGATCCGTTCACAAAGGGACTACCACCCAAGGTCTTTCACGAGTATACTGCTCATATGGGTGTTATTCTGTTTGAGGATACTTTAGTTTAGTGGGAGTTTGAATTTGATTTGTTGATTTATGTTAAACTTCAAACTTGTTATATATATATTATTCAGTTTATTTTCTGCAGAAGTAAAGTTTTGGTTTAATACACTCTGTTAAGTAATGTTATAGTATAGGTTTCAATAAAGAATAAAGTAGGACCAGTTGAAAAATAGACATATTTGGATCACATTACATGTAATTTTTATACTACACATCCATGATTGATCTATGTCATTTGGTTGTACTGGTATGTGTGACCATTGATAGATTTAGTCACAATAAATGTGACGAAGATCGCTTTGATCCTGTATCAATATGATTAATGGACGAGATTGTTCGAAAGTACCCTAATTGTGATGGCAATTTTATGAGCTCATAAGGTTATGCACATTTACCAAGTTACATATGTGGCCCAGTTGGAGATTGTTGGAAAAATATTATTAAAATCTGGGGCCACACATGTAGTTTTAAATGTGCTATGTCATCTTATAGTTTAGCCAATTAAAAGGTGATCTATAAAGTTTAATTTTGACTATCAGGTATTAAATTATCGTGGAATTAATGTGTAGAGACCGGACATGTATTTTTAATTTAATAAAGGGCCAATTTGAAAATACTAATTGTCGATAACTACCTTTGGCGGTTCTATATAAAAGGGTCATGGTCCCCATTTGAGCGTAGAACTTTAAGGACACAAGTTTTTTTTGTATCTCCATTAACAGAGAAAAACTCTTAAGACAACTACGCATTAATTGGAAGATCTGAACCCGTCCGATTGAAGAACGCTATAAATTCTGGTACGCTTCCGCTATAATCTCTTCTTCTCTTGATTTAACGTGAAATTTTATAAAACTATATTTATACTTTTGGTAAACCAATTCTAACAATTGTATATATATATGTGAGATTGTGTAATTATTACTTCAAAAAAAAGAAAATTCATGAGAGCAGCTACTCACATAAAACACTTGTGTGAATGACATAAAAATAAAGCACAGTTAAGCACGGCAAGATATTCCTCTTTTGTATTTTATTGTTAGTTTTATGCATAAAATTACTTTAAAAGTTAAATCTAGATATATTTACAATTTGCTTTGTAATGGAATAATAAATATTTTTTATGGGCACTAAGAACGAGCTATTTGCCTAAATAGCATGTATTTAGTTAAAAAATTAAATTTTTTAAAACTAGCAATAATAGGATCAAAACTGTGAGTTTTGATTACATTAAAATTAAATAAATTACAAAAATATCCTTAATTATGTGATATGTAATATCAGTATGTAAATTGATTTACATAATATGTAAATCAGTTTACATAGTATGTAAAATAGTTTACATAGTATGTAAATCAATTTACATAGTATGTAAATTGGTTGTAAATTAATTTACATAGTATGTAAAATGATTTACATACTAATATATCAATATGTAAATAAATTTACATACTAATATATCAATATGTAAATAAATTTACATATTAATATTTCAGTATGTAAATAATTTTACATACTATATAAACTATTTACATCATATGTAAATAATTTACATACTAATATAATAGTACGTAAATAGATTTTCTAATCTGTCTGTTCCCAATAATTTAATGTTGAGCGTTTTATTTTATCAAATTTTATCATCCAATAGAGACTTTTTTGGATCTTGAGTTCGTCTCTCTTGTGAGCAATCAAAAAGAAGGAAAAAATTTCGACAATGCACTAATTAAATATTTTTAATCAGTATATCAAAAATTAATGTTGGAGAAACACAAGCCCCAAAAACAAAAATTTCTCAGGAAATTAAAACAAGAAAATATTCTGCCATCATTTTTCCAATACTCTTGCAAATAAATGCCAGCGTCGTATTTCAAGCAATACACACAAGTACCTATATGTACACATAAACTAGTACGAAGCTTTATGGCTTGTATCTCTCCCATACCAATCGCTAAACATATACGAAAAAAAAATTATGAGACATACCAAATAATGGCTAGGGTATTCATAGTTCCTTAAGAATGATCAAATTTTTGTATTATAGCTTGACGGGTGGTTCTCACAGTCGCGAGAATCTCAAAATTTCTGATTGAGGAAGAGGAATACTATGAGCAAAGTGAAGAAGAGGATTATCAGGATGTCGACGAGGGTGGGGAGGGAAAACACCAAAGATCTTCAGAGTGTCGTCCCGACGTCTAGCTCCTTCTTCGACTGCACATTTTTGACGGAACCATCCATTGTTAAAGTCTTCCAAAGCCACACAAATAGAGAGAGAAATAGAGGCAAACGATTATGGCAGAAAATGATCGAAGAAGAAAAGGCGAGGCCTCCTTAACTGCTTGAAGGGCAGAATTGTAAAATGACCAAATAAAAACGATGTCGTTAAGCGAGAAATGAAAAATTGAAAGTTACCGTGAAAATTATGCTATACTGTGTCAATTAATCCACTAAGAACGCGTGAATTCAAATATATTATTGTATTCACATACACGTGTGTGAATGTTATTTAAAAAGGTCTTGATACATTTTTTATACAAATAGTGTATATGAAATAATAATTTCATAATGGAAAAACGTAGTTTGATATAAATATAAAGAAAAAGGAAATGTAGCCATCGAAATATACACGCATTACCCGAATTGTGTATGTTCACTTATTCAGCCTCTTTCCTCGAGTCATACTTATAATTATAATAGAATCATGAAGAAAACTTTGTTGTTTCACAATTAATCAAGTAATGAAAATGCTTCTTTTAGCAGCCTGAAATCGTGAATATTAATTAATTAATTAAAAAGTTTTAGGAACATGCACACAGAAAACTACGTGAAAATCAATATAAAGAATTGAGTCAAAATTAAAAGCCCATGACGCGTGGAGCCCTGTAATTCGACACCTCCTTTGAATTTTGTTTCATTACGTGTGACATTTACGTATAAGTCTATAAACCTAGAGCCGGCAATTTTTGACACGACCTGCGAACTCGACACGACCCACCCACAAAATAGTCAGGTCCGGGTTGAGCTTATATGTATTGTGTTGTAAACAAGTCGACCCGTTTAACCCATTTAAAAAAACAAGGTTGAATGGGTTAATTGGGTAACCCGCATAAGTAACATAAGTAAATAACTAAAATTATTAAAGTATGTACGTAATTGTTTCTTATTTAATTATTTTGTAGGTTTATACTTTGAAATATTATTGAGAATTTGAGATGATGTTTAAATTCATTTCATATTTTATTTTCTTATTTTTATCAATTTATAATAATATATTATTTAGTTTAATTTTGTAAGTTTTTATTATTAATTATTTATTTTAGACTTAAAACAAGTTTTTATTTACAAAGAATTTATTATATATATTTTTGTTAGACTTTTTTGTTATTATTTAAGACTTTAAAATATTAGATTTGATGCATCACAATATTTATGATTATTGATATTATTTTTATTTTATATTAGTTAATATTTTTACATTTTTTGTTAAAATAATGCTTAAATTAATTTAATTTTTGGAGTCTAATTAGAATTTATAATGTTAATAGGTGACATAAATATATGTTGATACTCGATATAATATCTCTGATTTTTTATATTATAAAATATAATATATATTATTTAATATATTTATACGGGTTAAATGGGTCAACCCAGGTTGGGTTGGGTTAGAGTTGTACTTTCTGACCTATTTAATAAATGGGTTAGGTTAGGGTCAATTTTACATGGGTCGGGTCGTAAATAGGTCGACCCGAACACGACACGACCCACCCGTTTGACAGCTCTATATAAACCTCGAGTTCTAATTAACTTGCTTTTACACATTAAATTTAATTTAATAAATTAATTAAAAAAAATTAAACCCCTTCTTAGGACTCAAGTGATGCATTTATTTTCTACTTGCTTAATTTACAAATACTATGTCATTCCAATTTCCACATTCTAATACATGCATTTTTAAATTTATTTAAACAATTTCACCCATTAAAATTATTTTAAAAAATTTATTTTCATAACTACGTAATAATATATGAATTTAAATTTATATTCATGTGAGTTTTGTCATATTCAAAAAAAAAAAAAAAAACCCTTTACTTCTACTAATGGCATGCCTAAAACTGACCTAACACATAAATTGCATTTTTCAATATTTTCTATACTTTGAAGTTTGAACCTTCCCATGTTCATGAATTATGAGAACTCAAGCTCCTCAAAGGGTCTAAATTACAGAAGTACCCTTTTGACTTTCAAATTATATTAAAGTCAATTAATAAGGAATATTATTCTACAATTTTAGCACCATAATTTACTCTAAATTTATCAAGCTTTGTTTTGAACCAAACCCAATAATTCGACCATACTCTTCTTAATTTACAAAAAAAGAAAAAAAAATTAGCACTTTTCTCGCGTAAACGTCTCAAACCCCTCCAATACTGCCTATAAAAAACACTAAGCCTTCCCTCCACTTCCCACCAACAATCAAATCCCTCTTTTCTCTGTTGTCTTTCTTTCTATTTCTTTGGTGTTAATCCAAATTCAGAAAAAATACCAAACTTTATTTAAGAACACAATACCCAAAAACAACATATTAAGCCATGGCACTCATCAAAGTAATTATTGTCACTGCCATAAATATGGCTCTGTTCATCACCGTAGCCATGACAAACTTCAACATCAATACTAGTGAAGAAAATAATGAAGGAATTAAATCATCAATATCTTCTCCTTTAAAAGTTCAAAAAGAATTTCATGATGAGCATGTGTTGCCTTCTAAAAGAGTGAATCGATTCTTAGCTGAAGACAACAAGAACCCAAGAGCAGCAGACCATTGCAACAAAGATTATCAAGTTTGCTCTTACGTTGGTGGTTATAATACAACATGTTGTAACAACAAGTGTGTTGATTTGGCATACGACAACAAAAACTGTGGCGCTTGTAAAAACAAGTGTAAGTATACAAAGACTTGTTGCAGAGGAGAGTGTGTCAATGTGGCATACGACAAGAGGCACTGTAGAAAATGTAACAACCGTTGTCGTACTGGAGAGTATTGTGTCTATAGTATGTGCAATTACGCTTAAAGGAGATCGGATTCTATTGTTTTTGTCCAATAATTATGTGCTGTGTACTTAAGGAGTGAGAGTTCTATTCGTGACTTTTTTAGTTCAATAATATGAATAATTTTAATTAATTAAGTGCCCTTAGCCCATTTATAAATAAGAAGAAAATATTTATTATTCCTGCCTTTTCTAATATTGAGACACCTGCCCTCTTATCTTATTCAAAAGGAAATCCTTTGGTTGGATTATATTTATACATACGTTATTTACTAGATTGCATTATTTTACCTTATTTTTTAGTAAATATTTACATAAAATACATTTATTTTGTCTTATTATGCAGATAACTTTACATACCATTAATTTATCCAAGCCTTGAAAACTAAACATAAATAATAAAGTTATGAAAAATTTTACCCAAAAGCTCTCATAAGAAATTCAAGATATAATATCTTGATTATCTCTAAATTCTTATTGAATGTATAGAATAGTTGCTCTTGCCTCATATAAAACTCTTTTAGTTTTGAGACATCACAACACTTGTTTTAGAAAAATTTATTTTCAGCCTTTTATGTTTTTAGAACTTCTATTCTAAGAGTTAAGTTGGAATTTCTTAGAGATTCTCTTTCAATTCATGCATTAATCTTTTCTAAATATTGACCTTTTTATTCTGGATTAATTTGATCAATATTCTAAAATTGTTTATGATTTAGAGCATGTGATATGACAACTCTATATTCTCTAGGAGCAACCTAATCTTCTTCATGTTGTTCCTTTTGTGTATGAAAATTATCATATATGCGTAATCTAATTTGATTTGTCTACATTGATTTTAAAAAATCAAATAGATACCGTCAGCAAATAATCAAGTATATCTTTTATTATTTAATTAAATATATGTTAATAATTCAAACTCATATTTATGGAATCATTAATATATTAAATAATTTACATTTAAATTACAATATTAATTTATATAATAATTAATAAATATGAATTATTTATGATAATGTCATTGGCAAAAGCCTATGAATAGGTCAACCTCATTTCAAAAGTTGTGCGTAAACTCACCACTCAAATTCTCCATGATCTTAACTTTTTTTTTGAAAAACTGACTTGAATATTAGATTGAATACAACACTCCATGTGTCATTCTTTTTAACGTAATTTTCTATTAACTTGCAAGTCGACTGTCAAAGAATGTGATATAGCAGACATTGGCTTCAACGTAAAGTATACTTGTTTACTGGTATCCTTGTTATATTGGTACTTTTTTAGTACCCAAACATTTAATAGATTAACAATTGGTATTCAAGCTATTAAAATATATATTTAGTTCTCAAATTTTTATTCTTAATTATTTTTTTGCTGAAAAATTTCAAGGGTGTACGATTGAAAGATAAAGTGGAAATATTATGGAGATGTGATGTAGGAGTACTGGTATGTGTAAACTGAACAAAAGGAATAATATGATCTTTGAGGAAAGAAACATGAATTGTAGGTTTTAGTATGAGAGGCCTAGGGGTTCTAAAGTTTTTCTAGGCTACGTCTTCCAAATATTATCAAAGTGTTTCACATTGGTCTTTCAAGGCAACACATTGGGCTATATGAGAAACACTACCAAAACAAACTACACATTTATGCCTCAAAACACACAACACTTAATCGAGTAAAATTAGAGAAGGGAATACTAGATTATTGCATCTACAGTATATATTTCTGTTGGTGAGTTTTAAATTATGTATATGATTAGCTCTACAATCTGCAATTAATGACTTGCATTATCTCCAAAATGTACATTTCAATTCAATGGTGTTGGACGACCAAGTATTCTCTTTGCTTCAACAAATGTTTCCCCAAACCGAGTCATGTTAATTTTCAGATTCTGCTCATCAACATACACAGCCGGACAGCCCTTGCAGCATAATACCCCTTCAAGAAAGTAGAGTTTGGATCAATAATAACTGGGTGACTCGAACCGTAGGCATAAAACAGAGAACTCTCCTGTGGTTGTACTTTGTACTCCAAATAATGCAATCCCATTTCCTTCACAGGTCCTCCATAGTAGTTATTTGAAGCCCAGTCGACTCCCAGTGGCACTACTTGCACAACCACCACCTCAGCCGGTAAGAACACTGCATTTGTAAGACCAGCACCATGGGCTCCAACCATAACACTACATCTGCTCACCAAACTGGAAAGCATATCCAAACTCGACATCATATTAAGTGTTGCTACAATGACTTGAAAACCTAATTCTTGCAACATTTTCACCATTTGGTCTTCGTTTAAAAACCTTCTTGATTCGTTAGTGATATAAGAAATAGAACTGGCTTCTCTACCTTAGATGCATGTAACAGTTTCATATTATATGCCTGTCGGATAAAATGCTTGGATTCAAACATAGAGTACCCTCCTGGAACGACTGTGTAGTTTAAGGCTAGATTGTCATGAAACTTAAGCCCTATAACAGCTCCTAGAAAGCAGTGTATACTTTATTTTCTGCTGGATTTATAACTTGGTAGTTAGACAAATGGGAAAGAATTCTATTGTACCTTTTGACCCACTCTGGCTTACAATCAACAATGAAAAACTGAATGTGGGATCAAAATTGGTGGCAAGTGATGAAGGGATTTTGACTTGAAATTAAGAAACAGATTTCCTGTGACCACAGCTGGAATGCTGTGGTTGAAATAACAAGCAGGAAAATTAGTGTTCTTGTGAAGTATTTCAACAGTGGTGACTTGCTTCATCGCGATCTCATCTTGCCTAGCATATGGAAGCACCATTTGCCTCACTTGGACCTCAGTGGATGTTGTTACATATACTGTTGATGCATCTTTATTTAGTTTAACTGGTTTGTTTGTGAGACGCATCTAAGAGTGAAGATCAGTATGGCATGAAAATCCAGTGGTGTCAAGTTTTATTCGATCTTCTCCTGCATTAATTTGCATTTCAACGATGAAATAATTATAAATCTGTCCAACCTATCTTGTATATTCTTAATTTTTTTTTAGAATAATAGCATTAAACAGCAAGAAAAATTAATTATATATATGAGAAAATTAACCTCTAACTAGTCTTCTGAAAAGAAACTTGAAATTCTCTTCTATGTCAACAGTGTGATCAATTAGTCTGCTTCGGTCCCATAGCTGCTGCTTCTCTTCGTTTTGAGAAAGAAAAAAACTCAAATGAACAAATAATGACTTGAGCTAATCACAATATATGAGATTAAAGTGAAAAATTAACCAATTTCAGAGATAGATATATAGGAAGAAAAAATTGGTAAGTAAAAATACCAAATGGATTAAGATCTGAAAACCTTAGAGAAACTAAGACTGAAGAAGATGAAGACAGAAGAAGCTAAAAGAAGAGAAAAGAGTATTCTTGGAAGAAATGAAACTTCATTTTGATTTCTTAAATCCTCACATGTGTGCAGAGTAGTATTTATATTACAAACTCATAATTTAGAAAAGTATAACAAATTAATGCCACCTCAGCACATCCTAACAAACACTACTTATTGATATAACAATCACATGCACACTATAAAGCCTTTAACACCCTCCCATAAGCTTATGGCCTAGGAAGGACAGTAAACTTAGTCTTTAATTCTGCAAAATGTGAACTAGGAAGTACTTTAGTCATAAAATCTGCAATCTGCTCTTGGGATAGTGTATATTCAACATGTAGTAGTCCAGCCAGAATTTTCTCACGAATGAAATGCAAATCTATTTTGATATGTTTTGTTTTATCATGAAACACAGGATGTTTAGCTATGTAACTTGCACTGACATTATCACAATATATAATCGGTACTTCAACCAAATTTATCTTTAATTCAGCCAACACATTTTGTAACCACAATATTTCATAAATTGCATGAGCTAAAAAGCTCTAAACTCAGCCTTAGTCGAGGATCGAGATACCAACTTTTGCTTACCAGAGTGCCAAGACACTAATGAAAAACCCAAGTAGATACCATATCCTCCCGTGGACCTCCGATCATCACTATTGGAGGCCCAATCTGCATCAGTATAAGCTGTAATAATAAGACTGTTGGACTTGTGAAGCATTAATCCATGAATGGATGTACCTTTAAGATATCGAAGCAACCGTTTAGCAGCTATCCAATGAGTAACAGTTAGTTGATGCATGAATTGACACAACTTATTTACAGAAAAACTATTTTTTGGTCGTGAGAGTGTACAATACTGCAAAGCGCTCACAACTGTTCGATAAAGTGAAGCATCAGTTAATAACTCATCATCACACTTGGATAAGGATTGACCAGCAACCATCGGTGTAGACACAGACTTGGTGTCATGCAATTGAACCTTAGTAAGAAGATCAGTGATATACTTAGTCTGACTCAAATGAAGACCATCACTAGTATGAGTTACCTTAACACTAAGGAAAAAATTGAGAATTTTCAAATCCTTCAAGGAGAAGACAAAGTTAAACCGTCTGATGAGAGTAGTTAAGAAAACATCATTATTTCTTGTTAAAATAATATCATCTACATAGATGAGAATGAAAGAAAATACCCCTTCTTTGTCAAATACCATCATGGAAGTATCAGCATTTGATCCAAGAAAACCTTAGAGAAACTAAGGCAGAAGAAGATGAAGACAGAAGAAGCTAAGAGAAGAGAAAAGAGTATTCTGGAATAAATGAAACTTCATTTTGATTTCTTAAATCCTCACACGTGTACAGAGTAGTATTTATATTACAAACTCATGACTTAGAAAAGTATAACAAATTAATGCCAACTCAGCACATCCTAACAAACACCACTTATTGATATAACAACCACACGCACACTGTGAAACCTTTAACAAGATCATATGAAGGAAAAAATGAAGAATAGAGGAATGTAGCAGTAAGCAAGCAAATTGATGAAGTTGCAGCTAAGACCAATATTTTGGCCTCCTTTCTTCCCATTCCTTGTCTTATGTTCTGTTGTAATGTCTACTCCATGACTTTAATAGCTCGATTTTGTTTCTCTAGTAGTTAAGAGTTTCTGATTATATTATTGCATCACCTTTTGTTAATCGATCTATTTCTAATCATTCTAAATTATTTTTTGTTGACTTGATCGTATTCATGATTAAGTCTTTTGATGTAACAACCTATCCGTCGTTTAATAATTCAAACAAACCTTATACGAAAAATAAACAAATAAATAAAGATTATATGCTGGCTTGGCTGGGTTTTTTGGTCAACAGAAAATAAATTCATTAAGTGGTCAACAGAAAATAAATTCATTAAGAAAAGCTAAAGCCACACAATCACAATACTACTTAAATCAAACAGTAACAGACTTTCGGCCTACTTGTGCTTTAGTTAGAAGTCGTTTCAAAAAAAGTTGTTTTACACTATATATAAATGATTTTAACTTTTTGAGCCTTGGAAAGTAAAAAAAAAATATGTATGGTCATTAAGGGTGCGTTTGGTTCGCTGGAATGTAATCGTAATCGTAATCGTAATGGAATGTAATGTAAAGGAATCAGTATTACGATTACAGTGTTTGGTTTAGTCACTGTAATCAAAAAAGGAATCAGTATTACAGTGTTTGGTTTGACAACTGTAATGTAATGGAATAGAAAAAAAAAATTATATAATTATTTTAAAAATACAATTTCAAAAAATAAAATTTCAAAAATAATACAATTTCATAACAACAATTAATAAAAAAATACAATTAATAAAAAATATAATTTAATGTAAATTACATTTAAAAAAAATTACATTCAGAAAAAATATAATTTTATAACAATAATTAATAAAAAATACAATTTTAAAAAAATTACATGTAAAAAAAAAATTACATTCAGAAAAAATACAATTTTATATCAATAATTAATAAAAAATAATACAATTTAAATTCAAAAAATACAATTTCATATAAAAAATATAATTAAAAAAAAAACAAAATAACAAAAAAACAAATATAAGAAGTATTCACTAACCTAAAAATACACATCAATATTAAAACCAAAATACTTTCATAAACTAAAAATTCATATGACAAATATAGTAAGTATTCATATGACAAATATAAATTGTATTCATATGACAAATATAAATTGTACACAGTCACCAATCAAATAGTATATTTATTACAAACACAAGTGTTCAGATAGCATTACAAATAAAATAAATTGGCAACAATAAG
The DNA here is from genome assembly GCA_029378325.1 of Elaeagnus macrophylla. Lineage (NCBI taxonomy): Eukaryota > Viridiplantae > Streptophyta > Magnoliopsida > Rosales > Elaeagnaceae > Elaeagnus > Elaeagnus macrophylla. The sequence continues at coordinate 96,056,972 of CM055640.1, forward strand.
AAGTACACAATAATTATCCCTCTCTTCTTGCTCTCCACTCATTGTACATGTTTGAGGCTGTATTTTCTCTAAACAAACCCCATTCATGTGTAGAGTCTATAATAGTAATTGTGTCCTCATTATCCATTTCCTCTTCTTCTTCATTGAGCTCTATATTATCCTCAAATGGATCATATGATATCTCTCTTCTTATATAATTGTGTAGTAAACAACAAGCAATAATTATTCGATTTTGGGTCTTAATAGGATAAAAAGCTGGACTTCTAAGAATAGCCCACCGATTCTTTAACACACCAAAACATCTCTCAATTGCATCCATTTTACCTTCCTAAACAAACAAAAAGATAATTTCATTACATAAAAATAAATGCACAACATTACAGCTATTATATGTACTCAGACAGATATAACCTTACACTTTGAATAAGCTTTGGTTTAGATCAATAAAATAAATAATGGTGAATAACTATTTTTCAGAATAACTTCCAGCTTCATTGATTAGACGAGTAAATAAAATGCTTCAGTGTTTCTGCTCTACTGAATTCATTTGATTTTATAATTTAAAAGTACCATAATTTCAAAAATTTTAAAAGTTGAGATCAAATATGTTCATTTGAATCTTATTACAGACTATAAGATCACACAAATTTAAAGACATCATCTTTTCAATTTGCATATTAGTTTATAATTTATAAATCAAAGTCTAACATAATACACAAGCCATGCATTTAAGCAAATGTTTGGTGTGATATAGGCATTTAAGCAAATGACTGGTGATTACAAAGTACAACAAACAGAAATTGAAATTCAAACAGAAATCAAACAGAAAGCAAATGACTGGTGTGATATTTGTATTTTATTCATTGTTATCTACAGTGTCTTTCGAATTCAACTGCAAATTGAAATTCAAACAGAAATTGAAAAACAGAAATTACAGAGCTAGTGCCAAAGTCCAACAAATTTGGAATTTTATGAAATTTCCCCCTAAATGGTCAAAATCTAAGGCAACAAATGGGAAGTTAAACTAGCAGATTACAGGGAATGACATTGTTCTTAGAAGTTTGTTCATTCACAATAGAATCCATAATCCCTCGCTTAACATTGCTTTTAACTTTTTTAGGCTTGGAACCAACCAAGTTCTGTCCAAACAAACCCCCAATAGACTGCAAAATGTCATAGCCAATTTCACTGAGCTCTTTTTTACTTTTACTTGATTTCTGATTATCATCTAACACAGAGTTAGAACTACCCACATTAGATCCGACAATGTTCCTAGCAAGCCCAAACGAAAACCCAATAGCAAAAACCAAAAGAGAAGCTGGAAACACAACAATGGTTGAAATCCTAACCTTAGAAAATCTAAGGCAACAGAATTCATGGAGAAATATTTGGGATTATCAGAGAAAAGGTGCATAACAGAATTCGAGCGCAATCAAAAAAGTGTATATCTCCTAATAATAATTAACACCTGGTGGTCAGAAATACACACCTGTGGTGGTCAGAGGGGGAGACGGAGAGCTAATGCGAGGAGGAGAGCTGGTGCGAGGACTCGCGTTGGACAGCGAGAGGAGTGCTGAACGGCGGCTACAGGAGAGCTGGAAGGGGGCGAAATGAGAGCTGGACACGGATAGGAGAGCGAACGGCGCCGGAGGAGAACTGGTGGCTTCGAATTTCAGGACGGCGATGGAAAGCTCGGAGGAGAACTGGTGAGCAATTTCTCGGGGGTGCGAGGCTCGACGAGGATGAGTAGTTTAGGTTACGTAAAGGAATTCCAATTCCTTGTCCTCAGGTCTGTAATCGCGATTCCTTAGTTTAAAGTAATGGATTACATTACATTCCCACCGTTTATTATAACCAAACGACGTAATGGACTCATTCCATTACATTACGCATTCCATTACATTGAACCAAACGGGCCCTAAGTGTTTTACAGCGTCCCAAAAGCAGAAAGAAACAGAACCTTCATCTTCAGCAATACAAAATTGCCCAAGAAGTCAGACATCCAGCATGGTAACAAGCCATAGTAGTATCCTCCCAAAGAAGATAAACAGTAAACTAAACTAATAGAAACCAAACATCAAGACAAAACACCAAAACTTAACATGAACTACCAGTTTCTAGAGCATAATTATAACCCCAAAAAAAAAACAGAGTACATAAAACCAAAAGCCCTACAATTAAGATTAGAGTGACGGTATCCACAGACGTTGGAACAATTCTTGTCTTTTGTAGAGGAAAGACACAATTAAGTAGGAAACTCGTGAGTTCAGTAAAAACCTCAATCTCAAAAAGAGGAATAAAACCCATTATTACCAATCAAGGAAACGACATAAAAATACTATATACAACACAATTGTGATAAAACATCAAATATGCATTCCGTAAACAAGCTTAACTTCAGCGGGAAAACGGCAAATTTACTTCTTAATAATTGCATGTAAAGATAAAAGACCAGCAAAATACCATGTAGTGAAGAGCTTGAGGAACTGAACGAGAGCAAAGGAGAGGAAAGCGGAGAGTAGAGGGAGGTTATAGGGAATAATGAAAGGCTGAAATGTTGCCGATCGAAAGCTTAATGATGAAGCATGAGCAGTCGCCATCAATTTGTCCATTGAAAACCCCAAACTGATAATCACTGAAGCACAAACAGGCAGGAAAGGACTGGATCCGACGCAATTAAAGAAGTTGTTGATGAGATGTGAAATCAGGCGTTGCGTAGCCGATTGTTTTTGTAATATTTCAAGAATTGGATTTCGATTCTGATTGCCGTTTCAAATCGTTTTGTTCTTACTATAAACCCCAAGTGTTGATTTGGCATTATACTCAGAATAGGTGGAAATGTGGAATTTCCTCATCATCGACTGAGGAACTACCAAGCATCTGGTGCAGATTGTTGGAATATGTGTAGCGCAGCGAGGTGTGGACAGATTAAAATAACGAGTAATAAATATGTAAGAGGAATGTAAAGTGATAAAGCTTAATTTTTCATTATATTAAAAATAGGTACAATAATTTTTTAAAATTTATGTCTAATTATAATATTATATTCACAAAATATATCTCTCATATTCACAAATGTGTGAAATATCTCTCATTATTTTATCTTTGTAAGTATTTATCAATATCTATAGAAATACTTCACTTTTATTACCCGGCTTAAATTTTACTGTGGTATTTTCTGAGCTGATTTTCTTATCAGCTCCTTTCTGCTCTCAGTTGTGAGTTCTGAAATTATATATTTTGAGCTGTCTGCTCTTCTTTATTTATAGAGAGGTATTTACAGCAAATATGTCATTACTTACCTCATTCTTTTTCCTTTTCAATATTAGCTGCACCACTCACAGCTGCTTATTTCTTCTTCTTCAACGATGGCTGCTCTAAACTCAAAGAAAAAATTTAATGAAGCGGACCCCATAAAATCTCCCCCTCTACCTCATGAAGAGAGGAATCACATTTTAATTCCATCATTTGAAGTTCATTTTAGCTATTTTGGAACATAGCTCAAGTTTTTGTTTAGGAACAATCTTTGTCAGCATATTAGTAGCATTCTTGTCTGTATAAATCTTCTTCACTTGAATTAGCTTCTTTTCAAGTGCTTAGTGTATTCAATGATACCTTACATCAATGTGCTTTGTGCGAGAATGATATGTGGCATTTTTGCTTAAATCAATAGCGCTCTGGCTATCACAGTTAACCACATACTCATCTTGCTTCAAATCCAATTCTTGGAGAAAAATTTTCATCCACAACAACTCTTTCCCAGCTTCTGTAACTGCAATATATTCAGCCTCTGTTGTGGATAATGCAATACATTTTTCTAGTTTGGACTGTCAAGATACGGCTCTCCTTGCAAAAGTAAACAAATATGCAGATGTAGACTTTCTACCATCAAGGTCATCTGCCATGTCTGCATTTGTATATCCTTCCAAGATTGGTTTTCCTTTTCCAAAGCTTAAGCATAACTTTAATGTACCCCTTAAATATTTGAATCCACTTCACTGCTTCCCAATGCTCTTAGCCAGGATTTGACAGAAATCTACTCACAACTCCTACTGCATGAGCAATATCTGGTCTAGTACAGACCATAGCATACATAAGACTGCCAACAGTTAAAGAATATGGAATGGCCTCAATCTTGATCTTTTCTTCCTCTGAAGATGGACATGATTTCTTGGTGAGTTTAAATTGACCATCAAAGGGCGAGCTAACTGGCTTCGCTCCTTTCATGTTGAACCTTTCAAGAATCCGTTCAACATATCTCTCATGTGACATCCATGATCTCATGGATCTCCTGTCACGAATTATTTCCATACCGAAGATTTGTTTGGCTGGACCTAAGTCTTTCATATCAAAGACTTTTGATAATTACTTCTTCAGCTTGTTGATCACTTCAATGTCTTGACTAACTATCAACATGTCATCCACATATAGCAGCAAGATAACAAACTTTCTGCCAGGTAAATGTTTGATGTAGACACAAGAGTCTGCATTTGTTCTTCGAAACTCATTGCTTACCATGAATGAGTCGAACTTCTTATACTACTGGCGTAGGGCCTGCTTCAATCCATACAGGCTCTTCTTTAACTTGTAAACTAGGTACTCCTTTCTTTTGACTTCAAATCTTTCTGGTTGTTGCATGTAGATGTCTTCTTCTAGTTCTCCGTGAAGAAATGCAGTCTTCACATCGATTTGTTCAATCTCGAGATCTAAGCTAGCTGCTAAGCCCAAAATTACTCTGATTGAGGACATCTTTACAACTGGAAAGAATATTTCATCAGAGTCAATGCCTTTCTTTTGTCCAAATCCTTTCAAAACCAAGCGAGTTTTGTATTTGACTTGGTTAGTGCTGCCATCCTCTTTCAATTTATATACCCACTTGTTTCTTAGAGTTTTTCTGCCTTTTGGAAGCTCTACTAACTCATAGGTTTGGTTTTTATAGAGGAAATTCATCTTTTTCTCCATGCTTTTATCCATTGCTTCTTTTCCTTATGAGTTTCGACTTCTTGGAAGCTTTCTGGCTCCCTCTTTTTAGGAATTAGGATATACTCATTTGGTGGATATCGTCTAAATGGTTGCATGACTCTGTTTGACCTTCTCAATTGTCATCTATTAGTCTCTAGTTCTCTTCTCTACTCCCCTTGATTATTATCCTCTTATGCTGGCATATCTTCTTTAGCACATTCATCTTCTTCTGCTGGTAAATCTTCCTCAGCATCATCTTCTTATGGTATCAACTCTGTACTGTCACTTGCATCTTGCACTTCTTCTCCATTATCCTGTTCTATTGGAGAAGGAAAGGGAGAAAGATTAACAAGAGCTTTTTTTGGTTGTTGCTCTTCTTGTTGATATATTATTTGGCCTTCCTAAAAGACCACATCTCTTCTTCATAGAACCTTCTTTGTTTTAGGATCCCAAAATTTGTAGCCAAATTCTTCATCTCCATAGCCAATGAAGATACATTTAATGACTTTGTCATCCTGCTTCGACCTATGTTCCTTTTGATACGTGCACAAAAGCTTTGCACCAAACACCTTCAAATGAGAGTAGGAAACATCTTTTTTTGTCCAAATCCTCTTTGGAATATCAAAATTCAAAGGAACTGAGGGGGTTCTATTGATGATATAACAAGCAGTTTGAAGAGCTGCTCCCTAGAATTCTTTTAGTAGCTTTGTTGCTCGTAACATGCATCGCACTCTTTCTACAATTATGCAATTCATCCTTTCAGCTACACCGTTGTGCTGTGGGGTACTAGGTACTGTCTTCTCATGCCAAATATCATGCTTAGAACAATAATTTCTAAACTCATGGAAAATATATTCACCTCTGTTATCTGTTCGAAGGCACTTTAGCTGCTTTCCCATCACTCTTTCCACCATGGCATGAAATTGTTGAAAATTAGCAAACACCTGGCCTTTTGTCTTTAACAGGTACACCCATACTTTTCTCAAAGCATCATTAATAAAGGTTAGAAAATACTTGGCTCCTCCAAGTAATGTAACCTCAATGGGACCACAAACATCAGAATACACTCGTTCCAGTCGTGTTGACTTCTTTACAGATGAACTACTTAAAGAAACTCTATGTTGCTTTCCAAATAAGCAGTAATCACAAGGGTCAATAGAGCTACCTTTGACAAAGGGAATAAGTTTCTTCTTTGCTAGAATCAGCAGTCCTTTTTCACTCATGTGGCCCATTCTTTTATGCCATAAACTTGGTAAAGAATTGACTGCCACATTCAACTCATTATTACAAACCATCCCATGGGTTTTATACAGCGTGCAACAAGCTTCTCTTCTTGCAATAACCAAGGACCCCTTGGAGAGTTTCAACTTTTCATTACCAAAATGGTTTTGGAAGCCTTCTTTGTCAAGTGCATTGACAAACATCAAATTGAGGCGTAAATCAGGAACATGTCTCACATCTTTCAATGTTAATTGGAACCCAACATTTGTCTTGACACAAATGTCTCCAATTCCCACTATGTTTAAACATGTGGTGTTTCCTATCTTCACAGTACCAAAGTCTCATGCTTTGTATGTAAAGAACAACTTTTTATGGGGTGTGATGTGATAAGATGTACCAGTATCAACGACCCATTCAATCATGTTATCACCAACATGTAGACATTCATCAATAATTATCGCAACATCTTCATTTTCTCTTGTTGCTACTGCTGCTGTTGTATGGTTGTCATCTTTTATTTTACCTCCTTCCTGCAACCATTTTCATACTCAACAATTTCTCTTTATATGGCCTGGCTTACCACAATGGAAGTAATTATTGTCTCTTCCTCTTGACTTTGACCTTCCTTTGGACTTGTCCATCCTTTGTTTTTACTTCTCCCTTTGTTCTCCATAACAAGGGCTTGCGATGCACTATCTTTTGTCTTATTTTTACTGTAATACAAAAGTACTCCAAAAACTTCTTCAAAGACCAATTTTTCTTTTCCGTACATGAGAGTCATCTTAAGATGGTGATACGACAAAGGTAGGGACACCAATAATAAAACTGTTTTTTCTTCTTCTGAAAAGTTGATATCAAAATTCTGAAGTTGAAAAATCATACCGTTAAATGTACTAATGTGTTGCATGAAGTCACTATTTTTGGGCATCCGTAGTTGATATAAATATGCTCATATCATGAACTTGTTTGACAAGTTCTTTATCATGTATAGACTCTCCAACTTGTTTCAGATATCTAAGATAGTTTTGCATCCCTTCACGTTAATGTTCTAAAGAACATTATCGAAAATATTAAGATAAATTATACTGGATGCAATCTCGTCTATCTCATCCCAATCTTCATTTTTCATTGCTTTTGACTTTTTGGCTTTACCCAATAAAGCCTTATGAACTTTTTGCTGAATGAGAACATCTTTCATTCTACTCTGCTAAAGGGTAAAATTGTTGTTGCCAGTAAATTTCTCAATCTTTGTTTTACTACCAGACATTTTTGTTTGTTGTGAACCAACCTTGCTTACACTCAAATTTTATAAAAATTGCCGTTGCAGAATAGTGCAACGTGAATAGTATCCTTAAATAGTACATTGTGAATAGTACCTATGAATAGTACCCATAAATAGTATTTACTAAAACTTTCGGCAATGTGAATAGTACTTTCACTATTCAATTTTACTTGACTAGTAATTTCACTATTTACAGTAATCACCTTTTGCTTTGATACCAATTGTTGGGATATGTGTGACGCAGCGAAGTGTTGGACAGATTGAGAATAATGAATAATAAATGTGCAGAAGTAATGTAAAGTGACATAAAATGTTTAAAGTGAAAAAACTCACTCAATATAAGAGAGAAACAATCACGGGACAACTCCGAAAAACTTTCACTATACCTCAAGTTTATGCCCAAACTTGAGGTATTACAATATTATATTCACAAAGTATATCTCTCACAAATTTGTGGTAAATCGCTCACTATTTTATCTCTGCAGGTATTTATCAATATTTGTAGGAATACTTCACTTTTATCTCACAGCTTAATTTTGCTGTGGTATTTTCTGAGCTGATTTTCTTATCAGCTCCTCTCTGCTCTCAGTTGTGAATTCTGAGATTATATATTTTGAGCTGCCTGCTCTTCTCTATTTATAGAGAGGTATTTATAGCAAATATGTCATTGCTTACCTCATTCATTTTCCTTTTCAATATTAGCTGCATCGCCCAAAGCTGCTCATTTCTTCTTCTTCTTCTTCTTCTTTTTCAACAAGAGCTGCTCTAAACTCAAAGAAAAAATTTAATGAGGCGAACCCCATCACAGATTATGGAGCATCCATTATTTTTTTTCTTCTTAAAATAACATTACACAGTCTAAATATTAAATCAAATCCTAAAGTTTAGGGCGGTCATAATATTTGAAAAATTAAACACATGATTGGGCGGGTTTTAAAGAGAGTAGTACTAGTACCGAACAATTAAGCCATGTATCCATGATATACTTGAAAGTGAAATAACACTCATGCACTTCCTCACTTGATAGGATAATACATGTTAAGATAAAATTTTAAAAATAATAAATAAATCAATTTTAGTCAATTAAATCTCCACCTTATGGTGTTGTTTAAATTTTTTTATCATGACATATGTTATCCTATTTGTTAAAGAGTGCACAAGAAAATGCATGAGAAAGTGTTGCTAGCATCACTTATACTTCAAATTCCTCCACTGCCCTGTGGATGAAATTGGGACAAAAATTGTAAGGTAAGTGTTGGCTATTTTCGTAGACTGATTATAATATAGTTTTTAAGTTCGTTATGTCTCTCAAACAAAGTCAAAGTGTGAGCTCCAGATAGTTGTACTTCATGTATATATGTTATATTATTTCATGGACAATTTTTTTTATTGTAATATAGTTTTGAGACTCGTTATCAAGTCTCTCAAACAAAGTGAAAGTGAAATCGAGAGCTCCATATAGTTGTACTTCGTGTATATATTTTATAACTATTATATATAATATTCTGTCATGCATTCACTGACACATATTCACAACACTTAGAATTATTTATTAGTGCTAAAATTATTATTAATCGATTACATTCAAAATGTTTTATTTTAATTTTTTTATTTAAACTTAACCTAACTAGTGAAATTATCATTTACCTTTTCTTAAATATGCTTTAATGTTTTTGAAATGTGACTTAAAATTATCCTTTTATATTATTTGGAGCTTTAATAGGCTTTGAATAATTAAATCCGAAAGGAATTAACCTTAATATTTCATTGTCATCACTATCTTCTATATATATATATGTGTGTGTGTGTAAAGAATAAAGGATTTTTTTTTTTTTTTGTTAAAAAAAAAAAAAGAATAAGCAAGGAATTTTTTTGTTTTTTTAAGAGTCTCACATCTCGCATATCAGGCTGAAAATAATTTCTTGTATCCTTTGGTGGTCAACGAGAACAAAGGGTATAGAGGCTATCGGTAAGTGCTCGCCTATATACGTATTCCATAGATTCTGCTGACAATATTATATTTATCGAGCTTTGACAAGGTGATCAATAATTAATATTAGTTTATTTGATTCTTTACACATTCATATTTTTCACTCAATTTGTTTTACAATTTTATGTTCATATAACTTCTTATTTATTCGGTTCTTTTATGCATATATAATCTTATATGTAATCTTAATTATTTAATTTAATTATCGAGATTTAAAGAAATTATTTTTATTGATGCTTAATTTTTATTCTAAGATTTGCTAGTTGATTTGGATTTAATTCATTATATGTTTTGAATCTATTAGTTGATGATTATTCACTATTAAATTCATCTAGAACACACACGAATACTTGTATTTTTGTACTAATATTTTTATAGGCTATTTTGTGGACGAGTTTAGTAATTCGTGTGACTCAAATTTACTGGAACATTGATCCAAATTCATTTGCACCAACCTTGTAAAAACTGTGAAGATAGAGTAATGGCTCGTAAGTAAAGCACATTAAAGCCTTTATCTATGAAAGGTAATTTAAGACTTGACTTTGTACTCGAACATTAAATTTTCATAGTGGATAGTATAAATGGGCATTTTATTCGCTGTTTTAGGTATCTGCGAGTATTCTATTCGACGGATCGGTTAATAATCAATACTATTCAATAACGGGAACAATCTTAGGTAATACACGAATGTGAATTATTGAGGACGGGGCAGGATTGATTATACATAAAATCATCTCTACTCGTACCTAAAATTATTAATAAATTTTTAATTTAATTTTAATGTATGTAAAAAAAAAATTACAATTACCACATCTCAGGATCAGATAGATAAATGCTCCCATGTTAATTCCTTCTACCCCTCACACACACACACACACATATATATATATATATATAACACACGTGTGTGTGTGTACATATACATATATAGACCAGATAGATAAATGCTCCCATGTCAATTCCTTCTACCCCTCACACACACACACATATATATATAACACACGTGTGTGTGTATATATATACATATACATATATATACATATACACGTGTGTATATATAGACACACACATATATATATATACATACATGTATGTATATATATGTTTGTTAATAATTGAAACATACATATGTTTGTTAATAATTGAAACATACATACATACATACATACATATGTATATGTATGTATGTTAAGATAACCTATTAGTTAAACCATTAATATAAATAGAAAACCTAATCAGCAAACCCTAAATTATTCACCCTTCTTTTCTTATTTCTTTTGTTCACTTTTCTATGCTCGACGAGTGACAGTCGCTTAACCACTGCCTCTATTGAATTGTTCAAACGTATGACTAGAATCAGTTCACAACTTGAGCCTTAATGTTTGTTTTCAATTTTCTTCTCTTATATTCTATTCTACCTAGATAAAGGTAGCTTATGATGCATATAGCCTGAAAGATCTTTATCCCCTTTTCTGAATCTCTGTGTTCCTCGAACGGTAAGAATTATCCCTCTTATTTTGTTTCTCTTATTTGTTTTTTTGGTTTTGCAGTATCTTATTTATTTGTAGCATTTAAAACACATCATTTGATATCTCACGTTTGTGTTTAAATGACACATGGCTTACTTCAAAAATGTTATTTTTATTCATTTTTTTGAAATGGGTTTTTTTATTATTATTATTTGTTCTTTGCTGATGCTCTGTTTATTCCGGTAGAACTTATATCTGGTTAGTGTTTGATAAAAATTTAAGAGAGAGTGATCCTTAGAATGATGTATAATGGAGGGAATGAATCTTCTTTTTAAATTATTTTTGAGCTCTTGGCTTGTTTGGGCTAGCCAGATTTAGGTTGAAAAAAATTTTCAACATGCTTTGCAATTCTTTGTTTCTTATAAATTACACAAGACAATAGAATATAAGTACTTATTATAGCAAGGAAAAGTAGAAACTTTTGATTACAAAATGCTAAGAAACTGGATGGCTTAAAGTAAATTCGAGCTTTTTGAATTATTTAGACTCAAACAAATTAACTTTCATTTATAATTTAGAAGCACTTTTCATTAGTACATTTGTTATTAGATTGTTAATGTTACTAGAAGCATTTGGTGGTAACAATGATTCATGCCTTTGTTTATGTTATTAGAAGCATTTTTTTTATTTTTGTCCTTAGTCTATTGATGGGATGTTGAACTGATAACTTCATTTTATATTTGTTTATTTTAATTTTCTTATTTTTTCATAATATGATCGTATGTTCTGCAAGTTTAGTAATGATAGTTTTTTTTTTTTCATATACAATGTTACGAAGTTGTTTTTGACCGCTTTATAAATACTTTAAGGTTGTACTACCATATTAAGCAATAAGGTAAATAATAAAAATAATTGCATTTTATTTTTTAGATTAAAAATTATACTATTAAATATTAATGTTTATTATTTCTCTTAGATATTCTCAATCTTATATTAATATATTGAAATTTAGGTTATGTCCACCACTCAATCATCACAAGGAGAAAATGAGAATATCATGGATATTTAGGTTAATCTCTTATCTAATGTTGTGATAAAAAGTGGTTATGCTTCTAGTATAGCAGACGATCATTCAAATACTAATGTCTCGATACCAATATCACCAAATGAGACTATAGTGGTACAATCATTACTTGAAGTTGATGGAGGTGAAGATGATGATGGAAAGGTTAATTTGAAATATGAAGTATGGAAGCACTTTGATAGAAAGAAAAATGATGGGGTGTGAAAGGCAATATGTAGGTATTGTGAAAATAAGTTAGGAGGGGATACGAAAAATGGGACATCTCATCAAAAGCATGTCCATTCAAGACAAAGAAAAGGGATATACGACAGTCATTGCTCAATCCTATTAGGAAGAGAGATAGAATCGAGTTAGGAGCATGAAATTTTGATACTGAAGTTTCTCGAATAAATGTGCAAAGATGATTATTCTACATGAATACCCTCTTACGCACTTCAACCAATGTGGAAACTTATTTCTCGTACTACTTTGAAGAGAGACATCATGAAGATATATGATGTTGAGAAAAGAAAAATGATGGACATATTGGAGATCAATAAAAGTTGAGTTGCAATAACTAGTGACATGTGAAAGTTTAGTAATCAAAACAAAGGCTTTATGGCTATTACTTATCATTTAATTGACGATGCTTGGTATTTACATAGTAGAATAATCAGGTCAGTTTTTTATTATTTTTGAAATTTTTGTAAATTATATAAATTGAACATATTTTAAAAAATTAGATTAATTTAAATGTTCACTTTCTATCATTTGATTTATTTTTAGGCTCATATATGTCACCGTTTCACCCACCGCTAAAGTTAAAGGATATGAGTTAAAAAATATTGGTTGTATTTGTAAAATATATATATATACATATAACGTGAAAGAATATTCTCTTTACCCATAAAAGCACCTCGAGAATAAGCTCCAGACTTTGAGATTCACTCAACGAATTAAATAGATTCGAACTTTAGTCAATTTGAAAATGGTCCACACATCAAACGATAGTCATGTGGAGATAATAATAGTATATGATTCTCAGCCACAGAACAAAAGTGGAGAAAACATGTGGTTTTGGTAAAGAAAATTAATCAATTTGTTAGTTTGTTTTGTTTCGGTCCAATTCCAAAATTAATACTTGAATATTCTTATTGATAAGGTGGCAATGGCTTATGTAATTCTGAGTGTCAGTAGTAAGTAGTGTTTCTTCCACTTATCAAATGTGTGATGTGGTAGGTCCAACTCCGATATTGGGCTTTTGCTTTTGCAGTTCACACTCGAAAAGAACGAAAATGAAAGACAATGTGTGTTTTCTTCGTCAAGAAAAAAAGAGTTTATTGGGGAAGCAGCTGCTTATAGTATTTTAGATACTGAAGATTCAAACTTATGCTCTCTTGTCTGCCAATCGAGTAGTAGGACCAAGCGTAAAAAATGTATCTTTTGATGATAGTTGATAGAGAAGTAGCATAGCAAATTGGTGATTTTTTCTATGGCCTTTTTGTCTTTCTTTAGACTTTAGCTAGGAAATTTCCTAAGGTGGGACTCTTTTTTGTTTGTGCACCACTAAAACTTTGACATATAGGACATTTATTTTATTTTTTAAATAATGTTTGATTTTTTCAATATAAAAATAATAATTATAATAAAATTAAATATAAATAAAATAATATTATTATAATATTGTTAAAGTGGTGTAATTAAAATAAATAATAATATTAAAATAAAGATTATAAAATTTAAAAATAAATTTTTTTATTACTAAAAGAGATCAAATGAAAAAAAAAATTATAAATAATTATATAAATTGTGAAAAAAAAAATATAGAGCTCTGAAGGCATAATGAATATTACAGAGGGTTGCAGACGTAATAAAAATTATTGCTATTGCTGTAATATCTTTATATTCCATTATAGAATACAATCAAACCAAACACAATAATACTCTAAATAATTTTTATTACGTTTATGATTACTATCAATCAAATATATCCTTAATTTTCTCCATTCCCAATGTTACTATCGGGTATCAAACTTTTGAAGAAAAAAAGAGAGGATAAAAACAGAAGCCATTATTATTCCTATTTAGAGGAAGGAAAAAAAAATCAAGAATAAGCTATTAGTCTTCGCCAGTTCGTTGCCTTACTTACAAAAAAAAAATCCTTAAATTTATATTTTTGAAACATTTTAATTCTTGAAAAATATAATAATGAAAATGACTCTCGTCTTAACACATTGTAATTTCAGTATAACAATAATATGTTTTATTTTGGGCAGAGAATAATATAGAAATAGACCAATATAAAAAGAGAAAAAGCGTAAAAAAATAAAAATATAAGTGGGTATTTTTTTTTTTATATTATATCTCTCTTTATTTTTTTTTTCTCGTTTAAAAATAAAGTCGATAAGTATAAATTAGTTCTTTTTAATTTTAAAAAAAAATCTTAGTTAACTAATTACAAGAAGAAATGAAAATGTCCCAACAAACTTTTAATTTTTGAGAAATTATTCATTTGTACAATACGAAGACCAGAATAAATAGTATGTTATTATTACATAGAAAACCAAATAAGAAGAGATAAAAATTGTCCCTTTTTTTTTCACCACTTAAATTTATAATACTAAGTTGTCATTAATTTAAACAAACAATTCATCATTAATACAATATTGATTTATAATCAATATATAATCTTTCTTAATTGTTAACTATTAGAAAAAAATAGGATTATTATTTTTTGGCTAGTGGTTGAGAAAATCAGTTTAATGAAGAAAAAAAAGTAGGATATTAGAGTTTTGTAGTTTACACAAATAGAATATATATATTTTATAATTTATTTAGTAAACTATATATACAATATTGCTTTCATAAAATTAATAATAAAATTTTATTTTAATTATTGATCAAGAAATTTAGGCAAGTTTTGTTATTTACAGGTTATTTTATTAAATTTATGAGCGTATTTTTAAAATAATAATTTTATTTAAAATATTTGAGTGATAGATCGATGGTAAATGATTAAAACTAATTTTGTAAAATTATTTATATGATTAGGATATAATAGAATCAATGGCTCAAATAAAATCTTAATATATTTCAATGGCTAAAATAAAAATTTGACCCAATTTGTATATCAATGGCTAAAATAAAAATTTAGTGTTAATATATTTCTGCTATAAATGAGCGAGTTTGCTATTTAGATAATAAAAGTTGTAAATACCCACACTTTTAATTATAAGACAATTGTGTCCTAAAAATCTTAAATGTCACGTGTCCTTTTGTTATTGGTTTAATTTTTTTAATATTATTAATTGAATGAACATGAAGAAAAATTTTATTTTTATCATACAAATAAGACATTTTGGTATTACTATTGAATAGTTCTGTTTCTCTTAACAAGTCCCAATAAATTAATAATTAATGTTCTTTTTTAATTATTATTAAAGTATTTATTATGATGGTTATTTTTATTCTAATAAATAATTCTAATGTCATTTAATTATTTTCAATTATATTAATTTTTTCTTTATTATATTAATTAATGAAGAATGTTAAAATTAAATATGTTTTACAAAAGTTAAATATTGTAACACGTACTATAAATTTCTTAGTATTATAGAAGTTTTTTTTAGTTAAGGTATTTAGCTTAACTATTTTTTTCTTTCCTTCAAAATTTAAAATATCGATGGTAATATATTATCATTACTTTAAAATATAAATACATTTTTGTCTAAAATTATTTTAAAAGTGATATATATATATATATATATATATATATAATATATATATATATATATATATATATATCATTTTATAACTATAGTAATAAATGTTATTTTTTTTTATTATTAATTTTTCAATCCGTTTACCTAACTTACTTGTTGTAAGAAGTAATAATAATAAAATTAGTTAATATTTTATGAAGAAATAAATAAAAATAAAGATAAATAAAATTAAAATGCATAATAACCGCTTGTGTAGACAATTTTTTATTTAATTAATTTAAATTAAAAAATAATTATCAATGAATACAATGCATTCAATGTTACTAATGAAAAAATGCCATGTAAATAGATTTAATAATTCCCGTTACAAATGTAATCTCACACCTATACGTTTTGGTTATGTTATAATTTTTTCATTTTTAAACTTAATAATATTAATAATTATAATTTTATTTAATGATATTGAGTGTCATTAAATAGTGTTTTGACTATAAAAGAATATAAATAAAGAAATTTTAGTTATTTTTCATAGCATTGATCATTATTTTATTCAAAAAATTCATGTTCATTATACTAAGACCAAACAATCCAACCAATTATTATTATTTTTTGTTTCAATTTTCATAATATTAAGGTAGTTTTTATTGTGCTCTAATATTTACATTTTTTTTTTCACTTTTTATTATTATATGGTTTGTTTTTATCATTCTTTCTTTTATTCTCCTTTATAGTATTTGTATGATTGTATTTAATTAATAACCATAACATCTATTGTACCAAAAATATCTAAAATGTAGGTTTAATTGTTTTTCTATTAATTTTATTATAGAATATAATTCATTCAAAATAACTTATCTTTTATATTGAAAGTGTTTTATATTTATGAAAGTAAAATATTTGACAATTATCAAAATAAGTATTTTTAAAATGCACTATTAGTTAATTATTTTGAAAAATAATATTGTATCCATTTTCTTATATTCTTATATACTTATCCCAATTAAAATATTTATTTATATGAAATCTCCTTATTTTTTAAATTTTGAATAATTAATTTTTATTGTTACTTATCTTAACATTATTTTAAGGGTTAGAGTTTGAACTTCGAAAATAAAAATACAATTATATAATATAATTTTCATCATACAACTTTAAACTTTAAAATTTGACATGCTATTACATAATTAATTACGATTATACTTTCAAAATAATTTATTTGATTAAGATTAATTTTAATTAAAAAATGCTTATAAATAAATATTTATTCTCTCTTATTATCAAATCAAATCAATGTATTCAAATTTTATTTAATTAATTGCATTATTTTTACGTTAATTTTAAGTTCTTTTTTCGTTTTATTCAAATTAGAGGAGCACACAAAGAGTTATTAGAGTCAGCATATAAAGATAATTATTTCATGACATTTTTCGTGATTTTTGACTATTAATTTAATTTTTGAAAGTGATTCATACTTACAAATTAATTGAATGTTATAAATATTTTAACAAGTTGCAAGTAATAGATATATTATCACGTAAAAGGCTATTCATTAATTATCACCAAATAAAATTATTATATATCAATAATTTCTTAAGATAAAGTGTAGCTTGCAATAGTCACACTATTTTATTTATTTATTTTGGTTTATTTTTTATAATGAATTTATCATCCTTTTATTTGATATACAAAGTTTTTTTCTAACTTACTAGCTAGACACAATCAAGAAAAATCATCTTTATTCTTTGTACTTAAATTACAAAGAACGATCAACCAATTTATCTAGAAGGTAATAATCAAACTATCATTCATGCTTTACTTGAAGAAAATTGGACCAACATTCATCTTTCCACCAAGCAGATTCTAATGGATATGAATAAGCATATTTCATGCTTTAACATAATCTCAATCCGATGGATACCTCTAGATCTTAACTGCAAAGCACATAATCTGATACAATAGGCTTTTAATAATAACAGAGTAGGCAATATCAATCTCTCTCTCCTACCGTCTGATTTAGCAGGATACTCTTACTCTCAGAAGAGTCCCCCTCCATAGACATTTGTCTTACGACAACATGTTTATTCTTTGTAGCAAAAAAAAAAAAAATTTTACAAAGAACGAGTTTGTTTTTTACATAGTAAAAATTATTTCATGTATTTAAAAAAATAAAAATCCCATACAATATTCTCGAAAATTATTATATTACTAAATATAAACAACAAATATGTTCTAAGAAATTATAAAAAAATAAATTAATAATTATATTTATTTTTTATTTATTTAAATTATCACTTAATTAAATTGAGGTGCACCTATATTTTGCACGTATATTGTTTCTAGTTTTATAAAAACAATGAGTCATATATATATATATATACACACACACACTAAAACTTAACTAGCAACATGTCTCTTGTGCCTTTTAACTATTGATATCATGCAGCGGCAACTGTTTAAATGGAAAATGAGTCTCATACTATAACGATCATGGCTCCTTGCTTTGTTTTGTTTAAACACATCCACAAGCTTTCTTATTTTAATGTATTTATTTATTTATTTTTAATTATATTTCCCTCCCAGGTTCCACAACAAGATGAAGTAGCCTTAACAGTTAGGAACAGCCAAAATTTTGAAAAATAATACTCCATTGTCTTTTTTTTTTTTTTTTTGTCCCTTGGGTAGTGGTACCTCGGTTAAACAAAAAATATTACACACATTAAATAACATATTAATTATTAATTTGATGTAAAAATTAAGATATGAGATAAAAATAATAATAATTATGAGACTCATTACTAACAAATAATCAATTAAATTCTACTATATGAATTGTGTTATGTATCAAATTATGATAAAAATAGTTATTATTGAACGAAAGATACATATTTAATCCATATTATTATTCTAGTACATTAATAGTTCACATATTTAAGAAAATATACAATAATGATCTAATTCTGAAGAAAAAAAACTTAAATTATAAAAGAACAATTTTGTCATTATGAAAAATACTTATTATTTTGTTTTCTCTTATATTTATTTTAAAATTTTCATTACGACAACAATTATATATAATCTAGCAATTATGTTCATCTATACCATACTCTTTATCCTATCCTTAATACCACCACATTTTTTATCCATCAATTACTATTCACTATTTACCGTAGAATAAAAAAAACAATACAATTTTTATTAAAAGTTGATTGATCGATTAAGAAATAAAATGATATCTAAGGCTAGGACAAAGATGATAGTGAAGGTTGACGATAATTGCTTGAGTGACATGAGATGTTTTTATATTGAAATGAACAAAAATAAATTAGAGAATACATAAAATAAAAAAATATTTTCATAAAGATAAAATTATCATTTTATAAGTTAATTTTTTTTCAATATTAAATTATTGATATACTTTTTATTAAATAAATAATTATTAATATACTCATTTAATAATATAGGTTTAAATATATACTTTTTATTTAATAAAAATACCAATAAAATATCAAATCTCTTTTTCTTCGTCCAATTACCAAATATATATAAAATAAAAAAGTAATATGTAAGAGTAATTTAATAGGACATACCAGTAGAAGAGTTTTGATACACTACTACTACCTCTATTTATAATAAAGATACTTATTCGTTCCCATATTCTTGATCTAAAATACCAATGATACATTCTTTTAAAAATTGTTATTATTTTAGTCCGTATATAAATTGGATACTAAATAGGTATAATTATTTAAATAAAAGCCAAAAAAATAAAAATCAAATAATTAAATGAGATATTCAAAGTATACCCTATTATTAAATAGGAGTACCAATAATATACCAATTTAAGAAGATGGATGCTATGAGTACTAGTACTTATTACTACTTAAGGTTGCCAAATTTTTTTATGGGACAAATTCATATAAGGATTATTCAATTAAAGGCAATAATGAGAATAATAAAATAAAAAAAATAAAGATTTATATTTTATATTAAAAAGTGAGACAATAATGAAGATATTGTATTCCCCACTCTATTCTCAAAAATTCTATAAATTTATTTATATTTTTTAATTTTTTTTTTATAAATTTACTTATATATAACTCAAATTATTCTTGAGTAATATATTATATATTTTATTTTTAAATTATATATATATTTTTTAAAATATCAATAAATTATTTTATAAATATTATTTAAATTATTTACTTAAATTTCAAAAATTAAAATAATATAATTGTTTTATAATTTATTCTTATTAATTCAAACTATTATGTAACAAAATTATATCAATGTTATTTAGTATAAAAATATTATGTATTTATTGTTATATATTTTTATTTTTATCATATAATATTATTTATTGGCTTGAAATTGTATTTTTTTCTCATCATAAGATATTCATTATTAAATAATTTTTCTTTAATATTTTTTCTTTTTTAATAAAAATAAAAAATTAATAATTTTAATATTATTTAGATCTTCGTTCCTCACTAAGAATCCTTGATATGTCTTCATAAGGAGTTTAAGTGGGATGAAAATAAATTCAAAATCGTAGATGGAAAACGAAATGTGTCTTTAATCCAACCCACCTCGTTAATAACCCTAATATTACTAGTGTACCAAATCTCCTTTAAAAAGTCATTTAGTTTTTTAAATTGAATTTTATCTCTACTTTTATTATCTTGTGTTTATGTTTATTAAAAATAATTCATTTGGGCATGATTTGACACTATTATAAGTTTTTAGAAAATCAATTATGTCTTGAATATAGAATCTTTATTTTTAATAACCCTAATACTACTAGTGTACCAAATCTCCTTTAAAAAGTCATTTAGTTTTTTAAATTGAATTTTATCTCTACTTTTATTACCTTGTGTTTATGTTTATTAAAAATAATTCATTTGGGCATGATTTGACACTATTATAAGTTTTTAGAAAATTAATTATGTCTTGAATACAGAATCTTTATTTTTAATATCATATTATAAATTGTTGAGAATTCAACTCTCTTAAAAATTTAAGCATGATCGATATTATTTTTATATATTTATGAAACTCTAAACCATTTATGTGAAAATGTTCATAGTTATTGATTAGATTTTCTATTAAAATACAAAATATGGCTTGATTTATAATACGTAAGTATCTTAATAGTTCTTTGAAGAGTTTTATTATAAATTTTTACCAATTTTCTACTCGTATTTTTTATATTGTATTATGTATTAAAATTATTTTAAAAGTTAAAAAATATATTTTGAAATAATATTAATATGTGGGTATAACATGAAAGTTGTGAGGGAAAAAATGAATATTTAAATTTGTAACATTGTAAATGTCCAAATAACTTAGCATTAAAGTGCCTCACAATAAACTTGTATCTCGAGGCAAATTTGTTGAACTTTCCTCAAAGAGTGGTATACATTCATCTAAAAATCTCGTCCCAAATTGGATTGAGTTTTGCGAAAAAATATATATCATGTTACAAAGAATAGTGATATATATTAAATTGTTATATATATTAAATGAGATGTGAGTTAATAATTAGATGTAAAATTAATAATATAAGATGATAAAGTAATTTTGTATTAATTTATTAATAAAAGTTAATTAAATTATGTTATGTATATATATTAAATTGTAATAAAAATATAATTTTTAAATTAACCACCATAATTTGTATAAAATTAAATTAAATAGTTATATGAATCTAATATAAAAAAAAGAGAGTAATAAAGTGCCTTTTAATCTCATTTTTTTTAAAAGAAAATAAACTAAATTGTATTTATTATATCAAAAGTATAGAATTTAAATGTATTTTTTGATAAAAATATAAAATTAAATTATTTTAATTAAAAATTATAAAATTAAATTACTCTTTTATTTAAAAATTTGAAATTATTAATCCGTTCATTTTCTTACTTTCAATCGAAATCTTTTTAATAATAATAAAAAAAGAGTTAGAATCTTTTCAATCGGAAGAATCAGTTTATTATTCCCCACACACACGCACACACAAAAGTCTGTTCCAAAAAAAAAAAAAAACAGTAATTTATAATTAAATTGGGTGTTTTTTTTAATAGTTAAAATTGGGTGTTGATATCAAAACAATTTAAATCATTTTTATCATATTAATAGTTTATAATATTTTTTTTTTATAATTATAATAATTTTATTTAAATAATAATATTAATGTATAATTAATAATAAAAATAAAATAAAAATTTATACATTTATATTTTGACAATAATAAAAATTAAAAAATTAAAAAAAATAATACTTTAAAACTTATAAAAATTAAAACAATACCCAATAATATTGAATAGTTGAATGAGGGTTAATTAATTTACATTTAACATTAAAAATATTTAAATTACTTTAATTTAAACAACATCTAATAAAATAACGTAAAATGATATGCTAATAGTGAAAATAATATGAATTTGACATAAACATATTATATTTATAATTACAAATTTTAAAAATATTATTTTTATTAAAAATAACATATTAGTTTCTCAATTAATTGGAGTTGGTGAAAATGTTTATAAAAAAATTATGAAATTACTTAAAACAATTTTTTAAAATTTAAAATAAAAAAATAACATTTTTTTAAAATTAAAAAGAATATAAATTTGTATTAACTTTAGATAACAATGTTATTTTTGTAATAAATTTTGTAGCGTGTTATATTTATTATTTAAAAAAAAAATCTCCCATCTTCCTATCAAAGCTATCATCAGATTTTTGGTCCATTTAGTCTTATAATTTTATTTAATTGATACATTAGTTATGTAACTATTAGATATTTAAAACAAAAAAATAATAACAAAAATTTCACTTTAATTTCTTATCTAACAAGTGTTTTAATTGTTATTCTTTAATGAGTATTGCTATTTTTTCCTCTTTTTATTTCAATCTATTCATCTGTTCGGTTCTCTCTTTTTCTACTATAAATTTTGTAAGATTGAAGTTACTTTGTGTATATTTTAAAATTTCTATTCATTTATTAAAATTTGAATAATTCTAACGAATGTTTTATATTTTGAAGAATCTTAACAAATTTTTTTTACTCTAAAAAAAATAAAAAATAAAAACTTTATTTTACTTTAAGTTATTAATTAAATTTTTGTTATTATCTTTTGTTTTAAATAAAAATGTAAAATTTAATTTTACTCTTAATAAAAATATAATTTTTAAAAAATTAAGTTAATTTAACTTAAAATTAAAATTATATGATTGAATAAATATATCTTAATAATTATATCACCAATATATTAATCGAGTGAAATTATAGTATTAAATAAATCTAAAACTCGGGTTTTTGTCTAAAATAGGCATTTTCGTTAAGATAGTTTAAAAAAGGGCAAAATTGTGTTAAAGTTTAAAAATGGGCAAAATTCTATTTACTCTCCTAATAGCCGGTTTGGTTAGGAAAAGGGCATTAGTTTCCCACCAATTTCTTTCTTCTTCTCCCTCCTTCTCTACGCACTCTCTCTTTTTCTCTTCACTGATTTTCTTCTTTGTTAGCTTTCATGATTCTCGCAAATCAACAAAACCTCTCTAAGTTTCATTCCGTTTAATGTTATATTTTGGTCGTTAGCTTGTAGTTTCAGTATCTTGTTTGGCTGGCTTTTGGTAATATATATGTAATATGTTTAACTGAGCTCTGTCGGATTATGAAGCTTTTGATTTAATGTAATGGTTTCAGTTTTATTCTTTATGCTTCGAGTTGCCGACCTTTATGGTACTGTAATATTTAGCTAGTTTAGTGATCTGATATGTGCTTTTTGTAGCTTTGAATTATTCAAAAGTGTTATATCAACTTTTCAATACATTTCAAGTTTTTTCCTTAGAATTTTAGGGCCTAATTTTTAATTACGGCCTATGACCTCGCAAATTCTTAAACCGCACCTTATAATTGCTTGAATTATAATACCACTGTATTCTAACTGCCTCACATGAATAAACAAGTGAAAGGCTGATTAAACTTAAGTAATATACTCCAAGATATACCAGATATACCCCAAGATATACCAGATATACTCCCAAATATACCAGATATACCCCCAAATATACCAGATATACCCCCAGATATACCAGATATACCCTGAGATATACCAGATATACCTTGAGATATACCAGATATACCTTGAGATATACCAGATATACCAGATATACCCTGAGATATACCAGATATATCATGAGATATACCAAATATACCAGATATACCTGAGATATATAAAAAAAGTCCATTTTTAAAAAATAACAGAAGTCTGTACTTTTTTAAACTATCTTAAGAATTTTGCTTATTTTAGACAAAATTTCCTAAAACTCGCTATCATCCATTCTTAAAAAAAAAAAAAAAGCTGTCATCTACTGCTAAAAGGCTCCTAGAGAGAAAAAGAAAGAAGCAGAGGAGTGAAACACAGAGTCCCTAGTCCATTGCCTAACTGTGCGTTTAGCCGCCTAGAGAGAAAAAGAAAGAAGTAGAGGAGGAGTGAAACAGAGTCCCTAGTCCATTGCCTAACCGTGCGCCCGAGTCGTCCCTTTTCCGGCAAACCAATTGGGCCATACTGCATAAAGTCTCCTTGCTTTACCTCACAGTTCGTTAATCCTCTCTCTTTCGCTCTCAATAATTGTCTTCTCTTTGCGAACCATGCCTAGCCAAACCAACCAAGGCCACGAATTAATAGTACACATCCACGGCTTAAACTCAACCACAATCATCTCTCTCACCTCTCAAATCCTCTTATCTATATATAACACCCCCTTCTCTACCTCAAATTCACTCACCTAATCAATACCCAATTTTCCCAATTTGCCTTTACTTCAATATTCTTTCTAAATTCCCATCTGGGATTCTACTTTAGATCCTGATAGGTATTAATCGGGTTAGTTTCTCCGTTATTTCTGTGCCCCTTTTGGCACCCTGAGACGGTCTCAATTTGGGTTTTGTTGAAAGAATCGTGAAAGATTGGATTTTTATATTCCAACGGGTAAAACCCCGGGTTAGACAAGTTGTAGACATCACGGCTATACACGGAAATTATCGGCTTATCAATCATGTCCAAGCAGTACGACGCAAGGGTTGTGTAGTTGAGAGCAACCCTTCGCCGCACGGTGGGCGTGGTGCTTTGCCTTCCGAAGGTGGTAGCCCTTCCGACCTCCTCTTCCTTGCTGGTGGTGGTTCTTTGTTCTTCTCTACGAGCTTAGTATTATATTAGCTTTTTGGGGTTAGAGGGTATTTTTGTTTAGCAAAATTGTAGAAAAAATTGGCTATTCTTCAAGGCAAGTATAGATCTTTATTAAGCAGTTTGAATTTGTTTCTGTATTCGAGTTGGTTGTGTTTAATCTAGTGTGAGTTATAAGCACAAACATGATGTTGAAGATCAAGAGGGTTCCTACCATTGTTTCTAACTACCAAAAGGAGGATGGGGAAGAGGGTACTCGTCGTGGAGGAGGATGTGGCCGCAACTGCCTCAAACAGTGTTGCATTCCAGGTATAAATCATTTTATTTTTTAAATATTGAATCAATCTAGTTTTTGTGTAAATGCTTTATTGGATTTTATGCTAAATTTTAATTTCATGTTGGCTTATTTTACCTGTTGTTTCGGGTCTTAAGTTGACATAAAGCTCTCTCTTTATTTGTTGTCAAGAAATATATGTTCTGGTTTGTGGAACAAAGAGTAGAAAATGCCTTTTGTGCTAGAGATGTGTTTTTGGGTCTACAAAAGTTGAACACTAAATACGTCTTTTGTAACTCTTAATGTTCTGTCTGTTGGTTTTCTTTCTCTTTCTTCTATCTTTTGCTTTTGGATTGTCCTCTTCTTCTTTTCCCTAGTTGTTTACTAGAAGCTAGAACCTAAAAGGTTGAACACTCTTGTGATGTCTTGAAATGTTGGGGGCTTGATTTTATGAGATTGAGTTGTAACTTTCATTTTTTGGAGCAATGGGATTGAGTTGCAACTTAGTTGTCTATAAATCTGTGTTAAATAGGGGCAAAACTTCCGCTATATGCCTACAAGAAGCTGAAGGAGGATGTTTGTGTCAAGGATTTTCTTGTGCATGAGAAGAGAGAATCACCTGTTGCTTTTCTTGACTCACTTCTACTTGGGGAGGTAATTCTTCATTTAAAAGATAATAAAGTATTAACCGCAAGATGCATTAGTTTTATGTTGTTGAATTTTTCAATTTTTCGCAAGTTAAACTTCTTTTTTTTGTTGCTCTTTCTTGTAGTGGGAGGAACGCATGCAGAGGGGCCTATTTCGATATGATGTTACTGCCTGTGAAACCAAGGTATCATTCTAGTATGCTGTTGTTCTCCTGCGTCTTCATTTTACTGCTTAAAAATCAGGAAACAGGCAGCAGAAGGTTATTTATATTGCTAAACTCTAATTATTTCTAACATTTGTTTTCTGCCCTTGATGAAATTTGATTCAGGTGATTCCTGGTCAATATGGTTTCATTGCTCAGCTGAATGAGGGGCGTCACCTTAAGAAAAGGCCAACTGAGTTTCGAGTGGATACGGTTCTTCAGCCTTTTGATAGGAATAAGTTCAATTTCACAAAAATTGGGCAAGAGGAGGTGCTTTTCCAGTTTGAAGCAAGCGAAGATGGTGAAGTTCAGTTCTTACCAAATGCTCCCGTTGATGTTGAGAATTCTTCCAGTGTTGTTGCCATCAATGTATGTTCTGTTTATGTCCATCACTTCTTTTATAAAAAGAGATACATTATTGTTAGTGTTTACCTTATCTCACTATGCAACAGGTGAGTCCAATTGAGTATGGGCATGTTCTGTTGATCCCTCGTATTTTTGATTGCTTACCACAAAGGATTGATAGAGAAAGCTTCCTGTTTGCACTTAACATGGCTGCTGAAGCTGGGAATCCTTACTTTCGATTGGGCTACAACAGCTTAGGTGCCTTTGCTACTATCAATCATCTTCACTTTCAGGTTTTAACCCCGTCTACTTTACTCATGTCTTCATTTTTAGATGTTGCTTAAGAAATATAATATTTTACTGGTGAATCATGTCAGCGAGCAACTAAAATCAATTTTTCATTCTTTTAATGAATCAGGCCTACTACTTGGCTGTGCCCTTTCCCATTGAGATGGCTCCCACCAAGAAAATAGCCATTTCTGATGGTGCGGTGAAGATGTCTGAGCTGTTAAACTATCCAGTTAGAGGTCTTGTTTTTGAAGGTGGAAAGACTTTGGAGGATCTGTCGAATGTTGTTTCTGACGCCTGCATTTGCCTTCAAGATAACAACGTACCTTACAATGTTCTCATCTCTGATTCTGGAAAAAGAATCTTCCTTTTTCCACAGGTAGACAGTTAAAACTTACATTTCATGTTTCCTCGATAGTTTCAGCTTTGGTTGGACACTTTCATAATTGTTGTGATGATAATAATGAACAGTGCTATGCTGAGAAGCAAGCTCTCGGGGAGGTGAGTGCAGAACTTCTGGACACTCAAGTGAATCCTGCTGTGTGGGAAATTAGTGGTCATATGGTGTTAAAGAGGAAGGAGGACTATGAAGGAGCATCTGAGGAGAATGCTTGGAGGCTCCTTGCCGAGGTTTCCCTCTCTGAAGAGAGGTTCAAAGAAGTGAATCAACTTATTTTTGAAGCCATTGCTTCCGGTGATAATGGCAAAGCAAATATACTCAACGAACCAGATGCCAAACCTCAATCTTATGGAGATGTTGATGCTACCAACGATAGCTCCCACTCCTCTATGGTGGCTGGGACACAAGAATGCCTTGTTCTACAGTAAGAAATTGTACTTTAACAAGTGGATTAGCGATCCTTTGTTCAAATACAGTATTGCAGTTAGTTAATATGGGTTTGTGTCTGTACCTTGGTTGACGCTAACCATTACCTAAATAAGCAAAAACGGGGTTTGCATTGTTATTTGTTAAATGTGTACCGTCTTCTATTCAGCTCTTTATGAGCTGCTGTGTAAAAGTAAAGTTTGAGATTGTTGCAATCTGTAAGCGGCAAACGCTTGCTATTATGTTTTTTTGAATGCTATAACTTGTTCTTTCTTGTTTACTCGTTTTATTCTCATTTGCTTGGTAGTTGGTAATGAGGCTTATAATTAAGCAGCTTTTATTACAATTTTTTTTTTAATAAGCAGAAATGATTTCATTGATAATGAACTAAGTTACAATTCGAAACAAGAAGCAAATCCAATACATCACATATCCAAATATAAAGTCAAATTTAGCAAATTGTTGTAGCCCTAATATATTTGTAAGGGAATATACATGTGCGTTATATAGCTCCATGTTGTAACTTATGATTGATTGTAGTAATTGAAACAGTGAATCTTCAACATAAATGAAAATTGAACTTCAATAGCAACAAATCACAAAATAAACAAGGAACCCATTCTTGGATTTCTGCTCTTGAAGGACAAAACCCATTATAGAGCACCAAGGCTCCAAGATAAAAATGGCTTAGGAAATAAAGTCAAAAAACAGAAGACTTGTGCCAGAGCACCTCAGTTTTTATTCTCCGCTCTTGTTACAAGTTTCAACTGAAGGAAATTGTAGAATAAACCTCATAATTCTTTAAATTGTATTAAAAAGAAAATGAAATTTTTATGTATATTGTAAGAGTATTTTAAGAAAAATTATTGATTTTCTAGATTTTTTTATCTTTTTTTTTTATTGGATTAAAAAAATACAAGAAAATGAAGAAACTAAGCTAGGTTGCATGCACATAAAATGAAAAAGGTACAGACTTGGCATATTCATTGAATATGAAACAATAATTATCCATACGACAATGCCTACAATTTATCTTCATGATATTCAATTTTTATGTAATAATGACATTTTCTTCAATTATTTTTAACTACATATTTATAGCGTATTAATTCAAAAAGAGAGTGTAAAATTATAAAACCAACAGAAACTAAATTATAAAGCCCAAGAATGTAGTTAAATGAAGGGCTTTTGGCCCATAAGTCTAACCCGAACATTCACAAATAGCCGGCGGGAACAAATAGCGTATTAATTCATGATATATTTTTTTTTTTAAATGTGAAATTACCATTTTACCCCCGACTAATATTAATATATTACCTCACGACCTTATCCCAGATGCTCGAAAATCATTTTTCAGCCGCCTCGCGTTCGCCGTTCACGTCTCCTCTCCAAAGAGATCCAGCTTGCTGCTCGCAGATCGCCGCCTTCGTTGACGGTTCAACGTTTCACGCTACAGGTTCCAGGCTTCCAGCCTCGTTTTCAGTCTGTCCGCCCCTATCCTCGACCCTCGCGTTTTCAGTCCGTTCACGAATCATGCCGCCTCGCGGCCCTCGCGTTTCAGTCCGTTCAGTAGTATTTCAGTCCGTGGCTCCGTGTGACGCGACTCCCTCAACGGCTCAGCCCCTCACGGCTCACGCAGTGCACGGTAACTTATAATTTATTAAATATATATATTTTGTTTCTGAATTCTGATTAATATGCTAATATTAATAATATTATTGAATAATTAATGTGTATTTTATATATGTGCTAAATTTGCTGATTGACTAAAAATAATTTTTATTTAATTATATATTTATACGTTAATAATAATAATATATTGCGATACAATTGTTGAATATGGGTATTGGCTGGAATAATTTTATATATGTGTAATATTAATAATATTATTGTATAAATAATGTGTATTTTATATATAGGAATGGACAGGGTTGATTGGCTGGAATAATTTTATATATGTTTAATATTAATAATGTTATTGTATATATAATGTGCATTTTATATATAGAAATGGGCTGATTGGCTGGAATAATTTTTATTTAATTATATATTTATATGTTAATAATAATAATATATTGTAACACAACTGTTTAATTGATTTATAAAATTTTAAATTTTTGTTATTATATTATGGTAATAATCAATTAATTAGGTTAATAAAATAAAAAATAAATTTAAGTATAACTATAAAAAATATAATGACATAAATTTAATATTTGAAAGAGTGAATATTTTTTTAATATTTAAAGATCTATTTTAAAAAACTTTGATAAACTAAAGATTAAATAATACTTTAATATTTGTAAATTTTTATTAGGTGATAAGTTATAATAGAACATGAACGTGAAATCTCAAAGTCGACCAAAACTCTTCATTCGTTTTTTAAAAAAATTGAAACAAATTCAACAAAATTAAGTGTGTCAATTGATTCTCCAAGTGTCGATGAAACTCATTGTTCTAAATCTCAAAGAAGTAAACTTGGAAGAAATGATACTACTTCTCTTCAACGAGATCCAAATTTATGTTGTCCAATTTGGTAACTATTTTATAGTTTTAATTTTAAAAAGTAGAAATTAAAAATTGCATTTGCTTGTTTGATAATCAATTTCTAATTTTTAATTTTCTACTTTTTTAGCTCTAAAATTAAATTTCAAACTTATTTTTAATACATTTTCATTAAATTTTGACTCTTTAATTATTTTGTGTAAGGTTGAGCATGATTGAATATAATTCAATTATTAATTTTTAGTGTCATAAAATAAAAAAAATAAAATAAAAATTTAATTTTAAAACTTAATTTTCTTGAATTTAAAAATTGACCAAAATTCAAAACTTAATTTTAAAAATTAATAATGAAGAATTAAAATATATCTCAATTACATAATTTTAAAATTAAAATTGAGAATTAAAAGATGATAATAAGTTGTCCAAAAAAGCCAACCCCCCAAAATTTTAATCCTGCCTCCGCCCTTGGTTCGCTCATTGTACACTGGGTGTCTTCAAGCAGAAGTCAGTATTTTGGAAGAGGCGAAGTCATTCATTCTATTGTTTTTTGCTTCAATTTTCGTAAGATATTCTCTTCTATAACTCATTTCTTTAAGCTTCTCTATCTATTTCTGTTTCTCCAACCTAACTATTCTTTTTCTAATGCACTTCATAATAATATGACTTCGATTGTTGATAAAATCGTACAACTACTTTGTGTCAAAAAACGTGGTTCAAGATTTAGCTTTTAGTTTTAAAGGTGTAAAAAGTACACATATATGCGTGTTTTCATGCTCTTTAATCTCGGCTTACTGAGGAGCGTACAATTGATTACTAACTGTTTGATAAAAGTTCCACGTGAACGAGGTTTTTTCTTTTTTCTGAAAGAAGCTGTGGTGCTTTTGATTTCATTTTATTTTTTAATTAATTATTTGGGATTTTTTTTTTCTTGCATGTCAAAATTTGATGCTTTGATTGTTGATAGCTGGAAAATGAAGAAAGGGATACATCCCCAGATGCAATGGATATCATATGTAACACAGAGTGGTAGATTGATGCACGTTATGATGACCAAAATACACCATGTTGGTAAAGTATACCACTTGAAAGCTAAGCACCAAATGGCTGAAAGTGTTGGGCAGATTGCCAAGTTTAGGCAACGTTACGAGAAGGGGATTACTGAGAAACGTGAAAATTGAATCCAAATGGCATTTTTGACTTCATGTTGAAGTATACTTTTCAAATAATTGTCAACATGTTGAGTTCACTTAAGACAAGTTTCTATTTGGATCTCTTTGCTATGACACTTTAATTTTACTTCTACATTGAATTTAATGCATACATGACTTGCATTCAGGAAAAAATATGTGAGTTCAAGCTGTTTATTTTTGGCCTTTGACTAGTATTTGCATGCCAAATGCCATTTTATGTGCTCTGTTTGTGACTGTTGTTCAAGATGTGCTACTAGCTTTACCTGTGCTGCTAATATTATATTAACTTGTTCTGGTTAGGACTTTTCATGGTTCTTGTTAATATTACTCATTAATTCATCCATTTCTTTTTTATGATCCAATTATGAATTATCTTTCCTGGTTTTAATAATTATCAATGCAGCATTAAATTTTCTGTCATTCGTTGGTCCCTTGACTTCTCACTGTATCAGACCTTGCTCAACCATGTGATTTTTTTGAATTTGCAGTAGTCTTTCAAGTTTTTTCCTTATTATTTTATTCATTATGTTTGAATCCGATGCTTTCCTACGTTGTCTTTTTTTTTTTTAAACCTTAATAAGAAAGAGTTACTGCAAGGTTTATAAAGATTGAGGACTACAAGGCCTACTATATGGGGCTAACTGCTAAGCAAAACGCATGTTATCCCTAAAGTTAAATAAATCTACAAATTTTCTTGCCGTTACTCACATTTTAATCACTTGGGCATTAGTAAAGCCCTCATCCTGTATTAGAAGTTACTTCTAGATTCTTTAATTATAGCCATGTAAGGAAAGCATGAACTGCATAAAGCTTTTTTGGGCAACAAGAAAACTAACAATCTTATACTTTACCCTTATATATCCTACAATGTATTTTGGACAGTGGACACTGTATGAATACCAGGATGACAATGATGGCTAATATTAACCTTGCCTTGTCGTTACTTTTACCACTAATATTACTTGTGATGATGGAAGTCGATTCAACACTAGATAGCGTGCAACAAAATGCTACCATGGTTGGCTTGCCATTATCACCATGGCTAAAGAAAGTAATGAACCCAAGAGCCCCTGGATGCTGGGATCGGCCATGGATATGTAATCAGGGTGAAAGACTGCCTAAAAGGCGATGCTGCAGAAACCATTGTGTTGATGTTATGACTGATGTCAATAATTGTGGCTTTTGTGGAATTAGATGTCCATTTACATTTCAATGTTGTCGTGGCATTTGCATTGACACTAATATTAACCCTTTCAATTGTGGAAGATGTGGAAACAGGTGCTCATTTGGAAGCCTTTGTTTCTATGGCATGTGTGGTTATGTTTAGGCACTGCCACCACGGCCATTGCCAGTCCCAACACCATGGCCTTGTCCACCAAAGCCACCCAAGCCGCACCCACCTGAGCTTCCTATACTGCCATGGCCATGTCCTCCACATCCTCGCAAACCATCTCACTCACCACACCAGCCTGGTGCCCCTTGGGGTGATCAGCCACCTGCTGTTGAATAAGTTGGGTTTTTTTTTTCATTTGATATCTTCTTTTGCTCGGTCTATCATCCCCTCTCAGTTTGCCCCCATTTATATGATAAGAGTCCTTGGTTTGTTTTAAAGAAAAAACGAATTTGAAAGTTTTGTCCTGTTTTATATCCGTAGCAGCGATCTTTCTGCTGTCTCTCTGATAAAAAATTATTTGCTTGTGCCGTTCAAGTGATATTTAATGTAACATTGTATTTTTACCAAGTTTGTGCCTTTCTTTTCAGTAATTCTGAAAGCGTGCATTCAGACTTGGTCGTCAATTATCGCATCTACAACCTAAGAGGTGTCGTTTATCAAAAGTCAATTGCTCTAAATTGTTAAATATCAAGCTGAAATTGTCTCTGTGTTAGTTCACAAAATAAAAACAAAAATCTTTTTTTTGTCATGAAAATATTCATGTTAATAAGAATAACAAAACATGTAAGTTTTTTAAATTAATGAGTGAAATTTTTTAATCCAATTGTTTTTAATCATATGATAATCGTGTTTGTGTTATAGAAAGCTCTTCCTTAAAGGGTTAACTCTATTTGCTTTATTGTACCAATTTCTTCCTCATCACTAAGAAATTAAAACCAAGGTTCAAAAGGAAAACAATTTACAAGCAAACCAGTGGGAAGATTATAAAAATAAAGAAGCAAACAATGGGAAAGAGAGAAGGGATAGATTGGCAAAAACTCAGAAGTTCTTCGGTAGTTCAGTTCCAGCTCATGCAATTATAAATGAAACCAAATATTGATAAATAATCTAGTATACAGTGTAAAAACAAAAAAGTGCCCCAAAGCTAATAGGGATTTAATTACCTGAGATAGCATATAAACGTAGGAAACTAACTTTTTGCTTAAAATAGCAAAACGACTGTGTTTTAGGAAAGCACAAATGACACTGTTAACCCAGCCTTCACTTCTTCTTCTTCGATTCTTCTTCTTCGCTTTCGCTTCTTCTTCTTCTTCTTTGCTTCTTCTCTGTTCCTGATTTGTATGAAATCTTATAAGTTTTTATTTTTCGCTGTTTTTTTAGTGTAATTTGAAGCTTTTTGTTGTTTGATATATGTAGGAAAGAGTGGAGCAGGTGAAGAATTGAAGATGAAGATGAAGATGAAGATGAAGTCATGTGAATGTACAGGTTACATACAAATTTATTTTATATGTAACCTGTACATTCACTTGAACCCACTTGAAGAAGAAGAAAAAGAACAACTTATGTACATTCACATTTTGTATGTACAGGTTACCTGTACATACGAACTGTTTTTCCTGCAAAAGGTGAATGTACAGGTTACATACAAATTTATTTTGTATGTAACCTGTACATTCACATGAAATGCATTGTATTGTTTGTATGTTATTATTGTTTGAACAGCTTACAAAATGTGAATGTACAGGGTACATACAAAATGTGAATGTACAGGTTACATACAAATTTGTATGTACATGTTACATACAAATTTGTATGTACAGGTTACATACAAATTTACATACAA
Organism: Elaeagnus macrophylla; assembly: GCA_029378325.1. Taxonomy (NCBI): domain Eukaryota; kingdom Viridiplantae; phylum Streptophyta; class Magnoliopsida; order Rosales; family Elaeagnaceae; genus Elaeagnus; species Elaeagnus macrophylla. The sequence goes on from CM055640.1 coordinate 96,091,164, forward strand.
AATAAATTTGTATGTACAGGTTACATACAAAATAAATTTGTATGTAACCTGTACATACAAAAACACGAAAATGGCGTGGTTTTTACGAATACGCAGATAAATGGATATTTCCGTAAAAATCATATATATTATATAAATGAAACGGTGAGTTTAAGTCTAAAAAGTGCTATTTAGGTATAAAAAGCTTTTTTCTACAAATCTTTGTTATTTAAGTAATTCACTGGCTAATAGGTGGGAAAACTTGAATCCACGTCTTGAGCCCAACTCTCCAGCCCTCCAACAATATCTCTGGCTGAAGTAAAGCCCACCTTGTGGAGATATTGAACAGCTCTCTGGGAATCATTACCCCTTCTACAGATTACATATAATTGGGAACCAGACCCAGAATCTGTCCCTTTATCATTCTCCTTATCTTTTAAAGCTAAACTGATTTCAGCTAATCTAGCTTCCATACTTGGAAGGGGGATGTTTAAGGACCCAGGGAGAGAGACAATCTTGAAGTGGTGCTCAGGACGAACATCGACCAACACATGTGGTTCCCTATTAGCAATTCTCTCCTTTAACTCCTTGCTGCTTATTCTGGATTCTTTTGGGAGCAGATTCAATTTCAAAGGAGACTGCAAGTTGTCAAAACTGCAGTTATTCTCATACTCACCAGAAAATCAAATAATAGTAATCACTCTGCAACTACATATAATTGGAACGAGGATTGTAACTATAAAAAGTATTTATGAAAATAACATAATTATGTAACAGAAACAATACAGCAGACAATGGAGTCTGGGTGAACTTTTCATAATCAAATTCCTGAAACTGTAGCTTGTTGAATTTGGTATTTTCCCCACAGACTTCACATTGTAAAGACCTTCCACGAATCTTGACCTGCAATAGCGAGATCAGAATATTAAAAATAATTGGACCACAACATGCAAATCCTTTGTACCAATCAAATACTTTAATCTTCTTGGTGCCAACCAATTAGGTGCTTAAAGCAGTGAAAGAATCTAAAAGAGCAGTCTGTAATCAGTAAACACCAAACGAGTACACATCGTGAATTCTATATCTCATCAGGTATTTAGTCTATGAACACTAACATCTCCAGCAAGATCTAATATTGTTTTTTTTTCCCATGATCTAAGTGAAAAGAGGAACAAGAAAGCATACAATTTTAATCTTTGCTGACAATGCATCAAGTATAAGCATCCGTCCTGTGAGAGGATCACCGACTTCACTTGCAATCTTAATAGCCTCAAGAGCTTGGAGACAGCCAATAATACCAGGAACTGAAATTTTAAATCATATGTTAGAAACCAAAGCAGTTCTAGAACCACAAATGAATGAGATAACTTAGTGGTACAGTCAGAATAAAAGATATGTGGGGATGAAAATGCTAACATGTACACAGTTTTCACATTTCAATTAATGGTGCAGTAATGTATATTTCAAGTACTTTTCACTCTTCTATCATTCATTGGAAACTTTCAAATGTCTCTTAAAGTTCCTTACTCTACTGCCACAATTCAAGAGAACTTTCAACTTCATCACTTAAGATAGAAGGAAACATATAATTTGCAGAACTAACACCTAGACAACCAATGAACAGAATTTTGCTTACCAACTCCAAGGACACCACTGTCAGAACATCTTTGGCACGCTGTTGTAGGAGGTGGAGTTGGAAATAGGCATCTGTAGCATGGACCACCTTTGTAATTGTAAACTGTGAGCTGTATATTAGATCAGGGAGTAAACAATAATGTTCTTAGTTTAAATCAAATTTACAGTCCACCCTTGCTATACTATTATATATGCTAATAATTGCAATGCACATAACCCACAATAAGAATCTTTTAAAATTCCCGATCAGGACAAATTAGAGGTCAGGAGTCAGCCAAGTCCATACCTGCCCTTCCAAACCAAGTGCAGCACCAGATACAAGAGGCTGCAGGCAGAGGTTGCAATCAATAAATACATAGAAGGAAATAATGGGATAAAATATAGCCTGCTCACTTTCCAAGAAAAAAAAATACACAGCCTTTGCAGGAAATGTAGAGATAAATTACCTTTCCCAATACCACACAGCAGTCGCTGATCAGGTAACGGCTAGGAGCATTGTCTGTTGCGTCTACTATTATATCATACCTTTGAGATGTCACCAGTAATGGAAATCAACTATATTATCAACACAATACAAAACGGGGGAAAAGAGATATCTACTCTAGAATGCATATTAAGAGAGGCAACAATTTAAATTCACAAAATAATGGATACTGGCTCAATATTTGCAAAGCATTCGAAGTGCGCAAAGCTTCTTTATATTCCACAATTTTAATAGAGGAGTTAATCCTGCAAAACAAAGAAATAAAATGAGATATTAATCAAACAAGCAAGATAACTAATCAAAACCTGTTCAATATACCAGGGAATGATGCCTCCGTCTTTGGAAAACATGATGAAACTCCATAAAAGGATAACTAAGCATTGACAAAGAAATTGAGTTAAGTAACTTACGATCGACAAGCAGAAGCGGCTGATTCTACTTTTGGCTTACCAATATACTCTTCAGTGTGAATGATCTACGATTCAAAATGCAGAAAAAAAATTAATTGATTCATACTGTTTAGTCCAAGAGGAAAAACCAGAAAAGGGAATATGGTGAAGAATACTCTGTAAACTTTTACTCTCTCTAGTCTACATATAAAAAAAGTGATGGGAAAGAAATATACTATACCTGCCTGTGCATGTTATTAAGTTCAACCACATCATGATCAACAATACCTAAGCGACCTACAAGTAAGACCCAAAAAAAAATGAGCGTTCGTAGCTTCACTAAATCACAAGTGAAGCTATAGCCATAACATCCAAAGGGGCTTCATAGCTTCACTAAATCACAAGTGTGAGAAGTCTTACCGACACCACAAGCCGCTAGATATAACAGTGCAGGAGAACCTAACCCACCAGCTCCAACAACTAAAATAGAGGACTTCAAAAGATTCGATTGCCCTGCAATCAAATTAAAAATACCCGTCCCTCAGCAATTTTACACAAAGTTAAATTTTTTGCTGAAATATAAACCTCTTTTCATTAGTATATCGTTAATAAATTAACCTTTTAGTGCCAACCAAATTTTGTTCAAGTACATATATTATTATATAACTGAAGCAAATAAAGTTCTTGTGAGTTTAATCAGACGAATATTGGCATGTATAGACAGAGATATAGCAAGTATGGAAGTAAAGTACAAACCTTGAACTCCAAAAGAAGGCAGCAAGAGTTGCCGGCTGTAGCGGTAAATCATGTCGGGTGATAAACCATGACCATAATTCGAATCAATGACTGGTATTGGAGGACAGTAGCCATTTAAATCGGCGTCGTTGACGCCATTAATGTTAATGTCAAGTAGCTGAGCTTCAAGAGCTGAGATTCGGTGATCGATGTCGCTCCTAGTTGCCTTTAGATTGTCAAGTTCACGAAGAATCCGAGAGGCTTCTTCACCGATGGACTCCATGCGAGTTCACACACAAAGGAGAAATTAACCAATTGACGTAGGAGCTACGAGCGAGAACCGATATAGTTTTTATTTTTATATTTAGAAGCGCGAGAGAGCTTTAGCCGGCCCTTTTCTGAGAGACGTCAAGAAGAACCCTAGCTGAAACGACAGACGAAGTGGTTGACAGGACGACTTGCCGTTTACTACTTTTGCTTACCCACGGTCTCATTGTTTTGTTGACTTTTAAAAGCCCTTTTTGCCTTAATTTTTATTATTTTCTCTCTTTTTAATACTATTATTGCTTTGATTATAAATATTTACTTGCTCATAAAATGTAAATTATAATACATTTTATCATTTCCTTTTTAGAATATGTGGACTTTGAAGCTTATTAAAAAAAATAGTGAAATATTAAAAAGTAACAACATAATTATTTATTTATTATTAATAAATTATAGTACAATAACATATTATTGTTATTTATTTAGACATTAGAATGCTTGATGTTTGAGTTTCGACTATAAAGTGTTATAGTTATTTAAGAAAAATAATTTATTTTTTTATTATTTTTATAGATTAAATAATGTTTCAATGTATTTCTAATTAGTAAATTAAAATAAATAAAGAAGGCTCTTTGATTTAAATAAATTGGTGTTATATATATATATATATATTGCCAGTTTTGACATAGGCATTTTTATTGGATATTACAAAACTAAAAAATATATATTTTTTAACAAAATATTTCAAAATATATGTATTTTTTGTTAAGGAAAAAATATCACTAAGAAAAAGGGTTGCATTTACTTGCATGCACGTCGGTATACTCCTTGAATTATCAAAGATTATTAGCAATATTCGGACCAAGGTATCCATCTCAAGCTAACGGGTGATGTGACTTCACTAATTTGCACTAAAAGGTCAGTAATTCAACAAAGTAAATTGTGCGCTTCTTAGGAACCGCTAATCTTTCGTTCCAATAATTATCTACTCGCCTCGTATTTAGCAAGTTTGGTTTTCTAATTTGAGTATTCAAAAATGTATATTTCAAAATATATGTTGAATTGATTATTTTGAACATATATTTTTTAAAATATATTATTTTAAAAATAAGTTACATTTTTTTTACATAAGTTTCTCTTAGTGCATTATTTTTTAAACAATAAGAGTGTTATAAAACCTGTCAAAGAAAGAATGTGTCATAAAAAGAATGTGGTAAAAAAAATTGTACTTCAATTTCTCAAGTATTTTACAAGAAAAATGCTTTTTTATCATATATAAAGCCGAAAATGTTTTACATGATATGTGAATTCAATATGACTCATCTAAGAAGTAGTCAAATCTTGGTTGGACCTACATAGGTTGGGTAAAAATAAATTGATCCGTTTAATTTATTTAAAAAATTAGGTCATAAACGGTCAACTCGAGGTAACTAATAATCTGTATAAGCAATCCGAGTAAACAACTAAAATTATTAAGGCATGTAGATAATTGTCAATAATATAATTATTTTATAGGCTTGAACTTTGAAACATTCTTGAGATAATGTCCAAATTTAATGTACTTTTGTTTTCGTGTGTTATTTATCAATTTATAGTAATATGTTTAGTTTAATTTTGTGCATTTTGATTATTGATTATTTATTTAAGACTGAAACAAGTTTTTACTTATAACCAACTTATGATATTTATATACTTTTGTTAGACTTTTTTTGTTGGGTTTGAGACTAACATTTTGTTTTTGATGTATCAAAATATTTATGATTGTTAATATTGATTTTATTTTATATTAGCTAATCTTTTAACAATTTTTTTGAAATAATGTTTAAATTAATTTAGTTTTGTAAAGTCTAATTAAAAATTATTATATTAACAGGTTACATAAATATATGTTGATACTTGATATAATATGCTAAAATTTTCATAATATATATTACTTTAAATATTTAAATGAGTTAAATTGATCAATCTATTTATTAAACAGGTTAAGATAATGTTATATTTTCTGACCTGTTTAACAAACGGATTGAATTTGAGTGAAGCTTACATAAGTTAGGTTATAAACGGGTCAATCCAAACCCATCCCAACACAACCCATTTATTTGACAGGTCTAATCATATGCAATAATTTACACGTTATAATTTAATTATAAAAGATCTTACATTTATTTTATAATCTTTCAACTCCAACTTTATATAAAATACATCAACATACAACGATTTAGAGTTTTAAGCCGAAATAATTATGTAATTATGAATAAGTAATACATTAGTCTTGTAACTTTTTAGGTGAGTAGATTTAATTTAGGAACATTTTAGGATTTCTAAAATTTGAAATTAAAAAAAATGGCTTATTTGGGAGAAGAAAAAAAAAGCTCATTAATAAGTTAAGAAATGCAACAAATTAAATTAAAACAAATATAATAAAAAATCTAAAGGCGTGAAGAACTAAAATATTACAAGAATTGCGTTTCTGGAACACAAAAATTGCAAAAACAGCGCAAATAGAAGAATCCTCGTATTCGTTTTGCTTTCAGGTGTTAGAATCCTTGAAGATGTTGCTAACGCTCAAGCTTTGCCACTCATTCTTTTTCCACTTATTGCAGAATGATCTTAGGTTTTCTTACATTTTCGTTAGTGTAATTATTGCATAATAATTACAAGATTGATTTTTGTTGCCTTTATTCTAAATTTTTATTATTTCTTAAAGGTGTTTTTGCTAAATCAATCGGTGTTCTATTTGCGCTGTTCTTGTAGTTTTTGAGTTAGGTTTGGGATTTTGTCTAAAATGGGCAAATCTCATAGCTTAGTTTAGAAATGGGCAGATTTGTGTTAAACTTTACAAATGGGCAAATTAAAATTGGTTCTTCCAGTTGCCGGTTCCCACCTCTTATTTCCCACCAAAGTTTATTTCTCTCTCATTCTTTACGCACTCTTCATTTTTTCCTCTTTCTTCATCTTCTTCCTCTTCCTGTTCCTCTTCCTTCATCTTCTTCTTCCCCTTCATCTTCTTCTTCTTCCTCTTCTTCAGAGAACACGTGGGTAATTTAACAGAAACAACGCCTCACATTTCTTGCACAAGTTGATGCTAATCAAATTGCACTGTTCATCATCTTCTTCAAGTTATCTGGCATACCAGAGATATAGACTATTGAATTAACAACATGCAAAAAATATTTGATTGGTTTAAATTCAACGAATGAGAGATCTTCATATAGACTATTGAATTTTAAATGAGCCAAATTTACGCAGCTCATACAAATATAATAGTGCTTACAATTTGCGTCACTATCTAACATTGAAAATCAGCTGCAAGAGGAAGAATAAGACTATATAAAAGAACTATCAATTGCAAAATATTCTCCAACTAATTTACCATTTAATTGGAATTTATATTATTCAGATTATACGTGCTAATCAAATTTAACCAGCATTGCACTATTCATCATCTTCTTCAAGTTGCATTGCATTGCATTGTGGTATATCTGTGGTATATCTCGATATACCTTGGTATACCAAGGTATATCTCTGGTATATCTCGATATACCTTGGTATACCAAGGTATATCTCTGGTATATCTATGGTATATCTGTGGTATATCTCGATATACCTTGGTATACCAAGGTATATCTCTGGTATATCTATGGTATATCTCGATATACCTTGGTAAACCAAGGTATATCTCTGGTATATCTGTGGTATATCTCGATATACCTTGGTATACCAAGGTATATCTCTGGTATATCTCGATATACCTTGGTATACCAAGGTATATCTGTGGTATATCTCGATATACCTTGGTATACCAAGGTATATCTGTGGTATATCTCGATATACCTTGGTATACCAAGGTATATCTCTGGTATATCTGTGGTATATCTCGATATACCTTGGTATACCAAGGTATATCTCTGGTATATCTCGATATACCTTGGTATACCAAGGTATATCTCTGGTATATCTATGGTATATCTGTGGTATATCTCGATATACCTTGGTATACCAAGGTATATCTCTGGTATATCTATGGTATATCTCGATATACCTTGGTAAACCAAGGTATATCTCTGGTATATCTGTGGTATATCTCGATATACCTTGGTATACCAAGGTATATCTGTAGTATATCTCGATATACCTTGGTATACCAAGGTATATCTCTGGTATATCTGTGGTATATCTCGATATACCTTGGTATACCAAGGTATATCTCGATATACCTTGGTATACCAAGGTATATCTCTGGTATATCTCGATATACCTTGGTATACCAAGGTATATCTCTGGTATATCTATGGTATATCTGTGGTATATCTCGATATACCTTGGTATACCAAGGTATATCTGTGGTATATCTCGATATACCTTGGTATACCAAGGTATATCTCTAGTATATCTATGGTATATCTCGATATACCTTGGTAAACCAAGGTATATCTCTGGTATATCTGTGGTATATCTCGATATACCTTGGTATACCAAGGTATATCTGTGGTATATCTCGATATACCTTGGTATACCAAGGTATATCTGTGGTATATCTCGATATACCATGGTATACCAAGGTATATTTGTGGTATATCTCTGGTATATCTTGAAGAAGATGATGAACAGTGCAATGTTGTTAATTCAAAGTTCAAACCTTTATTAAATTACAAAATATATTTGTTGTTTTGAACCTAACAATTGAGGATTTTATATTTGAAAACGTTTGTTGGTTTTACTTTGAACATATGTAACTCTCTTGAACAAAATGTCAAATACAAAGTCTACTGACATTTTACTTCAGACCTTGATTTTATCAAATTCTGTTCAATGTCGAGGACGAGAAAGAGAAAGACGAAGAGATAATTGAGGAAGAGAAAGAGGAAAACAAAGAGAGAATTGAGGAAGAGAAAGACGAAGACGAAGACGAAGAGGAAAGAGGAAGACCTGTTAACTTAAAAGTTTCAGGTTCTAAGTCAAAAGTTGCCCATTTCTAAACTAAAACTTAAATGAGCCTTTTTTTAAACTATTCTATACGATTTGCCTATTTTAGACAAAAACCCGTTAGGTTTCTGTCATTTTTGAGTTCTTCGTGCCTTTAGGATTATTTTTTTTATATAACCTTTAGGATAATTTAATTTGTTTGATTCCTTTTCTTTGTTTCTTTTTTTTTTTTTTTTTTTTTGTGATTTTTATTTCCTCCCTAATGAATCAATCGGTAGTCAATGTTTCTTTCTTTGTTTTATAATTCATAAAAATTAAAAATCATAAAATATTTATAGAAAATCAGTCCTGTGCCAAGCATGGTATTAATTAAGTTAAAATTATGACAAAAATATAATTTTTTTACTAATTAAACTATTTTTTTAAATTTTTTTGCCAACTTATAAAAAGTTACGATATTAATGTATCACTTATCAATAATTACAAGATTATTTTGACCCAAAATTCTAACAAGTTATGTGTGTATTACTATATAAAAAAGACTAATTTGTGTCCTAAAGTAGAAGAAAAATAACAAAAGAAAGTTATAGAATGTAAAAGGTCTTCAAGGAGAATTTTTTTATATATATTTATTTTTATATAAAAAATTGAAACTAAATCAAATATCATTATTATATAAAATATCCAACATATTATATTTAAAAAAATTATTTAAGGGAATTTAAAATGACAACTAACGAAGAAAGCTTAAATAGACATGCGTTGATTGCATGGCTTACATAAAAATGGCAAAACTAGAGACTGCCATGTCCCTTTCACAAAATTGACAATATGTGAACGATCTCAATATGTAAATATGACTAGGGGTGTTCAAAAATCGAAGAAAATCGAAAAATCGGACTGAATCAGAACGAATCGGACTGTTTAATAAATGGAACGGTCCGGTCCGGTTTGTTATTGTCTAAACTATTTGACTGACGGTTCGGTCCGATTTTTCAAAATTTTAAATCGAACCGAACCGAACCGAAAATTATTATTATTATTATTATTATTATTATTATATATATATATATATATATATATACCAAATTACCAATTAAAACCAATAAGTAATACTGTAATATTACATTCGACAAAACACCCCATCAGAAATTTTATGAAAATTCAATTCCGCGACGCAAAGTTGGCGAACCCTAGGAGAGCGCCACCTGCCGCCAGCCAGCCAGCCAGCACGCTTCTTGAGCTCTGCCAGCCCGCGTCTCGCGCCTCACCAGCCCTGCTAGCCCGCGTCTCACTCCTCGCCAGCCCTCTTCCTGCACCCTGCCAGCCCGCGTCTCGCACCTCGCCAGCCCTCGTCCCGCGCCCCGTCAGCCGTTTAGCTCCTCCGCCAGCTCCCCCAGCCAGCCTCCCCTTCAGCCATGGAAGGAAGTCAATGAACAGGTAATGAAATGAATGGTTGCAGTATCCAACTCCATATCACTTTTTTTCTATCGCGATTCTGACTTAATATTTGCAATGTAACTGTCTAACTGATTCAACAGTTTGGAAAATATGTCATGACAATATCAATTGTTTATGTTGGTGTAATTCGAAACAATGGAAGAATGACATTTAGAATTGTTGCCCTCTATCTAATTCGCGGTTCTGTTGAATGTTACTTACATTGCATACCCATTTAGAATTATTGTCTTTAAGTACTAGACTAGTATAAGAATCTATAATAATACATTGTATATCCATTTAGAATTATTGTGGTTAAGTACTAGGCTAGCATAAGAATATATAATAAACTATAGTTGTTAGTTGTTACATATTTATCATTGCTTCCTAACATGGGCACATTTATATTCCTGAGATAAAATGGATTCTCATTATGCTCTGCATTGTTGTAACCATTGTTTGTGGTATTTTGTACTTGCATGGGACTTTAATTATATTAGTGTATCATACTATCATGTTTGTCTAAGTAAATAATCTGTATGTATCTTAAAATATTGTACATTATATTGGTAACTCTTTAGACTTATATCGAATTTGAAACTAAGATTATTAACATATAATGTTCGGTTAAAAACTCTTTAGACTTATATCGAATTTGAAATTAAGATTATTAACATATAATGATAAAAAAAAAAAGTAAAAGAAAAAACCGTTAAAAACCGTTAACCAAACTGGACCAAACCGTTCGGTTTTAAAATTTTATTAGTCAATCGGTTCGGTTCGGTTCGATTTGGTTATTTTTTTATATCAAAAACCGGAACGCAAACACCCCTATAAATATCTATTCTCTAACTTTATATGAACCCTTTACAAAAAGGGTAAAATATGATGTCATTGTGATAATCAATAATCGTCCTATAAAAAAATTTAGACAATTAATAACTGTCCAATATAAATTCTTTTAAGACGATCATTAACTATCTTACATAATTTTAATAATATGGTTATTAATTATCCTATAAAATTATAGGATAATCATTGTCAATTTTAAAAGATTTTTTTTCAAAAACAAAATTCTAACATTGTATCATATTTTATTAATATCTGTATAATAAAATCTCTTAATATATATATATATATATATATATTATTTCAACTCATCTCATAATATTCATTTTTAATTGTTTACAATAAATTCGTCATTCTCAATGATCAAATTATAATTCATGATTAGGTAGGATATCATACAGAACTCTTATTTAGTACTCCCATTTCTTCATCTCCATACCTTCAGAAGGGCTTCCTTCAATCTACTTCCATCCCACTTCGTTTCAATTTGTAGAAAGCATATAAGAATTAAAATCAATCATAAGTAAGATAGAAAATAAACAGTACAAGCATGAGTACGAAAAAGACTTCAGATTCATATGCGACAAAACGCATAACTCAAAATAAAGAAAAGATGAAACAAAATATTAGTGGATATAATTAACCACAACAAAATATCAATGAATGTAATTAACCACAAACTTGCATATCATACCACAAATTCTTATCTCTATTTTCAGAAACAATAAGCACAAGTGCAAAACAAGTACAAGTTACATAAACCCTTACATGCATTTCCTTAGCTGAAGCAAAAATGAAAAATCAAACAAAGGTAGAAAAAAAAATAAAAACAAATTACAAATAGTATAAATTGGAAATTTTCATAATTTGAAAAATCAAATAGCATAATTACAGTGACATCTATGGGAGTAGCTTGTTAAAGAAAGTGTGGCTCTTGAAGCCACAGTTATACCATTCATCACCTATTAATTCAGTTATAAACAAGTTCGGAAAAAAAAAAAAAAAAAGCAAAATAGAAGAAAAATATATAATCTAAAAAATTAAAATAACATCTTCAAGATTTCAAAAAGAAAAAAGAAAAAATAAACTATACAATTAACAATCCAAAACAGCTAGCATCAAATTTTTTTAAATAATAATAATAAAAAAAAGAGCTAATACCTAGTTTGAAGAGGGAGGGCTCACGGCTGAAGAACATAGAAGACCAGATGATGAGCAAGAAAAAAATTGCCAATATAAATAACAAAGTGAATAAGAGAATAAAACCTTTTTGAGGGAGATTGTTTTCGTGGGCAACTGGTTTTCGAGTATGAGCGAAGGACTGAGACTTGAGTACAAGATGACATTGGTTGGTGTTTTTAATAGATGGAGACGCAAATTGTTATTTTCGTGTGAGAGAGCAATGCAACTACGAATGGTGAAATAAAAACTTAAAAGTTTTTATAGAATGACTAGTAACAGTCTTATATATTTTCTTATAAGACGGTGAAAACAAATAGACCGTTCTATGATAAAATTTTTCAAAATAAATATTCTATAAATTTTATAAAATAGCCACAAAATGGTGACCATCCTATATATTTCCCACTCTACGATGGACAGTAACTTATATTTGCCAAATGACTCTTTAGATTATTTGTCAAAGAGAGGGACAATTCTAATCTGCTTTTTATTTATCGATGGGAGGTCCTTTATCATCTAACTAATACCTTCTCTAAAACAATAACCACCTTGTCATCAGTACTAATCATCCTTTACAATCCCATCAAGGTAATTAATTAAACCTTTTATTTGATATTAGCTAGCTAGGACGTGTTTGGATATTGATGTTAAAATTAATTTCAGGGATATAGCAGCAATAAAAAGGGACTAGATGGGCATCAAAGTGAAGAAATTAGAGCTCCTTGATCAACAGCTGAGGTGTTGAGAAAGGTTGCTGATCGAAGATAAGTTTGAGGAAGCTGAACAAGGAGTGGCTAGTCAGAAAACATATTATGATGGACGTGTTGATGAGGCTTCTAAGTTTTACTCTGATGTTCAGTCTGCCAAAGATAGGCATAAAGAACACGAACCTGGTGTTCATTTCCGTAGAAGGGGGTCATAATTGTAAAAGTACCCTTTGAAATTAAACTAAGCAATAGTGTTTACTCAATCAACTATAAAAAAAAAAATACTATATGTTTTTTTCTCTCTAGTTTGTGTGTTTTACGAGGTGTATTTGATCGAAACATTTAATTATTTTTATAGAGTTTTACAAATTTTATTTAAATTAAAATTTTAATAAATTTATAAAATTTTTAGTGGATTCAATTAAGATACTAGATGTCTTTAAAAGTTTATGTAGTTAATAAAGGATTACCTCTGCAGCTTCTTGATGGAATGTGTAGGATAAGATAATTTGGGATATAATTCATAACACAAGTTACATTTATCTCTAAATATATTATATTTTATTATCATTATAAATTGACTAAAATTTATTTAATTTATTATAATATTTAAAAATAAATAAATTTAGTGCAAAAAAAAAAAAAAAACACACATAACATGAACAAACACGATATGAGTATGCATAAATTGCAATTAGATATAATAAAAAAGTTTATATATCTCACATTTTGAGATATATTTTGGCTAAATAATTGTAACAATGCAAAACCAGAAGTAGAATAATCTCATAATCTATTTCAATCACGATAACAAAAGCAAACACCTTATTCCTTAATAAAGTTTAGCAAATAAAACATCCGTTTAACACATCATTGATGTTCAGTTCAAAAGAGTAATACTTAAAAGTCCTCAATACATGTATAAAACTAGCTAAAACCACCACCAAAAGACATAATCATAGCATCAATTTCACCATTATCTTCCATAACTAGCTGCAGGAACAACAATCAAAATTCAATTAAAAATTAAAAACTACAAAAATAAAAAAAAAATATTTAAATAAAGATGTAGCGATTAAAAGAGAGAGAAAATAATTAACCTCGGACGGGGTTTGATCATCTCTAAAGCGTGCGCCTTCGTATAAGAAAATGAGCAAGTTACGGTTCACAGAACGTTGCTGGCAATAAGCTTCAGTAAGCGTACCTAACTTTGCAGTTTTCTTTATGTAAAATGTTAGTACACTCCCATCCTACGACAACAATTTTAGTATTTACTACACTTTATATTCAAAAACACTATAGTAACAAATTAAACAATTAAAAGTTGCATATTTTACGCACAAAAATGTAAATACTAAGCGAAAAATATTTAAGTAAATTTTTTTATATATCAATTAATATAAAAATGTAAAAAAATTAATGCAAAAAATATAATACGAATATTATAAAATGAAGACAATATGAATACAACGCGATTCTCATCCCTCATCCCAAGTGGAGGGTTATAGAAAGACCTGTCCTTTAACGTTGAGGTGGATACGAGTTGATACTGATGATGATGGACTAGTAATGTTTGGCTTCTTATCTCCCTCCAGCTTTATTTTTACCCCAGACATTTCGCTTTTAGGGTCAAACCAGGTTCTAGAAGGAAGGCTAAATCTTTAAGAATTGGAGAGTCACTTTCCAACGCCTCTCAAATCACCACTTTCAGCATTTTCATTTTCACTTCTTTTATTTCCCCACTTTGGATGGATTTTTTTTTTTTTTTTTTTTTTTTTATTTTTTTTATTTTGTATACGTCGTTTTTTCTTCTTCTTGGAAATGAAAAATGAGAAATAAATGGAAATTCAGGCGGATTGACATTGTTTCTATTTTCTAACCATCTTTGTTATGAGAAATATTAAGATAAAGCAAATTTACATTTATTTGTAACTGTGATATATTAATAATATATGATAGATAAATTAAATATAATTATATTAAATTGAATTGTATTAAATTATTTTTTTTAATTAGTCTATAAAGTGTTTGGTATAACTTGTATAATTTTGTCGAATAAAATTCATAAAATATTTTAATAAAATAATTCATATTTAAAAAAGTGTTTAATTTATTTTAAAAAAACTCTATTTATCATAAGTTTGTAATAAATTGCAAGTAATGTGGTACAATATTATTAGTAAGTACAGTCGAGCCTATATAATTATATATAGTAAAAAACTGTCACATTAGTTGTGATTATGATAAAATTTTAATATGTATAAGTGCACATTATTTTACATATGAAAATAATTTTATTATTATTTTTTAAATATTTTTATTATATTTTAAAATAAAAAAATATTATTTTTAATTTAAAATAATAAAGAAAAAATTAAAAAATATAATTTCATAGTTGAAAAATGTAGATAGGGTTAAGTATTCATCTTTAGACTAACTTTTTGGTATCATAAAATTTTGGGAATTTATCAAAAATAACACCCCTAAAATTTATAGTAATAAAACTAGCACCCCTAATAATATTGAACGTTTAATTTGAACGTTCAATATTGAACGAGTCTAAATTATCGTCGTTTAATTCTAATTAAATGATTGTTCAAAGAAAAAAGACATATTAATCATTTTTTTAATTATAAAAATATAAGTTTGAACACAAAATGTGTTAATTTTGTTATTATAAATTTAAAGGGTGTTACTTTTATTGTTTTCTCTAAAATTTTTAAGTAGTTGTACTCTATTTTATATTTTATAATATTCACAATTAAATAGATAAATATATATATATAAAATAGTATCTTATTATTTGGAAAAGAAAAAAATATATATTAATTGCATTATCCAGAAGGAAAAATCATTTATTCGATGTGTATATAAATCAATTAAAATAGAGGATAGAAAAAAAGAGTGAGTATATTTTAACTTCTTATTAAAATCCACGTAAGAGCCGTTTTATATGAAAAGGTTAAAAATACATGTGCATTAGAGCCGTTTTATATGAAAAAGTTAAAAATACATGTGCTAAATTATTTTATTTATTTTAATTTTTTAAATTAATTTTTATATTATATTTAAAATAAAAATAAAATTAATTTTTTCATATTTTTAAATTATTTATAAAAATAAAATAATTTTTATAATTTTTATTAAATATAGTAATCATTATTTAATTATATTTTTTAATAAATATGATTCTTATTTTATTATTATATTTAAAATTTTTATTTAAATAATATTTAAAAAAAAATTTAAATGAGTAATCATAATATAACTTGAGTTCTTAGAAATGATTATTATTAGATAATGTATAGAGTTTTTATTTAAATATAATAATAAATTTTAAAAGTATAATTAATGTCATTAGTTTAAAATATAGAAATAATTTTATTTAAAATAATATTAAGTATGATTCAAATTTAAATATATAAGTACAATATAGTTATATGATTTTTCATATTATAATTTAGGTTTAATTATTTTATTAATTTTTTAATTTTAATTAAATTTATAATTAGGTATCTAAAATTTTTAGATTATATAATTTAGTTCTAAATTTTTAAAATTTTACTCATAAATTTTTAAATTTTTAAATTAATAATGTAGTATCCAAACTTAAAAAAATTTACGCGTATGTCTTATTTTGAGTACTGAATACATATTTTAAAATTAAAATTTTAAGATTTATTTATGAAAATTAAATTATAAGATTTAATAATTTAAAATTTTGTGTGAAATTTTAAAAATTAAATATAAAAGTTTAAGGTTTTGAGTATAAATTTAATTAAATTTAAAAATAAATATAATTTATCCTAATAAGCAGTCAAACGCGCTTTTATATTGCTATCTTCTAATTGGACAACCTTTCCAGCTAAACAAGAGGGAGGGAACCGAGAAGTGAGAACATAACATGCCAAGCCAAGCCAAGCCAACCCAATTGCATTTAGTACACCTGCTTTTCTCCTCGCAAATCGCAAAAAAAAAAAAGAGAAAAAAAGTGATTGAACCATTCCCATCCAGTACCCATATTCTTACACAATCCATAATCCATGTCCTTCCCTTCATTATCCCCTTACCTTCTCCCTTCTACCAAATTTCATTTCATTTTTCTCTAATTGTTCAACACCCATTTGATGATTATCAGACTCTGATCAAATCGATCGGCGGTGCTAACTGCAACGTCGTCGTCGTTTCATTTCTCTGTCTTTTCCCGGCGTTGAAATCATGAGGCCTGAAAGAGTAGCAGCCAATAGACGGGTTGTTTCCACAACCGAGTTGCCTGTCGATCCCATCAACGGATCGGGTTCAAATAACGCTGTAGGCAAGGAGGTTAAGTACAGAGGCGTTAGAAAGAGACCGTGGGGTAGATACGCCGCCGAGATTAGAGACCCTTGGAAAAAAGCTCGGGTTTGGCTTGGAACATTTGACTCAGCCGAAGCCGCTGCTCGAGCCTACGACACTGCGGCTTGGAACCTCCGTGGACCTAAGGCTAAGACCAATTTTCCCATTTCCTCACTCTCGCCGCCTTTTTGTTACCGAAACCCTAACGATTCTTTTGCCGACCACCTGTTATGTGGGTCTGGCGGGCATGTTAACCCTCAAAGACCCGCATCAAGCAGTTTGAGTAGTACTGTAGAGTCGTTTAGCGGGCCCAGACCTATTACGACACCAACGATCGTTACCCCAGTTGTGTCGTTGAATAGGAGATCACAGAGAGTTCCGCCGCCGGTTGCTCCTGACGATTGTCGAAGCGATTGCGACTCGTCGTCATCAGTTATCGAAGATGACGGTGGAGATATAGCGTCTTTTTTCTGCAGGAAGCCTCCTATGCCTTTCGATCTTAATTTTCCACCGTCAGATGCGGTCGAATCTGTCGCCGGCGGTTATGATTTGCACTGTACGTTTCTTTGCCTCTGATTATAGATAGACGATCACAATGACGGTTAACGATCCTCTCTCTCTCTCTCCCCTTTTCTTTTATATTGATTTTGGTTTTCTACGATATATGCGGAAAAAAAAGGACTCTAAATTTGTAAGTTTTGAGATAATGGTAATATGATGTTATGAGGAGAAATTACTGAGAGAAAGAACTACAAGATTCAAGAGGGTTTCTGGAATTTATATGCGAAGCTTGTTAAAAGATCTAGTGCTCCAACATTCTTGTACAAGAAAAAAGAAAAGTATTAATTTCTATTATCTCAAAGAAGATTATCATCTATGCCAAATTTATTTAGTGGTTCTTTGTACACTGATTTCATTTCTTCCATTTTTTTGAATATTGATAGAACCAACAATTCAATACACTAGGGATTATGGGGTTGCTATAGCATGCGAATTCTTGTTTTGAAAATTGTTGATCCCTGAGCACACAAAAAGAGTGAATTGTCATTTGAAAAAGCAAAAATAGATGCAATCAGGTCCATTATTGGCCTTTTTTGATGCAATCTGATGTATTATTAAACAAAGCTGTATGTATTGTAAATTTGTAATCCCTATTTTCTGCCAAATAGCCACTTTGAGATGGATCAAATTCACAAACCACTTAACATTCAAAACTGATAAAAAAAAAATAATAGAGTAAAAATACAAATTTAAGGAAAATAAAATTATTTATGAAGCACAATTATTTGTGGGATTGGAGCAAGTTTCTTTTTCTTTTTTAATCCAAGAAAATACTATTTATCACAATTTATTACAAATAAATGATAGAATGTTATTAGTTAAAGCAAAACTTATATAGACTTTTGTTGTGTCCGTGGCCATTCTTATTATATCATATTATTTGTTAATATATTATGATATCAAAAAGTGACCACTAGTACAAATTATAATATGAAAATAAGTCTCATTTTGATATATAATCTAAAATTATACAAAAATATTATAGAACACTACTAAACATTATAAATTTATAATTGTTTAAAATTAAATAAACTAAATACCATTGATCACCTACATTTTACTTGGAATTTGAATTCAGTGTGTGAGTATAATTATTTAATAAAAGGACTTAAAATTATGAATGTAAAATGCAGAGGCCCATTATTGACATTCTATGATGCAAATGATGTATTATTATACAAAGCTGTGTTGTAATCCTAATTTTCTTGCAAATAGCCTCTTTCAGATGAATCAAATTCACAAACCACTTACAAGTATATAACATTCAGAAAACTGACAAAACCAACAAATTAGAGAGAAAAATACCCAATCAGCAAAATGAACGACAGAGAGAGTAACTACTATTTATTATCTTCAATGGTAAAAATCTTTTATGTCTTTAGGAAGTTTTCTAGTACAATTCCCCACATTGAGTATCATTTTGGTAGAAAAGCAAATTTAAAGAAAATAAATTATTCATGAAGCACAATTATATATATTTGTGTAAATTGAGATGAAATATTAATAAAATTTATGATATAATTTATTAATTTTCAAAATTTGTCTCACTTAATTTTCAATAAGATTAATAATAATACCTTCGGTATATATTAGTAATTATTTAAATATAACATTAAAGAGAAAAACAGGAAAAGAGAGAAAGGAGAGAAAATGGAGGTTAGAGTTTTTAAGAATGCAAAAGTTAAGTTATAAATAATACAAACAAAATCTTTAAAGGCAAAATAGAAAAATAAAATAAACGACTAAAATAACTTACAATGAAGATAATACTAAAATAATCTTATAAAAACATATTAATTATTCTAATATCTCCCCTCAAATTCATAATGCGGCTGCAAGAAGCATTGAGAGTTTGCCAATTAGAAATGAAAACGTGAAATAGGATGTGACTTGGTAAAGAAGTCTGCAATATGCAAATAAGAAGGAACAAAATGCAAGATAATGGTGCCTTGCTAGAGGTGGTGACAAGTAAAATGACAATCAATCTTGATATGCTTGATGCGTTCATGAAAAACTGAATTGTGAGCAATCTAGATAGCAATATGGTTGTGATGAGTGCTCGAAAAGCACTAATATTTCGTGATTAATTGTGCGTAATTGATTCATATATAGATTTATTATGATTATTATTTCGATTATTTTCATAAATCTATCCATTCGGAGTCACGGGTATATTTTAGTGCATTTCAGGTGTTTTTAGCGTCAAAATGAGTCAAATGATGAAAACACGCGAAGACGGAACACTTACGGCGCTCGGATCACAAGTTACGGGCTAATCAAGACAAAATATGTAAGCCTTACATATAGTGCCATCACATATGTAAGGGGGGACGTGAACAGAAGGAAATCATTGCGCGCCGCGGCGAGATAATTGCATGCCGCGGCGTGAGGCTCTCGGGTTGAATTCTGGAAAACAATGAAGCATCGCGCGCCGCGGCGAGAGAATTGCATGCCGCGGCGTGAGGCTCTCGGGTTTGATTCTGAAAATACAAAAACATTGCGCGCCGCGGCGAGGAAAAGTTATGCCGCGGCGGGGAGCTCTCGGGTTTGTACATAATTTCCAGAATTTGTGTTGCGCCGCGGCGGGGAAAATGTATGCCGCGGCGCGCCTATTCCTATGGCACATAGGATTCGTGTAAACCCTTACATCTATAAAAACCCCCCTTAGACCCCCTTTACAAGTAGAACTCGAATTAAGAACTCCAAATCATACACAACTCTTCCTCTTCCCAATTTTGCGACCCAAACACGACATTCAATCAGCTTTGAGAGCGTTGCCACACTATAACGAAGCGAGAGAT
Source organism: Elaeagnus macrophylla (assembly GCA_029378325.1). Taxonomy (NCBI): domain Eukaryota; kingdom Viridiplantae; phylum Streptophyta; class Magnoliopsida; order Rosales; family Elaeagnaceae; genus Elaeagnus; species Elaeagnus macrophylla. The sequence continues at coordinate 96,111,454 of CM055640.1, forward strand.
ACCATTCTAAGGATTCAAGGAAGCCAACGACGATCGAAGATAAAGCTTACGGAGGAGTAGATCAACCGATCCATAAGCGGTATTTAGATTTAGGTTTTCCTTGTTGTTATAGAATTAATTTATCTTCTCTGTTTGTTAAAGTGTATGATCATATTTTATTTGTCTATGAATAACAACATGAACATGAGAGGCTAGTTTTATTATGGATGTTTAGTTTGTGTTGCCATGTTTGCTAGGATTGTGTATGGTGTATTTAATTGATTTATGAATGAATTACTTTTTGATTAAGAGCATGTTTAGATGTTTTATTATGAATAATCATGGACCAATTTGATATTCGTAGTTAGACTGAAAAATCTAAGAATTTAGTTAGAGGAACGTCACCTTAACTCTTTTCCGAAACACTTAATCAAAGCTTCAAGTTAGTGACTTAGTCATAGCATTAATTTGATTGGCATATTTTCCTTGCGCATAATTTGATAGCTAGTTAATTTACCCTGACCAGAGGCGGTTAATTAGTTTATCAACAAAGAAACCTACCCGGACCAAAAGGAGTTTCGTAATTAAAAGGAAAGCCGGTAGTTTAATTCATATAGGACGTTCATGCATATCACCATACCTTTTCGATACAAACATGGTTAACCAAGCTAAACGTCCATACATTCTCTTTTGATATTTTATTTGATTGAATCAATTTTCTGATTGCCATCTTGATTTCGTGTGATTCTCGTATGATTGTTCCCGTTACCAAAACCAAACAAACTCTTTTTACAGTTTTATTAGCATTAGGATTCTAGTTACTTAGAGTTTTAGTTTCACTAGAACTCTATTTAATTAGTGTTTTATTTTCATTAGAACTCCATTTAGATTAAAAAGCTAGTTATTTAAGACCACTGCAATTCCTTGAGAGACCGACCTTGGAAGTTGCTTATCACTTTACTACGAGTGATTCGTACACTTGCGAGTACACATTTTAACACATCAAGTTTTTGGCGCCGTTGCCGGGGAATTGGCGTTTTAAATAATTTTCTTTTTAACTTTTTAGAGTTTCTGATTTATTTTTTTTTATTATTTATTTATTTTTTTTATTTTATTTATTTCTTTATTTTATTTATTTATTTATTTTTATTCAAAAAAAAAAAAAAAAAAATTCAAAAAAATCAGAAAATCAAAAAAATCAAAAAATAGTGCTTAATTTCAAATTTCACTGCTACCTTGATCTTTGTTTGCTTTTTATTTGTGCATGCAGGGTAGGAGATCACTTAACAAGGAACTCTCTCCTTTCATTGACAACATTCATAAAGTCAAACACCGATCAAGGAACCTGGATAATCAATATCAAGAGGAAGAAGTCCAACAACAATTGCAAGCAACAATGGGTGACAACGTAGCTAGGCAAATGATGAACAAAGAATTTGCAAGACCTATCATTGGGACCGCCACATCGTGCATTCGACTTACAGAGGCGGCTAGGAATTATGAATTGAAAAATATTCATTATTCCATGCTTCCCTCCTTTTACGGTATCCCTAATGAAGATCCTTTAAATTTTATGCGTGAGTTATATGCTACTGTGCAAACTTTTCCATTGCAGGGACTTAGTGAAGATCAACTACGCATGAGGTGTTTTCCATACACTCTCAAGGATAGAGCTAAGTCTTGGCTAATGACGTTAGCACCCGGTTCTTTGGTCACATGGGACGATGTTTACAATAAATTCATGGGTAAGTTCTATTCCCATCAAAAGACATCTGATCTAAGAACAAAAATTGCTACTTTTTCGCAGATGGACGGAGAACCCTTCCACGAGGCTTGGGACAGATTCAAATTGCTGTTGATACAATGTCCACATCACCACTTTCCGTTGCAGTTACATGTCAATTCACAGTTGACAACGCTGCGGGAGGAGCTATGGGTGAGAAAACAGCGGATGAAACATACGAGCTATTCGAGATGTTGGGAGCCAACTCCCAACAAAAGAGCGCTAGAGGAAGACGAGCTGGAGTCCACGAATTAGGCTCCAACAATGAAATGGCCATGCAACTTGCTGAATTGACGAAACAAGTGCAACTTCTCACAACCTCCAATATTAATCAAATGCCAAAACACGAGGTATGTGGAGTTTGTGGTTCATATGGACATGGTGCTAATGTTTGTTCTTTTGCAGGTGATCCTTACACAGGTACTACTGAAGAGGCGAATTTAATGCAAGGGTACCAACCTAGACCTAGGAACGACCCTTATTCAAATACCTACAACCCTGGATGGAGGAATCACCCTAATTTTGGATGGAAACAAAACAATAGCCAACCATTTGTCCAAAACCAAACACAAGGCCAAAACGTAAACCGATCATTTCCACAAAATAAACCAACCGTAGAGGACACCCTAAACAATTTCATACAATCTTGTAATGGGAGGATGGACTCTATGGAAGCTTCAATGAAGAGAGTGGAAATGCAAGTGGGGCAGTTAGCGGAACAAATGCATAAACAAGAGACGGGAAAGCTGCCCAGTCAACCCGAACAAGCCAAAGCTGTCACAATTCTTCGGAGTGGTAAGGTCGTTAATAAAATTTTACCTGAACTTTCTAATGATTTACCTTATAGTGCAGGTAACATGGAAGATGACAACGATGCTTCTAAGGAATTGGAGGAAAGAGGTGACAAGCATGAAGAGCCTTCAAAGGCAACAAGTGAACAGTCATCTAATCCACCTACACTACATAAGTCATCGGAGCCATACCGACCACCGATACCATTCCCACACCGTTTAAAGGACAGTAAGCAAGATAAGCAGTTTTCTGATTTGTTTAACATGTTATCTAAAGTCAATATCAATTTGCCATTGTTAGACGTAATTAGGAACGTACCTTCGTATGCTAAATTTTTCAAGGAACTAAACACTAAGAAACGAAAGTATGAGCTTAATGAGAGAGTGATTGTATCTGAAATTGCTAGTGCGGTGCTTCAACGCAACTTACCCCCTAAGTTAAAAGATCCAGGTAGTTTCATAATTGATATTACTATGGGGGATAGGAAAGTAGCTAAGGCTATGCTAGATTTAGGCGCTAGTATCAATTTGATGCCTTACTCTATCTTCTTGCAGCTAGGTTTGGGAGAGCTAAAACCAACAACCATGTCCCTTCAACTTGCGGACAGATCTGTTAAATATCCGAAGGGAATGGTTGAGGACTTACTTGTACAGGTAGATAAGCTAATCATACCTGTTGACTTTGTGGTTTTAGACATGCAGGATAATCCATCTTTGGACAAGGAGCACACCATTCTTTTGGGTAGACCATTTATGGCCACTACCCAAACCATTATTGACGTCCAAAGTGGAAAGTTGACAATGACAGTCTTAGGAGAGACTGTTCATTTTAAGGTTTTTGATTCATCTCCTTACCCTTCCATTTCTGCTATTGATGAATGTTCTTTTGTGGAATGTTTAGATCCAATAATTCATGATACTTTTGAGCATGCTAGATTAGATGATAAATTGGAAGTAGCACTTACGATTGGAGAGGTTGATGATATCTTAGACTATGAGACTAGGGAGTACAGTGAATTGTTAGACAATGCCATATCACTAGATGACACTAGTACACCCCTAGATTTATTGGATGTCCCACACAATGATGAGATTGCTCCACCTGAATTGGAACTTAAGGAACTACCTAAGCATCTAAAATATGTGTTTTTGGGAGAGAATGAAACATACCCTGTTATTATATCATCTACACTCACCCAAAACCAAGAGGATAAATTGATTGGAGAGCTTAGGAAGTATAAAAAGGCTATAGGTTGGAGTATAGGGGACATTAGAGGCATTAGTCCGGCAATGTGCATGCATAAGATAAATTTGGAGGACAATGTCAAACCTGTTAAGGACGCACAAAGGAGACTTAACCCGATCATGCAAGAGGTAGTTAAGAAAGAGGTTCTGAAACTCCTAGCAGTAGGGGTAATTTATCCAATTGCTGATAGTAAGTGGGTTAGTCCCGTTCATGTGGTACCTAAGAAATCTGGAATAACCGTAGTTAAGAATGAGAAAGATGAATTAGTGCCCACTAGGATAATTACGGGTTGGAGGATGTGTATCGATTTTAGAAAACTGAATTTGTACACGAAAAAGGATCACTTCCCCCTCCCCTTCATTGATCAAATGTTAGAAAGACTAGCTGGGCACGAATTCTATTGCTTTTTGGATGGCCTTTCAGGTTATTATCAAGTACCCATCGCTCCGGAGGATCAAGAGAAGACTACATTCACATGCCCATTCGGAACTTTCGCTTTTAGAAGAATGCCATTTGGACTATGCAATGCACCCGCCACTTTTCAAAGATGTATGATGTCAATTTTTTCGGACATGGTGGAAAAATTCATTGAGGTATTTATGGATGACTTTTCAGTTTTCGGTAATTCCTTTGATGATTGCTTGCATAAATTGACTTTAGTATTAGAACGATGCATTGAATGCAATTTGACACTAAGTTGGGAGAAAAGTCATTTTATGGTCCAACAAGGGATAGTGCTAGGACATGTAATATCTAGCAAAGGAATTGAAGTTGACAAGGCTAAGGTAGATTTAATTGCAAAATTGCCTCCACCTACATCTGTTAAGGGTATACGAAGTTTCTTAGGACATGTGGGCTTCTATAGACGGTTTATTAAGGATTTTTCCAAGATTAGTCGTCCATTATGTAATCTGTTGTCCAAAGATACTTTGTTTGCTTTTGATGATGCATGCCTTGTTGCTTTTAATGCTCTAAAGGATAAGCTTACTTCTGCACCTATAATTGTTGCTCCTAATTGGTCTTTACCGTTTGAAATCATGTGTGATGCGTCTGATTATGCTATAGGAGCTGTTTTGGGGCAAAGAGTGGATAAGAGATTACATGTTATATACTATGCAAGTAAGACACTCAATGACGCCCAAATTAACTACACCACCACTGAAAAGGAGTTATTGGCTGTGGTATTTTCACTTGATAAATTTAGGTCTTACTTGGTAGGAACTAAAGTTATTGTACATTCGGATCATGCTGCTTTGAGATATTTGTTGACTAAACCGAATGCTAAGCCTAGACTCATTAGGTGGATCCTGCTTTTACAAGAATTTGACCTAGAGATCAAAGACAAAAAAGGAACTGAAAATGTAGTAGCTGATCATCTGTCTAGGTTGATTACTGAATATGAACATGTTGAAGGTGAAAGTAAGGATACAATCATTGAAACCTTCCCTGATGAACAATTGTTTACAATAGGTCCGAATCCATGGTATGCTGACATCGTTAATTATTTAGCAAGTGGTATTTTGAGACCTAACATTACTTTTCAGGAAAAGAAAAGGTTTTTCAGTGTTTGCAGGCAATACTTCTGGGATGACCCGTATTTGTTCAAGTTATGTCAAGATCAAGTCATCCGGAGGTGTGTGCCCGAAGAAGAACATGAAAGCATCTTAACATTTTGCCATGAGCTACATTGCGGAGGCCATTTTGGTGGTAAGAAAACGGCCTTCAAGGTATTACAATCTGGTTTTTATTGGCCTACATTATTTAAGGATGCTAACATGTTTTGTTTGAGATGTGATAGATGTCAAAGGACCGGTAACATTGGTAAGCGTAACGAAATGCCTTTGACGTCTAACCTTGTAGTGGAATTATTTGACGTGTGGGGGATTGACTTCATGGGTCCTTTCCCCCCATCTTTTGGCTACATTTACATACTAGTCGCTGTTGACTATGTTTCAAAGTGGGTAGAAGCGATACCCACTAGAACTAATGACGCTAATGTGGTTGTTAAATTTTTGAAGGATAATATTTTTAGCAGATTTGGTACACCGAGAGCGATCATTAGCGATGGAGGCAGCCACTTTTGCAATAGACACTTCGATGGACTTTTAAAGAAGTACAACATTTCTCATAGAGTGGCTACCCCATACCATCCCCAAACTTCGGGGCAAGTGGAAGTGAGCAACCGACAAATCAAGGGAATATTGGAACGCACAGTGCGCCCCTCAAGAAGAGATTGGTCAATTAAACTCAATGATGCCTTGTGGGCATATCGTACAGCGTACAAAACTCCAATTGGTATGAATCCCTACAGGTTGATTTTTGGTAAAGCATGTCACTTACCAGTTGAGCTAGAACATAGAGCTTATTGGGCAATTAAGAAGCTCAACATGGACATGGAACAAGCTGGAGAAAAACGATTACTTCAACTAAGTGAACTTGAGGAAATTCGAGACGAAGCTTACGAAAATGCCAAAATCTACAAAGAGCGTACTAAGCGCTATCACGACAAAGGGCTCCTTAGTAAGTATTTCACTCCCGGAATGAAAGTTCTATTATATAATTCTCGTTTGCGTTTGTTTCCAGGGAAACTACATTCTAAGTGGAGCGGACCATACACAATTGCGAACGTACTTCCACATGGAGTAATCGAGTTGCTCGATCGCAAAACACAAGAACCATTTAAGGTAAACGGGCATCGTGTGAAGCCATACTTGGAAGGAGATAACACTTTAAACAACATCGATTTAATAAATTTCCTTGACGAATAGACACGAAAGCAACCACGTCTTGCTAAGACGTTAAACTAAGCCCTTAATGGGAGGCACCCATTCGGTATCGTATCTCTTTCGTTGTCTTTATTTCTTTTATTTCTTTTTTATTTATTTTCTTTCATTTTTCATTTTATTTTTGATTTTTGTTTAACTTTGTTTGATGTTTTTGTGTCTTCAATTGCCTTAGTTATAATTAAAAATTGGGTTTGAATGTGAATTGTGTGCATACACTTTGAGGTTCAATATATGTTCATACATTCTTCATGAGAAAAGCGAGGAACAGTGAACCGGAGCATAGCGAGTAACGACACAATCTCATACGAAAGGGGGGTAACTTCTCACACTTTTTCTTAATTTCTTTTGTTCTTCTTTTTCACATTGAGGACAATGCAGAAAATAGGTTGGGGGTGGGAAGAATATTCCATGAGCATGAAATATGACCAATTTTTAATTTTTAACTTTGTCACTTGAATTGTTTTTAGTTAGTGTCGTGTCTACTTGATTCAATCCGGAAATCTATGATATTAACATGATTGTAATGACGATGACATGTGAGAGATGTTAGATTTTTACCTAAGCAACGAAGCACACAAATGTTGGATTCATCTAATTTGAGAATTTTGTGGTACATGTGGTATGTATGCATGGTTAGTTTAACTATTCTGATTTGTGGAATGTATGCATGTTCATGATATGTTTTAAGTCTCAACAATCTCTAGAACTCATTTGAAAACACGTTGAAGCGAAATAATAGAAACAAACACTACTTAGAAAATGATTTAGGCCATCTTTGGACCGTTTGGACTTTTCATGCCTCCCCGCAATATTTTATCAATAGCACACCCTTAAACTCAACATTGACATACATTGAACTACCCTTAGTGATAAGAGTACTTAATGTAATATTTGATTTTCATGAGCAATTATGTTGTGTTTATCTTGCTTCATCATAAAAAAAAAAAAAAAAAAAAAAAAAAAAAAAAAATGATGATGATTGAAACAGTAAGCAAGAATAAAAAAAAAGAGAAGAAAATCAAGCAAAAGATCCAAAGGACATTTGAATTGAAGGGAGGATGGAAAAGAACACTTGGTAAAAAAAAAAAAAAAAAAAAAAAAAAAAAAAAGGGGGTTGAAAATATGTTTGTGAAAATAAAGGTACTCTTATCATATGAAAACATCATTTTTGTACTTTCATGATCACACACCTAGCCACAACTTTACAAGCTTAATGAAGTCCTATTGATTCTAGGTAGTTTAGTTTCTATATTAGTGGAGATGAGTTTGAAAATGAGCATATGGAGTTTGTAAGTGCAAAAATTAACATTCATATTTTACTTGCACATTTATGAGATATTGAAATTTAATCTATGAATATCATGCATGACACGGTCAGATAGTGTAACTAACGGGTTTGTGGTTTGATTGGTTGTTCAAAATTCGATTACCATGATGAGTTTGATGTTTGGACTGTTTTTGAGCTTAGGTGATGTTTAACTATTTCATGTATCATTCGTTGTTAACAATTTTTGAGACGTATGCATGGATTGATTCAAGTATTGTTAGAGTCTTTATTAGTTTTGAGTCTTTATTTGTGTCAGTTACGATGTTTGTGGGTATCATCACTGGAAACCCTCACGAGACTATAACTCGTCCACTAGGGCCACCTAGGGGTTTAAAGGCTTGTTGCATACGCTAAATGCAACCGTGACAATCTACGGAAGTGATTTAGGTTAGGTTAGTTTATTTTCTTTGTTTTGATTTTGGTTTTTAGATCGCTTCACTTGCTAGAGACTAGCAAGAAGCTGGTTGGGGGTTGTGATGAGTGCTCGAAAAGCACTAATATTTCGTGATTAATTGTGCGTAATTGATTCATATATAGATTTATTATGATTATTATTTCGATTATTTTCATAAATCTATCCATTCGGAGTCACGGGTATATTTTAGTGCATTTCAGGTGTTTTTAGCGTCAAAATGAGTCAAATGATGAAAACACGCGAAGACGGAACACTTACGGCGCTCGGATCACAAGTTACGGGCTAATCAAGACAAAATATGTAAGCCTTACATATAGTGCCATCACATATGTAAGGGGGGACGTGAACAGAAGGAAATCATTGCGCGCCGCGGCGAGATAATTGCATGCCGCGGCGTGAGGCTCTCGGGTTGAATTCTGGAAAACAATGAAGCATCGCGCGCCGCGGCGAGAGAATTGCATGCCGCGGCGTGAGGCTCTCGGGTTTGATTCTGAAAATACAAAAACATTGCGCGCCGCGGCGAGGAAAAGTTATGCCGCGGCGGGGAGCTCTCGGGTTTGTACATAATTTCCAGAATTTGTGTTGCGCCGCGGCGGGGAAAATGTATGCCGCGGCGCGCCTATTCCTATGGCACATAGGATTCGTGTAAACCCTTACATCTATAAAAACCCCCCTTAGACCCCCTTTACAAGTAGAACTCGAATTAAGAACTCCAAATCATACACAACTCTTCCTCTTCCCAATTTTGCGACCCAAACACGACATTCAATCAGCTTTGAGAGCGTTGCCACACTATAACGAAGCGAGAGATACCATTCTAAGGATTCAAGGAAGCCAACGACGATCGAAGATAAAGCTTACGGAGGAGTAGATCAACCGATCCATAAGCGGTATTTAGATTTAGGTTTTCCTTGTTGTTATAGAATTAATTTATCTTCTCTGTTTGTTAAAGTGTATGATCATATTTTATTTGTCTATGAATAACAATATGAACATGAGAGGCTAGTTTTATTATGGATGTTTAGTTTGTGTTGCCATGTTTGCTAGGATTGTGTATGGTGTATTTAATTGATTTATGAATGAATTACTTTTTGATTAAGAGCATGTTTAGATGTTTTATTATGAATAATCATGGACCAATTTGATATTCGTAGTTAGACTGAAAAATCTAAGAATTTAGTTAGAGGAACGTCACCTTAACTCTTTTCCGAAACACTTAATCAAAGCTTCAAGTTAGTGACTTAGTCATAGCATTAATTTGATTGGCATATTTTCCTTGCGCATAATTTGATAGCTAGTTAATTTACCCTGACCAGAGGCGGTTAATTAGTTTATCAACAAAGAAACCTACCCGGACCAAAAGGAGTTTCGTAATTAAAAGGAAAGCCGGTAGTTTAATTCATATAGGACGTTCATGCATATCACCATACCTTTTCGATACAAACATGGTTAACCAAGCTAAACGTCCATACATTCTCTTTTGATATTTTATTTGATTGAATCAATTTTCTGATTGCCATCTTGATTTCGTGTGATTCTCGTATGATTGTTCCCGTTACCAAAACCAAACAAACTCTTTTTACAGTTTTATTAGCATTAGGATTCTAGTTACTTAGAGTTTTAGTTTCACTAGAACTCTATTTAATTAGTGTTTTATTTTCATTAGAACTCCATTTAGATTAAAAAGCTAGTTATTTAAGACCACTGCAATTCCTTGAGAGACCGACCTTGGAAGTTGCTTATCACTTTACTACGAGTGATTCGTACACTTGCGAGTACACATTTTAACACATCAGGTTGTCATAATATATATGAGTGAGATAAGAGAGAAAATCACCCATATCTACCAATAGCCAATATAACAAAGCAATTTCTTTGGTAGTAGATGACATAGCACGATACTCTACTTTAGTAAAAAATTGAGAAACAACAGTTTGCGTTTTACTCTTCCAAGGAATAAGAGAATCACCCAAAAAGATACAGAAACTAGTGACAGACTTGCGATTTGTGCGATCACGATCACGACCATAATTAGCATCAAAGTATGCATGTAGCTCTAAGGAAGATGTGGAAAGTAAGAGACTCTAAAAGATAGTGTCTCAAATATTCCGCAAAATACATAGAACTGCTGATCAATGAATGGTAGTAGGAGAAAAAACAAATTGACTAACAATATGTATAATATAAGCTATGTTCGAATGAGTAATAGTAAGGTAGGCCAAACTGCCAACAATAGTTATATATAAGGTAGGATTTTGCAAATGTGTGCCATCAAAAGGAGAATACTGAACATTGAGCTCACAAGTGGTTTCAACAATTTTAGTATCAGTAAGACAAGCACGCTTAAGAATGTCAGCAATATACTTAGACTAAGAGAGAATATAACCTTTTGGAAAGAAGGCAACTTCAATACCTAAAAAATATTGTAGAAAATCCAAATCTTTCATTTTAAACTAATGGACTAATTTAGACTTTATTATTGCAATCTCATCAACATCATCACTAGTATTAATCATATCATCAACACATAAGGCAGGCAAAATTTAACCTATAGTGGTATGCTTAACAAAGAGAGCAGAGTCATGATCATTGGAAGAAAATTCAAGAGAGGCAATAACAGTAGGAAACTTCTAAAATTATGCTCAATGTGCTTATTTAAGACCATATAAGGCTTTCTACATCTTAAAAACTTCTCCATGATTATGGGGTACACCAGGCAAGCGAACCATATAAACTTCTTCAAATCACCATTCAAGAAAGCATTCCTAACATCTATTTGAGATATACACCACCCATAAGCAGACGCAATTACAATAAGTGTGCGAACTATAGTCATGTTTGTCATAGGCACAAAAGTCTCTTTATAATCAATATCACTCATTTGAGAGTATCCCTTTGCAACTACTTATGATTTATATCTTTTAATAGATCCATTAGAATCAAGTTTAATTTTATATACCTAACGAGAATTAATAGTTTGTTTACCTGGCGACAAAGTTACCAAGACTCATGTATTTGTTTGATGCAACATAATACGTTCTTCAACCATAAATTGTTGTCAAAGGGGATCAAAGACTGCCTCTTTATAGGATAATAGCTCAGGGATAATGAATAAATGCTAAAAATGAAGTGAAAGAAATGGAATAAGAATAGTAAACAAAAACTAGTACTTTAGTAGACTTATGAGTGTGCTGAAGATAACGAGGAGAATCCACAATTTCAAGAGGAACTTGGACAATTATTGGAGAAGGGAAAACATTAAAGGTATTGATAACTCTAATTTATTAGAGTATTATCAGCTCTTATTCATAAATACTTGCTTGTTAATTTGGGAATATCCACACATTATAATCATTTATACACTATTTGTGGATTTTGTGATTTAAATGAATTCTTTGATAATAAATGCAAAATAATTATGAAATCTGTCAAAAAGAATTATATTTTGATGTGCACTCATTATATTTTCATTGCCCTTGCATGAAATAAAGAAAACAACAAAGAAAATGCAAAAATACAACATTGCTGCAGCTTTGCTACAGCATTGCTGCAGCTTTGCTACAGCATTGCTGCAGCTTTGCTACAGCATTGCTGCAGCAAAATCATATCAGGAAAACAACGCCAAAACAGAGGCTGACTTGGGCTGATTTGGACTCTAAATAAAAGGACAATTTTGGGCTCTTATTAACTCACATCTTTAGGGATAATATTGGAAATTAATACACCAATAATTGTCTCAAATTAAACCTAGGGTTAATGATAAAAAAGAGGGGCTGATATATACTAGACTGGCGGCAACAAATTGAGGCAAAAATCTGGGCAGCAAACTGCAGAAATCTGGGCAGCAGTTATGGCAAAAATCTGGGCAGCAAAGGAAGCAAATCTGGGCAGCAAATAAACATATAAAAAGAGCAATTTTCAGGCGGCAGAAAGAGACAGAACAAAGGAGAATAATTTTGGCAGCAAGAGGCAACATCAAGGCAGGAAAGCATACGTGGAATTAGGGGTGGGCAAATTTTTTGCTAAACCGACCAACCAACCTTGGTCTGGGTCCAAACCGGACCTATATATATATATTTTTGAAGTAGGTTGGTCTGATAGGTTCATTTTTTTCCAAAACCGACAGGGTCGGTTCGGTTGGAGGTCTGTTGAAATTTAAAACCGACACAACCGAACCGACCTATATATATATATATATATTTATATATATTATATTATAAAAATAAATTAAACAAAATATTCGTTTATATTATAAACGCAAAAGCGCCCAGAACTCTCCCTAACCTAAATTATGTATTCGAGCGAGCGCCTCCAAATCCAATTTCCCAGTTGAGCGAGCCTCCCTCCATCTTCTTGGGTATTAATTCGGAGCTCAAATTATCCATGCTCTGTTTCAAATCAGAGAGCATTTGGAGAGAAGATCGTACCTCATAAGAAGGATGTTGACTCGAAGGATGAATGAGGATGTTGACTCGAAGGACGAGTCAGACTCGTTGGATTTGCGTGCCAGTGATTGATGGCAGTTCGCGAGACGTTCGAGCATTGCTGCTCTCTTCTTCTCTATGGCTGGATCTGAGGCATCAGATTCGTTTAAGGCTTGGCTAGGGTTTGATGAGAAAGCTTCTGCTTCGTCTTCCATCGCTTGCGTAAGGCAAACTGACAAAGGAAGCTGAATGAAATTTTGTAAAAGTTAGGGGGCAATCCTTTGTAGTTAAATTTATAGATTTTCAAATTCAGTCTTTCAATCGAAGATAATGTAGTAAAGACTGGAAGAAGGTGTGTGGTTAGTTGTCCTTATTTAGCTTTCATCTTTCAAAATTTTGTAGTTTATTATTTCTATGAACTCAGTTAATTAATTTACAGCTTCCAGATAATGTAGTATACTTGTGCAATTCTTAGAGTGTGTGTTTGCTGAAGATTTCTTGCTTATTTGATTCAAGTTAGGATGTCTTGCCCTTAGATTGAATGTTTAATCAATTGATATGCATTCTTCTCAAGTTTTATTTCATTGATCACTCTGGAATTCTAGGTTTCTAGTGAAGTGCGCAACAGAAGTGTTGAAATGGTGGAGGCTCTTTTCAATATGAATCGGGTATTTATCGTTCATGGTTGCTAAATACTTTGCGATACATTACTCATTAGCAACTACTATGGGTGGCTATATACTATCTTTGACATACGGACATAGCTAACTTTGTTGAGCTTTAATCTTTAGGCATACCTGTCATTGCCAGATGGGACAGCTTCTATAGTTGGCCTTATAGCAATGATGGAGGATCACTACAACGTTCTGGTAAGACTTTATATTGTTTGCTTTTGCATACTTTTGTCCTGCATTTTTTCAGAATGCAGCCTTAAATTGAAATTTGTTTCTCATTTGTGCATATGAAAATATGAGTTTTTGCAAATTCATCACTCAACCATGGTTTCTTAAACGACAAACTAGATGTTTTCCGAGGACCAAGAAATTTGCTACATTTTAATCTTTATTTTTGTTTCTATTGATCCTCAGAACGTGTTACTTGATGTCAAAGGTTTAAAACCAATAATAATAGTTGTTGGTGTGGACCAGTTGGGATCTCAAACTCTGATATGGTCTAGCCTGTATATGTTGAATTTATCATTTGCCTAAATGTGTCAAGACAAATTGATTTAGTGGCTGCATTTTTGTTTTAAGTAAAATTATAGGTCCAAAACCACCAAGCCAACCTCTCTCAAACCGACATTGGAGGTCGGCTAAGGTTTGACATTTTTTAAAACCGCCAAGATAAGGTCGGCTTGTAAAATGACTAAAAAGCCGACCTACTGGACCTACGCCCACCCCTACGTGGAATCTGAGCAGAAAACAGGGAACAAATCAGCAGCAGATTTGGTGCAAGGAAGGAGCGGCAAAACAGAGCATCAATTTGAATCTGGAAAGAGACCAATTGAAGCTTGATTTGCAAGTACTTTCATTGAAGAGAAAGCAAGAACGAGACAAAGGATCATAATCCAATTGGTTTAGGGTTGATTTAAGGGATTTATTTATTTATTTCATTATTTCTTTATTATTTGATTCTTCTAAATTCTCTAAACCATATGGATCTGATTTTGAGCATATATAATTTGATGTTTAATTTTATAAATATGCTTGGCTAAATTCTCATTCAGTTAGGGTTGTGGATATGCAAGTGTATGTAGACCTTGTGCTTTAATTTCATAAAGTTGTGCTTTGCTTGGCAGGGGTGCTAGTTATTCTACGCTTGATTGATTGATTCATTCCTATTGATTGCTTGATCAACAATTGATAGGATATTAGACTGAAATTGAATCTGGAAAGGTTAATTTTAAGTTGGATAAAGCTAGAATAGTGTGAAGAAATTGATATAGTAATATATAGTTATCTCACATAACTCAAAAAAATTTGTGCATGAACGTTGTTCTTAGATTCAGTTTTGCATAGGAATATGTTTCATTGAGTCATAGAATATATAAACATTGCAGATTCGGAAGAATCCTTTGTGAATTTTTGCAATTCTAGTTACTGGTATACTTTGCTACAGCATTGCTACAGCAAAGCTCCAGCAACGCAGTTTGTCTACATCACTTGTCATATTTGCAATCCTAACTGATTTATCTATCTGTGATTTGTGATATCCTTCTTGTTGAACGTTGTTTCAGTGTTTTCACTCTTGTTCTCTCGTATTATTTATTTTATTTATTTATTTATTTTATTTTAATAAACAAAAACACAAAACATTGATTTTAATAGTTCATTTTTACGATATTTTTTAGTATTTCAATCTCCGTGGGAACGATCTTTCTTATCATTATATTACTTGTTTGCGACACGTGTACTTGTGTAAAATCATATACACTATTGTGAGGAACTTGGACAATTATTGGAGAAGGGAAAACATTAAAGGTATCAAGCTGTGATGTACTATTATCTTTAGAACTAATAATATGAAACCTGCGAGAGTATTGAAGAAGAAAAGAGACTATAAGAGCAATAGATGAGTCAGAACCTGTAGTTGAAGGAACTTGTTGAGAAGAACTATCAAAATGGTTAGAGAAAGAATTAACATGAATAAGATTTGATTTGGTCAAGTCGTGAACAATATTAGAAATAGAAAAGAAAAGTATATGCTCAAGAAAGATAACATGATGAGATACATATAGTTTTTGTGAAGTTGGATCAAAACAACGATATTCCTTTTGTCCTTCATATAAACAAAAAAAAACATAAATGGCAGAGCATGCCGATAATTTGTACGTTCTACATGAGAACGAAGGAAAAAACAAGTAGAACCAAAGACTCTCAAAGAAGAGTAATCATGAGCATGTCCATTTAGTTTTTTAAGAGGAGATAAACCTGAAGTGATAAATGATGGAATCTTGTTGATTAAGTTGACCGCAATAAGAACTGCTGCTCTCAAAAATTCATTAGGAATTGAAGATGAAAACAAAAGAGAATAAGTAGCTTCAACAATATGCTTGTGTTTTCTTTCAACAACACCATTGCTCAGGAGTATTAGTATAAGAAGTTTGGTGAGTAGTTCCATCTAAAGCAAGCAAATTACAAAATTTATTGGAAGTATACACTACCGAAGTTACATCTAAAATATTTAATAATAACATAATGTTTTGTTCTTACTAGAGCTCGACAGTTATTATAAATATTAAAGAAATTAGAACGATGTTTCATAAGGTAAACCTAACAAAAATGAGTATGACTATCAATAAAAGAGATAAAATATCGAGACCCTCATTTTGAAACAACAGGAGAAGGTTCCCTCATATTAGAATGAATTAAATCAAAAGGTGTAATTATAACATAACAAAAAGTATTTATATTAAAAGGTAAAGTAGAAAATTTTACAAGCTTACAACTGCTACAATCAGAAATATCTTGAGTTTGCAAATTTTTTAAGAATCCAATAAAAGCTAAGAATCATAAATGGTAAGCTAAAATATAATCAAGATGTAAATGCCATAAATAAAAACTAGAAGACGAAGGAAAAAATCGAAAAGAAGAAAGATTAACACTAAGAGCTACAAATTTTGGTAATCTCAGTTCATCCAAAACATATAACTCCTCCACCTATGGCCTATCTCAATCAGCTTTTGAGATTACAGATCCTGCACATGACAAGAGGTAGAAGAAAAAGACACTGAGCAATCAGAATCAACAATTGACCAATAGATGCAAGGTTTAGTGAAATTTTAGAAATGTAGTAAAATTAGAAAGAAATAAATGAGAATTGATAACAAAACAAACACTTACTAATGGCATAGGAGTACCATCAACAATCATAACAGGCAAATATGATGTAGAACATAAAGAAGCAATTTTTTTTGAATTAGGAGACTTATAGTGGAAGGCTCCAGAATCTAAAACCCATGTTGAGCAGGATATATCTGAAAACTAGAGAGAGACTAACCTATCGTAGAAAAGGCAAACATGACATGTGGTTGCGTATCAATAAACTTTTGAAACTTCTTGGTGATGGTAGTCAGTGTAGATTTAGAGGATGAGGCTCCAAAGTCATAAGATTTCGACGGAGGTACAACTGCTGCAATGTTAAATTACGGAGAGCGATATGAAAATGGTTGTGATTGATTACCAAACTGTAGAGGCTTGAATTGATGCTTTGGTTGATACTGATGTGGTGCTCGATTCAATTTAGGACACTAAGCTTTCCAATGACCCTTTTGTTTGCAAAAAATGCAGTCATCAAACCCAACCTTTGCATAAGTTTTGTTTCCATAGTTAATAGAAGGTCGAAAAAAAGCTGCAAAAATAGAAGAAATAGGTGTTAAGAGAATTCATTTTTCTATTTGAGACTTAAGACGTAGTTCATTATCCAAAAGTGACTGATCACCAAATCAACTGAAAGAAGTGGGATACGATGTAGAATGGAACCACGAAGTCCCTCAAAATCATCACAAAATGCCATTAAAAATTGAACTAAACGTTGTTCCTCTCTATGAGCAATATAAGGTGCATAAGCTCATAGTTCTGCTGATTCTGTTAGAGTTTATTGATCCTAAAGATTTGTCATTGTTGAATAAAACTCTTGAATACTCATATTTTTCTATTCAAGAGCTCGAATATTTGATTCTAACTGATAGTTCTTTGCAAAGTTTGACTGTATATATAGTCTTACAAGATATTTCCAAACTTCTTTTATTGTATCATAATTTACTAATTGGGTACTAATTGAGTGTTCAATAAAATTGTTTATCCAAGTGATAATTTTTGAATTATTTACTTCCCAAGTATCTAATAGGGTTACACAATTAGGTTTTTCTATTGTAAGTTTATTTATAGTTCCAGACACATAACCCCATCTCTTTTTGCCTTTGAGAAACTTTTTCATCACATAACTTCAATACAAATACTTTTGGCATTATGGATTTGGATGTTATTTTTTATGCTATTACCATAAGGGTTTATGGGGACATGAATGAGGTTCTATGTGCGGATTATAATGTTGAGGATGTCAAAGGCGCACTAGATCAGATGCATCCTTTAAAAGCTCCTGGGCCTGATGGGATGCCAGCTTTATTTTTCAGAAATATTGGAGTATTATTGGTGAAGAACTAGCACAAGCTTGTTTGTGTGTATTGAATGGAGGTGAGTCTCTTGAAGGATTGAATCATACTATCATTGCTCTTAGTTTATGCAATGTGGTCTATAAGATTATTTCTAAATGTATTGTGAATATAATCAAGTTGTTTTTACCTAAGATTATATCTGAGAATCAAAGCACTTTTGTTCCTGGTAGGCTTATTACTGATAATGTGGTAGCTGCTTTTGAGACTATTCATTCTATCAAAAGATGCATTAAAGGGGAAAAAGGGAAATTAACTGTGAAGTTGGATATATATAAGGCTTACGATAGGATTGAGTGGAGATATTTGAAGATGGTTTTATTGAGAATGGGCTTTGGAGGAAAGATATACATAATGATGTGTATTTGTTCTGTTTCCTTTTATATGAAGGTGAATGGATTGGTGTCTGAGGATTTTAAGCTTGAGAGAGGCATTAGATAAGGGGATCCGCTGTCTCCGTACCTGTTTATTCTCTGTGCTGAAGGTTTGTCATCTCTGTTGAAATCTGGTATGGAAAGGGGTACTTTTAAGGGTGTTTCGGTTGCTAGGGGTGGCCCTAAGGTGTCTCATCTGCTCTGTGCGGATGATTGCTTTCTGTTTGTTGAAGCTGATGGTTTATGTTGTAAGAATTTGAATGAATATCTTGAAGTTTATGAGCGTGCATCTGGCCAAAAGGTCAATTTGGAAAAATCTGCTATCTCTTTCAGTCCAAATACTATTGTAGGTATTAAGGAAGAGATATTGCATCTTTTTGGTATTTCTTCGGTTTGGTGTCATGAGCGATATCTTGGGCTCCTTACTATGGTGGGTAAAAGTAAGAAAAGGACTTTTGATGCTGTTAAAGAGCGTGTTGTGGCTAGGCTTAAGATTTGGAAAGAACGGTGCCTTTCTCAGGCAGGAAAGAAGGTGCTTATTAAGTCTGTTTTGCAGGCTTTGCCTATGTATGTTATGAGTTGCTTTCGTTTGCCACAGGGGCTATTAGATGAGATTCAAAGTCTTTTGAGTCGCTTTTGGTGGGGTTGTAATGTGGATAAAAATTCAATGCATTGGGTGGCTTGGGATGCCTTGTCTAGGCCTAAGTGTGTGGGTGGAATGGGCTTTAAAACTTTAGCATCTTTTAACGAGGCAATACTTGCAAAGCACTGGTGGAGGTTAGTGCATTTTTCTAGTTCTTTGTCTGCAAAAATTCTTAAAGTAAAGTATTTTCCTCATTGTGATGTATTTCATGCAAAAACACTGTCTTGTCTTCTTATTTTTGGAAAAGCTTAAAATGGTATTTTGAGATTTTTGAGAAATGGATGTCTTGGAAAATTGGGAATGGTACATCTGTTAGTATTTATAAGGATAGATGGTTACCTTTTCCAAAAGATTTTATGGTGAGATCGCCTGTTTACTTTCATGTGGATGATTGTGTGTCTTCTTTAATTAATATTACTGGTTTGTGGAATGAAAATATTATTCATGGTGGGTTTTTAGAGCATGAAACAGATGCCATTTTAGGTATTCCTTTGTGTGGTTTGGACAAGCCGGATGTTCGAGTTTGGAACCAAATGGAGGATGGTGTTTTTACTGTTAAATTTGCTTTTTTTCTTGCTGATGATTTACGAAGACAATTTCAAAAACTTGATTGGGGTGCTGAGGCTAGTAATGTTAAGGGAATGCAATGGTGGAAAAATATTTGGAGTTTGAAGTTGCCAAATAAGATTAAGAATTTTATGTGGAGGGCTTGTAAAGGTATTTTGCCTAATGCTTTCAATTTATTTCAGAGAAAGTTGGGTAGGGGTTCTGACTGTTCCTTATGCAATAATCCTTGTGAAGACACTCCTCATTGTCTTTGGAGATGTGTGAGAGCTAAGGAGGTTTGGAAAGTTTCTTATTTTGCCAATTTTATTAAAATTTTTGCCTATTATGTCTTTTGTTGATCTCTTCTGTTGTCTATTGGTGAGATTTAGTAAGATGAATATTGTGCTTTTTTGTTATCTTTGTTGGGCTGTTTAGCATAACAGGAATGAAATGGTGCATGGTAAATATGGAAGGTACGGTGTGATGGTGGTACGGTGGATTCAAATGTTAATTGAGGAGTTTTGAAGGATGTGTGATAAGGGATGAGAATTCAAGAAAAACCATGCTGGGGTACAAAGGGTTCAACAATGGTCTCCTCCACCTGTTGGTATTATTAAAATCAATGTTGATATTGCAGTGTGTATTGGGGAAAAAATGGCTTGCTCTGGAATTCTTGTTAGGGATCATAGTGGAAGATTTATAGCTGGTAAGACTTTGTTGCGTAATGGTTTTACTTGCCCGTTGGTTGTAGAGCTGCTGGCCATCTTAGATGGGTGTCAGTTAGGTAAGGAATTGGGTTTTAGTAAAGTGCTGGTGGAATCTGACTGTTAGAAGGCTGTGAATATTCTTAATAATGGTAATATTTTTTTATCTACTTATGGGAATATTTGTATTGAGATTTTGAACGTTTGTAATGGTGAGGATTGACAATTTGTTTTTAAGCCTAGAGAATGTAATAGGGCTGCTCATGAGGTAGCTACCTACGGGATGGGAACTGGTGTTTGCGATGTTTGACTTGATGTTTGCCTTATGTGGCTTTGTCCCTATGTAGTAATTACTGGCATATAAATATATTATCTTTGAGATAAAAAATAATAATTCTTTCCATCTAACCTCATACTAACTGACTATAACGAGTCATCTTTACTATTAGTCATTGCAAAAACAAACAAAAAGAATTTATAAATTACCAAAGCAAACGAAACCCTAAAATTGCAGTTCGAACAAAAAATCTCCAAAAACTATCAGAATCAAAAGAAAATACATATTTGATGTGAAGGACAAGGCTCTTGAATAATACTGTCGGAAGAAAATTGTGCCTTAATTTACAATTCTTTCAATAATCCATACTCTAATACCATGATAATTATCAAAATTTAACATTAAAGAGAAAAACAAGAGAAGAGAAAACAGATGCTAGGTTTCTTAGAATGCAAAAGTTAAATTATAAACAATACAAGCTTAGCCTTTATAAAGAAAATAGAAAAATAAAGAAATGACTAAAATAACCTTACAATGAAAATAATACTAAAATAATCTTATAAAAATATATTAATTACTCTAATATATATATATATATATATATATATGATCCATATTGATGATGATTAAGTTATAAATTGGTTGCAGTGACTTGCTTTGAAAATAATAGAGTTGAAATTACTGTGTTTGAGTTTACATTGGATATAACAACTTTGCACATCATTTTTGGTATTGAGATGGCTTTGGTTACTTGGAAAGACCATCGGTATTTCTTAAGCTAATTAATTTTGAAGGATCCTAGCTAATTTTATTGCTTTTTTAAGGATATATAAATTTCTCACGCCTTCATGTTGCTTAAGAGTTAGGACCATGGTAAGAGAGTCAAAAGGATGCATATGATATTTATAATTTTTTTCATCCATTTATGGCTAATCTTAATCAATCCTCTTATATATTTTTTTTGAGTACTGTTAGGTAACACATCATAATTTACGTATAAAATTATGATTGACTAAGACATATAATAAGAAGTAAATATAGTACTAACTCCAATAACAATTATCAAATTACTATTTGACACATAAGTCTCGATAAAATCATGTTTTAAATGAGCAATAAGTAATAAAAATTATCAAATTACAATTTAGTTCCCTAATATTTAAAAATATGTATTTTAGTATCTAATATATGACATATATGTAAATTTTTAAAACTTTGGTAAATAAATTATAAAATTTAAAAATTTAGGACTATCTATGAAATTTTAAAAATTTAAAATTTAAATTATAGAATTTAAAAGTTTGGAACTTAAGTATGAATTTAGTTAAAATTTAGAAATTAATAAAGTAAATAAGCCTTAATTATAACTTATAAGAAACAAAT
Source organism: Elaeagnus macrophylla (assembly GCA_029378325.1). Lineage (NCBI taxonomy): Eukaryota > Viridiplantae > Streptophyta > Magnoliopsida > Rosales > Elaeagnaceae > Elaeagnus > Elaeagnus macrophylla. Next base: position 96,133,305 of record CM055640.1, read on the forward strand.
GGTCAATTATTTATTATCAATGTTCTTTCTATACATGAACGGTGAATATGATGTCCCTCATGCAATGACATGCCTATTTAGTCCTAAATCTTAATGCTGGAAATGGGTGAGATTAAACTTCCTCATTGAAAAAGTTAGAACCAAAGTTTGCACCACGTGAACCTTTACCCAATGTGATGGAATTTGCTACCATCTTAGTCTGTAAGATACCTTTTATTCACATGGATGGACCATCACAACACAAGTCTCAATAAATAAAATCTAGTCAAACTTAATGAAAAAATTAGCAACTCCATATAATATAAAGTATAAACCAGATCAAACAATCTCTTAATAATGTCATTTTTGTAATTATTAGTTTTGGCACATGTTCTTGCACGTGCTCACATTGCTCATACATTTATTTCATCATGCATAATGAAATGTAAATTTATTACTTTCTACTAATCATATTACTAATAATTTCTCATGTCCAAGTTCTATTGATAGCTTTAATTGAGATCACATGAAATATATTCAAGCCATAAATATTATTTCTAGCAACTAATTTAAAGTTCATCTTCATCATGTGCAAAAGAGGTATTATTATTATACATCATTCTAAAATCAAGGCAACATTTTGTTTAAATCAAGAAAATTAATATCCACAAGTAATAAATACAATCAAGCTTCCACTACTTGAAACAAGTTCCTTTGTTGGTTATGTCATGCCTAAAAAATTTCATCAAACAACAATGCAAATATCAACTTCGTTTAAAATCTCAAGAATATTTAAGGAGGAAAATATTTTTGTTTCTTAGACTTATAACTTTATACATAATGATACTAAATTGAGGATAAACTGTGTAAGTGCTTTTCATGTTACAAATAACGGTGGTTTAATTTATCAAGTAAATCACAAATATTTTTGTGATATCAACCTTTTCAAGATTGTAAATTTTCAAAAATTTGCATCAAGTAAACATACTCAATAGTAATAATCAAACTCTAAAACTTATTAAATAAGGAGCACATTAAACTTTTTCAATCCCAAATTGCTTTTAAGAAGCAAGCAGAACTAAAAGAGATATTTGCTGGTGCTCAAACTAAAATAGATCAGGAGGCTGTTAGAGAAAAAATATTTGCTGTGATTAATGCTGCTAATGTTGAGCCTGTCAAATTATTGTCCAACATGTACAGTTAGATAGTAAATGCCAAAGTGGAAGCTTTAAGAAGAAAGGAAATATTGGAAAAAGTTGAAAAATGGATGTCTACTTATGAGAAAGAGAGTTGGTTGGAAGACTACAATCGGGTATGTATAAGACATTCCTATAAATGCATGAGTCTACAATCTGTATGTTTAATGGATGTCATTGGCATGAATTTAGATGTCACTGTTAAGTGGTCATTGGTATGAAGTTAGATGTCATTGGTATGAATTTAAATGGGACTGTTTAATGGTCATTGCTATGAAATGGGGTGATTTGGGGAATTGTCATGGCTACTTGGTTCAAGATTAGGCTCATCTTGAATAACATAATGATATCATATTTTGGCTAGTGAAACGTCTCTTCAAAGATGAAAATTGAAAATTTGGTGTAAATTTCATTGTTTTAGTGCAACCTACCCATGTATATATTTCTTACAATTTGCCAATGATATGAAATAACTAAGAAATGTCTTTTTTTTTTAGGTAGCTAAGCCTCAAAGTGTGAAATGTCTATTTGGGTCACTTATCTTTTTTTGCCAAAGCCTATTCATTTTTTTTACGAGACGAGACCTAACCTCTAATTCTATGTAAAATTCTATAAGAATCATAAGCCCTTTAATCTCAAAAAGTTAACTAATGAATAGTGACACTTATATTTTTTATAAACTATTTCATAGTATTGTCTTTTATCATTATGTGACAATTCTTCCAACACACACAAGTACAATGCAAGTCGAGGTGAACATCTAAACCTGAAGTGAGCAGAAAAAGCCCAAATCCTGGTTAATAAAAATCCATGTATGCAACTTATGTGAGATGAAATGAGAAAAAAGTTGTGACAATCTTAATTCATCTTACAGCTATATGTTGGCAAAAATCGATGTGCATTATTGAAGATTTGTGCTTCTTTTTACTTACATCATTTTTTTTTCCTCCTAAACTAAAAGATTTATATTTTCAAAGAATTGCATAACAACTTCATTTTGCTTAACCTCGGCTCTTTCATCATTTTGATTGGGAGTTTGTCTGTTGTGAAATGGTCATACCGATCTTTATTTTAATACTCTTGAAGTTATTCCATCATTTGCAATGGTCACACCGACCTTCAATTATTTATGTTCTTTATATTTATTGGTTTCCAACACACTATTTTTTTTTTTGGGCTTGCAGCTCTTGTTGACTCGTTGGTTGCTAAAACTCATGCTTGGGAGGTGGATCGTGGTATACCATTCACATAGATGGTGTTCCACTCATTGCCATGCTAAGGCAAGAAAGAGAGAAAGAAAAGCAAGGTTGAGGGTAAGTGCATTTGACTTGAATCAGTAACTTGTGCTGATGATTTAAGTTAAAACAATGTACCTAACTAGTAAACAAGGGCCAACTCTTCTAAGTTTATGGCATTTATTACCGTTTAGACACTGACTTAGTGACTGGAGGATGCATTAAACTACCTACCTAAAGCCTGATCATACCAACCCTAGTGATATGTATTTATGCCCAGTTCTTGTCTTATGTAATAAAATCGGAGACCAGGTTGATTTGTACGAAATCGACGACATACTTGCTCATTCTGTGTTTTATATGTTTTTATGTATAGATTACGAGTGTACCTCCATTAGAAATGTAACACTTATAAATATCCAATAAAAGACCATTGAGTCACCAACATTAATCACATCATTTATTGCTTTCTTTATTATCTATCTATTCTCTTTCTTAAACTTGATATTTCTCCCAACATTTTTGGCACCTACCATAGGGCAGGATCTAGCTGGACAATATTTGTGTTTGTCTCAAGAAATATATGATAAAATCAAGGAGGGAAAATTTTAGCCCAAACACAAGTGACTTCTTGTGAAAAATGGTCCAACCTTGTGGAGTCCACGGTTCCCGAATTTGGAATCCTTATGTGTACACTTTCGGGTACATCATAAGCATTGCAAATTCAAAGCTCGTCTTCCAATGTGAACTCACAAGGTCTAGGATAAGATTGCTAGCCTTTTGTCCTATTGGTCGGTTTACCCTTACCTTTACTGATCTTAGGTTTTTTACGCCAAGATCAACATTTTGATCGGTATCCTGATAGCTGAACTCCCCATTATCGAAGGGGGTATGGCAACTGTAACGCCCTAAGTATTCGAGGATGTCTCGAATAAGCCGGTGGTCGAATTAGAATCACTTGAGGATCTAGAGGAACTCGACAACTCAACATCTCGACACCTTCCTTGACTGTTGAAGGGCCCGACAATACCTCTACAAGTCTCTTTATCCCCTTACCCACCATGCTAAAAAGATTACACAAATACAACCTAATGCAACAAAAATGAGTTATTATAGGAGTAAGAATAATACCTATAGAGTAACTAAAAGTGGATGTGGAGAAGATACCGACCTGTAAAGAAAAAAGCTCGAGTTAAATTTGATGGAAAAAAGAAAACACAAGAACAAGAGCAACGAAATGAAGAGAAAAAGCACGAACAAGATTTAAATATGTTAGGTCAGATAAGAATGACTCGCTAAGCTACACCACAGAAAAAGAAATCATTCGCGTAGAAAAATGGTTCAAGAGTAGAAAATGACCCCTCATAATTTCTGTACTTATATAGTGTAGACTACCCCAATGCTCATACAACATGTGGCAGTCGAAATACGAAGAGTCAAATTGTGAAACGTTACAAGAAACCTTTCACTACTCTTCTAGTTCTACCAGGTCGAACTATAAGAGTAAGAAACTTGAAGTTTAGACATCTACCTAGTGACCGGAGGATGCATTAAACTACCGACCTAAATTCGGTTATACCAACCCTAGTGATATGTATTTTTGCCCGGTTCTTATCGTATGTAATAAAATTGGAGACTAAGTCGATTTGTACGAAATCAACCACATATTTGCTCATTCTGTGTTGTATATGTTTTTATGTATAGATTACGAATGTATCCCTATTAAAAATGTAACACCTATAAATATTCAATAAAAGTACATTGAGCTATTAGCATTAATCACATCATTTATTTCTTTCTCTTTTATCTATCTAATCTCTACTCTCTCTCTTAAACTTGATCTATCACTCAACAATTACATCACCTTCTAAACCTTTACAGGATAAGAAGAAGTACCAAGTCCTAGAGCAACATCACATAGAACAAGAAGGTGCATTTAGTACCAAGCCTAGCCCTGCTTGACCACTTAGTACTAAGAAGTTAATGAGTCCCCGTGCAAACGGAGGTGCCAATGGAACTCCTAGCAGAAGATTATCACTTAAATCTTGTAATGACATCCGAAGGTATTTTCAACTTCAACCTATGTTTCTATTTTCTCTTCAAGTTTTTGTCGCTCAATCAAATATGGCTAGTACTGTTCCTTTTGATTACATAATCGTTGTTAATGCTTAGTTTGGAAAATTTGAAGAATTTTAATCCTACTCACTACTTGCTAAGCTTGATTAGAGTACCTAGGGACTTTTTTTTTTCCTCTTTAGAAAAGTTAAAAAAACACGATTACTCTTTGAAGGACTTGATACCACTATTTAAGCCACACATATTTTGTTTAAATGTCGGATATTTTTAAATTCAAAATTAAAAAGAAAAAATTATTGAAATTTTATTTTACTGTTTAAACATTTAGTATTATATTAATTTAATTGTTAATTTTTTTTATAGTACCTTGAATTTTAAAAAACTCATTATATTAGTTTTAATGTTTAAATTTATATTCAAACTAAATGAAAATATGTGTCTTGTATGTGAATTATTTTAATTTTTTTCTTTGGTAAATTTTTACAACATATTTAACAATTTATGGGAGATCAGCCACCGCTTGCTCGATAGATCTGGAAACCCATTAGCCACCGCTTGCTCGATAGATCTGGAAACCCATTAGCCACCGCTTGCTCCTTCGTTCATTCCATTCACCGCTTGCTCCTTCGTTCATTCCAACTACAACAAGGATCTGAAAACCCATTAGCCACCGCTTGCTCCAAGCAGCCCAATCACAACTCAAGTAGGTTCAGACTCCTCCACTGATGCAGCTCAGCCCCGTGCGACACCAGTATCTCCTCCACGCTCTACTGACTCCCGCCTCACGCCAGATTCACTCGGACCATCACACTTTGGTTTCAAAGGGTGAACAACTGCTTTGAATCTGCCCATCGCTCATCTGTGAACAACTGCGCCACCATCGATCTCAGAGCAACTGCTTTGAATCTTCTCATCGCCCATCTGTGAACAGGTAACATCAGGTTGCGAGATCAACGACGCGGATCAGGTATTGCATTTCAATTTTGAAAAAGACAAAAATTTATTGGATTTAACTGTGAATTTTTCATGGTTCTGGATTAACGTTTGATATGGATAATTCTAATTCTAAATCTATGGAACACATGGGACATGCTGATCTCTTTAAGACAAATGTCCCTAAGAAAAGCTATGCTGAAGCCATTTCCAATTCACTAACAGATGTAGTCATTGAATCAATTGATGCACAACCAAAGAAAAGGGGCGATATTGCATGTGTGTCTGTAGACCCTGATTTATATCAATCTCGCTTAGAATTATGTAAATTCTCTTTGATTGGTAGATTGATTCTCTCTAAAGGAGATAAACCTTGGTCTCAAGGCGACCTAAAGTCAAGATTAACATCATTTTGGAAATTGCCTTCTAATTGGAAACTCATCTCTTTGGGACGGGGATATTACCATATGTTACTATATACCAAAGAGGATAAAGCTACGGTATGGGCTAACGCCCCTATCAATCTAAAGCCTGGTGTTTTTAGAGTGCAACCTTGGACGCCGAATTTTAATCCTCTGCATCAGAAAGCAACGAATGCTCATGTGTGGGTTCGCTTCTATAACTTGCCATGGGAATTTTGGGACAAGGAAATTCTTGCCAATATCGCGCGTGCTATTGGTATCCCTCTCAAAGTCGATAATGCGACTTTAAATGGAGAAATGGGAAAGTTTGCACGAATTTTGATTGATATAGATCTCTCTGCAAAACTTGATGAACAAATAATGATTGAAGTGGGCTCTCTAAAGCTTTTTGTTGATTTATTTTATGAGAACGTCCCAGATTTTTGCACAATTTGTTCATCGGTAGGGCATGCTGCATTCAAATGCCGAAAAAATGGTTCTAAGATCACTACTGACCCCCCAAAAAGTGTAGCCTCTTCAAAAGTGGTACAACAAACTCATTTGCAGCAAATTTATCGGCCTAAGGCTTCTTCAAACTCTACAACCATACCGGTCAGTAATGTTTTCTCTGCACTCAACACTGTAGAGCCTAATGAGACTAATATTGATAATAATGTTCATACTCTATCGCCTGCCACCTTGAACAATTTCAGCTCTATGCCGATGGACACCAATGATGTTGGTCCAGTCTCTCTTGTGACTGATAACCTTGTGAGACCTGTCGAATCAACAATTGATTCTTCCAGACTAACCACTAAATGCATACCTCAACATACAGTCAAACTTGGACCAACCGCAAACAAACAGGGTATTACAGATACTTCTAACACAAGATCACTGCCTCCGTTGGCTGCATCGAGACTCAACTTACCTACTCTTTCCCTTCCACCCTCTTCTGCAATTTTGACAGCCGACCTCAGTGCAAATATCAAGAAAATGAAACATGATTATGCCAAAAATCATGAAGAAATAGGATGGCAAGTTGTAACCGGAAAAACTCGGCGGGCTCGATCAGCTAGCCCACGTCTTGAGCCTATGAGATACACTCCGAAGACTGGGGAGTCTGATAATAATTCAACATGATTGTCCTATACTGGAACTGTAGAGGTATCTCCAATAAAAAAACCCGGAATACCCTATATAATTTTTGTAAAAAGGAAAGACCAGACTTTCTTTGCATAGCAGAACCAATGTCCGATCTTACAACCATTCAAGATCACTTTTGGCAAAACATGGGCTATACTTTCATCTGTTCAAACTCAACAACAGTGAGCAAAATTTGGCTCTTTGCAGCCAACGCAGTGGCAAGTGATACAACAATTGCTATACAACATCAACAGCATATAACGGTCACTTACACAGCAAACTCAAAAAATTATCTTTTATCTTTTATTTATGGTAAGGGAACATATATTAGAAGAAGGGACCTCTGGGATTCACTAAGGGCAATTTCAGATACTCAAGCGCCTTGGCTTGTGATAGGGGACTTTAATGCTTTTCTTGGATCGCACGAAACTACTGGCTTGACCCGTAGTAATACCTCTATAGAAGATTTTAGTGCTATGATCTCTTCCTGTAACTTGGTTGAAATTGAGACTAAAGGAGCCTTTTACACTTACTGTAAGGGTGGATTATCTCAAATACGATCAAGATTAGATCGTGGGTTGTGCTCAGAATCCTTTCTTGACTCTTGGGCAACGGTTTCTTGTTGTACCCTTCCTAGACACTGCTCAGATCACCATCCGCTTCTACTCACGGCTTCAGCAGTAAGGAATAGCGGCCCAAGGCCGTTTAGGTTTCAGGGTATGTGGCTTGAACACCCTGGCTTCATGGATTTGGTACGTGCCACTTGGTCGATGCCTATTCAGGCTAGCGCTATGGGCACTGTTATTGGCAAATTAAAAGCTCTTAAACTGGTTCTCAAGACTTGGAACAAAACCGTCTTTGGTAATTTGAATCAAAATATTGCAAATGCAACAGACAAATTGGCCAACATTCAACAACGTTATAATGATGACTCTTTCTCAGAAGAACTGTTGCAACTGGAGTCCGATGCCCATGCTGACTTAGATAGATTGTTGCGTCAGCAAGATATCTTTTTAAGAGAAAAGATTAGATTAAAATGGCTGAAAGGTGGGGATAGAAACTCTACATTTTTCCACTCTCTACTTCGTCGTTTAAGAGCACAAAAACCTTTGACTCACTTGGAAATTAATGGAGAAATAACTAATGATCCAGAGGTAATAGCTACTCAAATTTTGAATTACTATGAAAATCTCTTCTCAAGTCATGCAGGTGGAACAACAGATCTTGCTCCCATAGAGTCAGTGGTACCTTCCTTGGTCACCTTTGTGGATAACCAAAGTTTACGACGCATACCTTCATCAGAAGACATAAAAGCTACAGTTTTTGACTTGGATCCAATGAGTGCCCCCGGACCAGATGGGTTTACTGGTAAATTTTTTCAACAATGTTGGGATATTATCAGTACAGATATTGTACGAGCGATACAAGAGTATTTTAGAACAGGCCACATGCACCCGGGGCTAAATTCTAATTTCTTAATTCTTATACCCAAACACCAGCAAGCAAGCACCATTGATCAGTACAGGCCTATTGCTTTAGGCAACTTCATGTTCAAATTAATAACAAAGATTATTGCCAGCAGATTAGGACATATATGTACTCGTATTCTGTCTCAAAACCAATTTGGATTCATCCCAGGTAGAAATATTAGTGATTGTATAGCTGGTGCTTCTGAATGTTTTAATGCTATGCAGCTTTCCAGTCGACAGGGTAACATCGCTTTAAAAATTGACATTCACAAAGCTTTTGATACTATGCGTTGGGATTTTATTATAAAAGTGATGCAATGCTTTGGCTTTGATAACATTTTCTTGGGATGGATTCGAGATATTTTCGCATCGGCGAGAATCTCAATCCTGGTTAATGGTTCACCCAGGGGCTATCTTTCTTGTTCTCGAGGAGTCAGACAGGGGGATCCTTTGTCCCCAATATTATTTTGCATAGCTGAAGATTTCCTCAGCAGATACCTTGGCAAGTTGGTGGATACGGGAAGCTTAAGCCCAATTTCTTCACCAAGGAGATCTCGTGCGCCAACTCACTTTTTATATGCGGATGATCTTCTTATTTTTAGTAGTGCAAGTGAGAAAAATATTCGGATGTTAACTGAAGCTTTTTCCTTGTATAGTCGCCTTTCGGGTCAAATGGTAAATTTAGAAAAATCTTTTATCTACTTTGGAAAAGGTGTTACAACAAACAACATTTCTTCACTTCGGAATCTATCTGGCATGCGCACTGGAGGATCATCCTTGTCTTACTTGGGAATCAATCTCTTCCAGGGGGCCCCGAGAAAGTGTTGGTTCCAAAGTTTAGCAGATAAAATTCGTGTGAGGCTTGAGGCTTGGAATGGTTAGACTTTTTCTTTGGCAGGACGGCGTTGCTTGATTTCTTCGATCATTCAGGGAACATTTCTCCACTCATTTCATATATATAAATGGCCAAAAACAGTCATTCAAGACCTAACAAAAATCATTCGTAATTTCTTTTGGTCGGGAAAGACGGATACAGTTAAACAGGTACAAGTGGCTTGGAGGGACTGTTGTCGTCCAATAGATGAAGGAGGCCTTGGTTTACGGGACCTCCGTCTCCTAAATGAGGCTATGCTAAGAAAGTTTGCATGGAGGGTAATCACAGGGAATTCAAACACTCTACATTACTTACGTAGCAGATACCTAGCAAAAAATGGCTCTCCACGGAATTATTATGTCTGTTCATCAGTCTGGCCTGGTTTGCGACCACACTACTTAACCCTATTGGAGGAGTCTAGGTGGTTAGTTGGAAGAAACTCAACTGTAAAGTTTTGGACAGACAATTGGTTAGGTACTCCTTTAGTTGATATGATGGATAATCCTCCAGTGGACCCACCAATTCATTCCCTAGTGGGGGATTACCTCAATGAAGATGGTTGGCATTTACCTCAAACTTTCATGGTTTCCTATCCTGATATTGCCTCAGAAATTCAGTCAACAGTGGTTGGGATTGGTTCGGACACCAGAGTTTGGACACGCTCAATTAAGGGTGATGTTACAGCTAGTGAAGCTTATGACTCACTACGTGTGGTTGGGGAACGTAAAATTTGGGGTAAGGCCATCTGGGCCCATTATATACCGCCTTCAAGATCTATTTTGCTATGGCGTGCTATTCAGAATAAACTACCAACAGATTGTCAGTTAAAAAGAAGGGGACATTCGCTTCCTTCCCGTTGCTCGTTATGTGGATCCGAGGAGGAATCTCTATCACATCTTTTTTTAAATTGTCATTTTGCAGGTGCTCTTTGGGACCTCCTATGCTTCTTCTTTGGAAAAAGACCAAGTACAGACTCCTCTGTCCTAAACTTATGGACGACCGCAATGAAGATGGAATTTGGATCACAAATAGCCAATTTATGGAAAGCAGGGATTGTTTCAGTCATCTGGGTGATTTGGAATACTAGAAATGATTATCGATTCACCAATAAGAAGACAACAATAAACTCGGCTTTTGCAACAATATGGCGTTTTATTCGTGAAGCAAGTCTATCAAATAGTGGTTGCATGAAAAATACTGTAGATGATCTTCAGATACTTAAACGACTTCGAATACCAGGCATTCCAAGACGGGCTCCAAGAATCATAGAGGTTAATTGGAAGGCACCACCCTCGGGATGGATAAAGGTCAATACAGATGGTGCAGCTTTTGGAGCACCAGGTTTATCGGGTTGTGCAGGTGTTTTTAGAACTTCCAGATCATTTGTTAAGGGTTGTTTCTGTATTCCGCTTGGAATATCGTATGCTTTTGAAGCAGAACTAGCGGCAGCCATTTATGCGGTGAAATATGCATATATGTTGGGGTGGAGACGTCTTTGGCTGGAATCAGACTCAGCATATGTTGTTGCTTTACTACAGACTCGGTCTTCTTCAGTCCCTTGGAAATGGTACTCTATTTGGAAAGATTGTTTACATAAAATCTCTCACATGGAATTTCACTGCTCTCATATTTACAGGGAGGGCAATGCTGCAGCTGATAGTTTAGCCTCTAGGGCTCCTAGTTTATGTACAGCGACTTGGTGGTGGAATGCCCCATCTTTCGCTAGCTCTTTTATTTATTCAGATGCAAACAACAAACCTAATTACAGGTTTTGTTGAGAATATTTATTTGTATATTTAATTTTATTAAGCTTTAATAATATTAGTGGTGAGCGGTTTAATGAAGAAGGTGCTAAGGAGGTGCCAACCTAGTTGGGATGTCCCGGTGCACCCACTGAAAACTGCTAACTACAACCTTATAAAAAAAAAATAAAAAAAAATAAATGTAAAATTAATTTTTTTATACTCTCATATTAATTTTAAGAGTAAAATAATATTTAGAATTCTTATTAAATATAATAATTATTATATTATTAAAGTCTTTATTTAATATAATCATTATTTTGTATCTTATTTAAAGTTTTAATGTTATTATCATTGTTTCATATCATATTTAAAAAAACTCATTATATTAGTTTTAATGTCATATGAATTGTTTTATTTATTTTAATTTTTTTCTTTGATAAATTTTTACAACATATTTAAAGTAAATATAAAGTTAATTTTTTTATACTCCCATATTAATTTTAAGAATAAAATAACATTTAGAGTTCTTATTAAATGTAGTAATTATCATATTATTAAAATCCTTATTTAATATAATCATTGTTTCATATCATATTTAAAATTCTTATTTAAAGTGATAATATAATATAAAATTAATTTTGTATGCATCCAAATTAATATATAGAGTCTTATTAAATATGTTAATTATCATATTATTACATTTCTTATTTAATGTAATTTTTATTATATTATTATATTTAGAGTCTTTATTTAATGTGACAATATATTTTAAAAGAATAACTAATATCAATAGTTTAAAATATATATAATTTTGTCAAAAAAATATTAAATTTGATTTAAACTTTTATATAAAAAATAAATACAAGTATACATAAATAATATATAAAGACTGTATATATACATAGGTTACGTGTAACCAATATTATATATATTGTTCCAGTTATGATAAATCTCTGAGTATTTTTTTTATTGAAAAATATAAATTGAATTTTTTTATATATATAAAAGGGACAATTTAATCCCCTTTTATTATAGAAAGCACAATTTAGTCTAAAATGTTAACTATTTTGTTAACCAACCATTAAATGGTCACGAGAAAAGCACTCCCTTATCGTGTGAAAAGGGCAAAATGAAAATTTAATGACTAAACAAATCTTAAAAAAAAAAGTTGAAGAAAACTAATTAGGGAGAATAACAAATCTAACACCTCTCAAAACTTCTAATAACAAAATTCGCATATCTTATGTTCAAATTTATATTTTCAAAATTAAAAAAATGACTAATTTGTGTTAAAAAATATGTCATTCTTTTTGAACACTCATACAATTAGAATTGAACGACGATAATTTAGATTCATTCAATATTGAACGTTCAATATTTTACGTTCAAATTGAATATTGAACGTTTAATATTGAGCGACCAATATTATTGGGGTGTTAGTTTTGTTATTATAAATTTTAAGGGTACAATTTTTAATAATTTTTTAACTAATTAAAGAAATAAAAATCAAATAAAGAAGGTAAAAATGATGAGTAATGGAGCCGTTGAGAAATCCTTTTTGGTAAATTGACATAAAATATTCCTTTTTTTAAAAACATCATCTGTTAATTTAAATTAAAGTGTAATAAAAAGGAATTAAAATATTAAAGTGCACCATTTTAATAATAAACAAAAAAAGTACTCGGCGGGTTTAATCCGTCCAATTAGGACGTCGTTGTACAAACAGTTTTTAGACTTATTAGTTCAACATTTTAAAGTTCAATAGCTAAGTCTTTAAACTTACATAGCCGTCGATAAAAGCTTAGATCTCTCCCTTACCGAAAGAATCAAACAAAGCCATAGATGGCGAGCGACAACGAACCAGCAAAATCCCTCTTGCCATACCTTCAACGAGCTGATGAATTGCAAAAACATGAGCTTCTCGTCGCTTATTATTGTAAGATTTTGTTTCTGTTAGATTGAATTGCACTGATTTTTTATTAATATTGCTAAAAACATGTAGGTCGATTATATGCTATGGAACGAGGGTTGAAGATCCCTCAGAATGAGCGAACCAAGACCACCAATTCTTTACTTATTTCTATCATGAACCAGCTTGAGAAGGTCAACTTTTTTATTTTTTATTTTTTATTCTTGATCTACCATTCTACCTCTTTCTTTCTGGGGGAAAAGCTTTTACTTTGTCAGTTTATGGAAGTTATTTGAGAACCGATCATTTGAGGATACGATTTGTGGCTTTTAGGTTAGGGTTTAATTTTAGGTGTCTGAACAGCTGGGTTTTGTTGATTGTTGAGAACATGAATATTCCTGAGTTGGGTATTCAATTTCAATTTATTTGTTAGATGCACTTGTACTGAGGCTCTGAGTGACCATCGATTGCCGGTTGCCTAAGATCAATGTGCAAGATAGATTGTCGGGATCTGCTGCTTTCTTTAATGCCCTCACATTGTTCATTTCTTCCTCCACGAAATAGTGATAGTAAATCTGATAAAACCAAAGGATATGATCATTTAAACTCATTTTCTATTCTATTTGATAAGATTCAGTGAGAAAGTAATACTCTGATGTCTAGAATGTGGTCACTGGAGTAAAAGTAGTTGTAACTAGTAACTCATTATTGTAAAGAAGTCCATTAATATGATGACAAATGGTATAAAAATCAAAATGCATCTGAATGGTGTGTACGGTGATATTGGTGAAATATAGCAATTAGAAGTTGAATTTATGAAGGGGAATGTTAAAACATAACAGGAAAGTAAACCATATTTTTGGTATTTTGTTTTAGAATACTTGCAAATGTCCATACTAGTTGTAGTCTTATATTTTGTCAGATTTTCTTTTTCTGTGTGGAAAAAAAAAAACTTCATTTTTTTGTTGTGTGACTTGATTGCCATTTTTTCCCTCTCTTCACTGATGCCTGCTAACGGTGGTCCCTTACAGGATAAAAAGACTCTGAAGCTGGGCTCTGAAGATAATTTTTATTTGGAGGGCTTTGCCTTAAATGTTTTTGGGAAGGCAGACAAGCAAGATCGTGCTGGAAAAGCAGATTTGTATGTGAAACCATCATTGTCCTATCTGCTTATTTTTTTGCAATAGCTGCTTGTATTATGTAGGCACATTTGATTTGCCTGTAAGGGCTCCGGTTGATGGTTCTTGAGGTTATTTGGTCCTCTTGAAATTAATGCATGCCTCAAGCCTCTTTGTTCGATAGGATTATATAACCAATATTTCTCAGGGCACTGTACGAATTTTGAAATGGAGGCTATAAATCATATGTGGGCCAAGCATAATTTTTGGTTCTATTCAATTTGTCAGATTGCTGTTGACCATGCTCTCCTTTTTGGTCTGTCATCCCTCTTAACGGATCAAATTCTCTTATAGTTACTTTATGATGATGGCACCTCTCTCTGAACAAGACACATTCAATTTATTGAATAATGAGCCTTATCCTAATTATCAATCACACACATTAAATGTTCAGATTATACCCATCTATGAATTATGGAGTCAATTCTTGTATATTTTCACAGGAACACTGCAAAAACTTTCTATGCTGCTAGCATTTTCTTTGAGATTCTCAACCAGTTTGGCCCCCTTCAGCCTGATGTAAGTTTCTAATTATGTTGTACAAGGCAAAGTGAAAGTGTATTCACTATAGGGTGTCAATTAAAGTTAGGAGGGATTAACATTGATCTACTTTTGTGCTTGTCCACATTTAACTTCGAAGATGTTGTGCTGCTGCCTGTTTTTGTGGTTGATACATTAGTTTATTACAGCTTGAGCAGAAGCAGAAGTATGCAGTTTGGAAAGCAGCAGATATAAGGAAAGCTTTAAAAGAAGGAAGAAAGCCCATGCCTGGCCCTCCTTCCGGGGATGACGATCTCACAGTTCCTTCTAGTGAAACTAATGGTGCATATGTAAGTTTTAGAAGATTAAGAATATTTTCTATTATGTGTGTCATTAGTGGGGTGATTCCTATGTCTATGCATAGGACCATACTTAAGGAGTACAAAATAGGACAGTTACTGCTGACCTGGTGGGTTTCTCCTTATATAGCTCATCTGTCACTTGGAGAAAACTAACGAGGACATCTATAAATATGTTTGTTTTTCTAGATTGCTGCATACTTGTAGTTTTTAAGTGACTGTTGACTTGGTTTGATTGAAATGCACAGAAATGTTCTAATTAATGCTCAGATGTATAACATGATACTGAAAATTGGGTCTCTTCAGTTTTTTTTTTCTATGATTCAGACTTCTCATTGTATCTATCACATAAATTTCAGTCAAACCAATTAATGACTACTTTTTATGTTGATAAGGACTTGTGTGACAGAACCGAGCATTTCTCAAGGGTGACCAATTTTTACAAAACTACAATTTAGTGTTGTAAGTTCAAAATCTCAGGATGTCACTGACAATGATGAACTCTGCAATATTATCACGTTAATGTTAAAAAGTATACTATTCTAGGGATAGAGACCATAAGACCCTCATGTCTTGTATGTGTGGGCTGAAGTACAGTAAAGCTTCAGTTTTGGAAAAAAAAATTATTTCCTTTTTTAGATAAAAAAATATAACGATTAAATTTGTCTTGTACTAAGTTCAAGCTGATCCATTTTTGTAGGACATTCAACCAAGTGAATCAGCAGCTGTTAACCCCAGAGCAGAATCCGATCCAGCACCCCAGCTTTATGACTCCATTAACAGGCAGCATTCTACAGATATCCCATCCTCGTATCAGCATCCTGACAAAATGAACCAGCCTTCAAGCATTTCGCAGTCATTTCAGTATCAAGATCAGCCCAACACTCAGCACTCAACAAACACTCCTCACCAACTACATAATTATCACGATGACATTAACAGTCAGCATTCTGCCAACCCTACTTCATTATCTCATTCCTATCCTGCTGCTAACTATCCTCATGAATTCCATCCACCTCCAACAAATAGATCAGAAAGTTCTGATTATCCTCAACCATACCATCACAACTCATATGCACAAGAACCCCAACATCATTTGCCTCCTAATTATCCATCACATGAGACTGCTTCTCAATCCTTTCCCCACTTCCAATCATATCCGAGTTTTACTGAGAGCAGTCTTCCAGCTATCCCACCTCAGTATTCTTCCTACTATCAAGGCTCTGATGTATCTTACTCTCCCCAATCACCTCCAACAACAAGCTATCCTTCAACTGTCCAAATTCAGCCAAGCCGTGGAAATGGAAGTGTTTCAGAACCAGCTGCTACTTCTGTGAAAACATATGAGTATGACAGCAGCTACCAGCCGCCACCTGAGAAAATTGCTGAGGCACATAAGGCTGCCAGATTTGCAGTAGGTGCATTGGCATTTGATGACGTGTCAGTTGCTGTAGACTATTTGAGAAAATCACTGGAATTATTGACGAATCCATCAGCTGGTCAGTGAGCTCCTTGTTACAGTGCCGGGTTCTCTCTTTGGTTGTTTCTAGTTGTCTGCACGATTTATGTGTAAATGTCTCTGGATATATGAAAATAAAGGTATTAAAGTATTCTTATATTGTGTGAATGAAATTTTGCTGAAAGTCCATCTTGCGTTTCTTATTTACTTTTGACAAAGAAATCTAGCATTTATTATTATCATGGATTTTGAGGCCAGACTTACGAGCAAGTGATGGAAGTTTCTAGGGTAGCTTTTTGTCTTTTTTCTTTTTTCCCGGTGCTTTCATCCTAATTTAATTTTATGGTTCACATCTTTTACCCTCAAGATTGTTTTTTCTTGGAAAGTTAGCGTTTGTTAACTAGTTTTAACTTTTTAAACTCTAAAATTTAATTCATTTTTATATAAATTTTGATTAGAACTTAGTTATTCAAGCATAAAGGATTATCGACTTTGGGTATTGAGAAAAGAAAAAATACAAATTCAATTCGATAATTGAAATTTTAATTTTTTTTTTTCCAATTTAAAAACCTTGTGCTACCCTTCAAGAATTAGAGCATTTATTTTACGTCCCAAGCATTGAGTCGTTCAGGTCTTATAATTATAGCTTTCATGCATTTTCATTGTATAAATATTGGAATGAATCTAATTAGTTTTATAATTTAAAAATATAGTCAATTTTAGTCAAAAATTTCAAAAATTTGAATTTTTTTATGGTAAAGTGGAAATAATGTGTTTTATTAATAAATAATAAATAAAAAAAAACAACTACAACGTCTGTCGTGTTATCAAGGCTAGGTTTGTCGATGATAGCAAGGAAGTTGTGTCGTCGGGAGCAGGTGCGGTTGGGTCTTGGGTTGGTATTCACGACTTCAGGGGACTATGATGATGGGGAATGGGTCATGGGTCATGGGCTAGGATGTGCAACTTAGGTGATGGTATTCGCTATTTCATGCAACGTTAGATTTGCGATTTCGACAATTGTGAGGTTTGGGCTGGCGGCGGTGATAGTTAAGATTTTTGGTGAAATTTTTGGTGGGTGGTGACAGTTTTATTTAGGGGTAGGCATAAATTTGATAGAATGTTTATTATTAAGTCATTTTATAAGTTGACTTTATTTTAGTAATTTTGAAAAATTCAAAATTTTTACTGACTTATAATTCTTAAAAAACCAACATTCAAGGTCAATTTAAGGGTAGTTGACTTGACAATTTTGAATCTACAATTTAACTTAAAAGTTATTACTATAATCAAATATACAATTAAAAGTGCAAGAGTATTATTTTACCCCTGCAAATACTTTTTTTGTGCACCTTGTAAACAATTTGTACAAAAAACTAATCCAACATCAAAACACCACCTATATTAAATTTAATGTATTTAATAAATAACTTAATAATATTTTATATTCTAAAAATTATATTAGTAATGATATATTCTCGTACTAAAATAAAAAATTAAAAAAGTCACAAATAATACTATTGTGTAACAAAATGCTTAATTTAACTAAATAAGCATAATATTAGTTATTTCAAAATGCTACTTAGAGTATCAATAACTTGAACTTCATCCTGATTATTGCGTGACGTTAATGATTTAGAGACACTAACATATTCACTTGGAGCGATAATTTCAATTATACTGTACTAATAATTTAAGATATTAACATGTTTTCATTGCAATGGTTATACTAACTAAGTATTATCTTAAAAAAAAATGTAAGTGTCGGTAAATCACGTATCAACATAAAAGATCCAAACCCATTAATAAGAGCATGAAATCAATGCTATTAATCATCACATTGTATACGGATATGAGCCAATAGAATTCAAAACCAAATATAGGAAGAAAAAAAAGTTGATAAAGTCTCTTTAATCAAGAGACCTTGACACAAAGACCAGAGAATTTAACCTAAAAGTTTTTTTTTTAAAGAGAAAGTAAAAAAAAAAACTTGCTCAGAAATACATTTTTGAATCACTATAACAGTATAACCATCAACTTCATATAATAGGAAATCATGAACATAACTCTTCAAGAACTAATAATTAATATCATTACTCTCACTTGCCAGCAGATATGAACATAAAATAGAGCATAACTGGTAGGATTATAAGAACATAACTCACACCTTGCTAGACTAGTGTTCTAGGCTAAAGACGACGATGACTGGTAGATTGTTGGAGACAAAGTCACTCAACTGCGTTATAAGTTGGAGATGAAGCACGATGGCAAGATTAACATTCTAGGCTGGAGACGACAATAATTGATAGACTGTTGGATACGAAGTTATTCGATGGTAGATTGCTGACAACTGGAGGCTATGATGATTGGTGGAAGACGAGACTAGAAGCGTGAAATGGGACAAATGAAAACAAACAAATAAAAACTCAGATCATTAAATTTAGTTAGAATTTGCCTACATAGTATATTATATAACATTAATTAATATTATATTTTATTTATTTTTTATAACATATATTATATATTTATATAATATAATTAAAAATATTTTGAAAAAAATTAATATATATAAAAATGTAGATCATTTTGAATGTGTTGATTTTTATTTTTTTGCAGACAACTTAAATGACCTTATCTAAATATTTTAGACCAACCAACCAACATTAAATAAAAAATTTATAAGTTTGATTTGAACTTAGATTTTGGTTAGTTGGTCTATTTTATGCCCACTCTTGGTCTTTAGGAGTGTGGGTGGTAGTAGTTTTAGGTCGGTTGGCGAGGTTGGTTAGTGACGATGGCAAATCTAACAATAGAAAGCGTCATTGCTGCTTTGTGTTTTTTTATTTATTAATAAAATATATTATTTTCATGTTACCTTTAAAAAAAATTCCAATTTTTGAAATTTTTTGACTGAATTGATTATACTTATAACATGAACTCACCCCACTAATCTGAGCATGAAAATGTATGAATGCTACAAACCCATATGACTCCAAACCCTCTTAAGTTGAGATACTAGAATGAGCTCTGTTCAAGCACCCTGCTCGACTAACCTACTCATAAGTCATAGGCGTGGTTTGTCCCCAGCCGGTCTTTTCTACCGGTCAGACCCACCTTCCCCTCTCTCTCATTTTGTTCCTTTCATTTCTCCTGATACCTTGTTTGTCTCTTCCTCTCTGTTTCGTATCTTGGTTTATGGGTTTCACCTGATGTACTTTCATAAAAGCACATCACATGTTTGTGAAAATGCCTTATAAAAGATTTAACAAAATTGATCAAAGTAAATTTTCAACCTTGTTTTCATGTAATTGTAGATAGGGGTTTAAAATTGGAGAACATTGATTTATTACAGTTGCAATTGAAATCAACTTATTAGTGAGAAGACCAGTCATTAGTGGTTGAACAAAATTGAAAAATCTCCGTAAGAGCTTTAATAACAATTTTTACCTCATGAAATCTCATCTTTCACCCTTCTCTTTACTCACTATATCACCACCCTGTCCACCCATGATTCAATTCCCAGTCAATCTTCAAATACAATCTCAAAAGATTTGTCGTAAGAGTCACAACCATCACAACTCTCCTCAATATTTTTCTTTCCCAGTAATTCCCAACAATTCATTGCGTGCTAGGCAATCATCTATTGGTTGTGCTTCAATTTCTCCAAATGATGGAACAGTATCAGTCATGGACTTTGAAGATTTCATTGCAAAGGAATGGTCTTTTATTATATGCTGATTGAAAGTTTTTAATTACGAATCAAATATACCTAGAGGGGGGTGAATAGGTTATTTTCAATTTTAACAAATATTAATTATGTAACCTAATCACAACGGCCAGACATGCAATCGCATGTAAAGATAAAATGCGGAATAAAAAATAACACACGATATTTTTAGGTGGAAACAACCTAGGCCACTCCAATGACCTAAGAGGAAAACCACCGGTCCACCGGACCACCTAACTATCCACTATGAAAATCAATGTTTAATTACAACCATAGGTCCTAGAACTACCCTTCACAGATAGATCCCCTTTCTATAATTTACTTACGAGTCGCCGCTCTTTTCATAGCCTCCACAAGCTAGGTGTCTAGATCAGGACCAATGTTCCGATCTACTTGAGACACACAAGATCAATCGAACCCGTCAACTTCTGTAATTTCGAGTCACACGAAATACCGAACACGTCACTTGAAACGTTAGCACAAAAAGCACAAGTGCAAAGTGTGTCCTAGAGGGGATTCAAACAATGAAAAATCCTAACTAGCAGATTCAACAGAATACGATGTAAAAACAAATCAGCTAGTAAACTCTAGAATTATCATATAAAGCTCAATATCATGAAAAGCAAATAGGCACGTGAATTATCCAAACATAACCACACAATATATTTGAACAATTAAAAGATGAAAGCGCCTAAGATTGATAGATGAAGAGAAGAAGTTTTTTGTTTAAAAGCGCAATCAGATTTATAAAAACATATTTCAATGTGGTGAATTTTATGCACATAGTAGCCTTACTTATATAGAGTCCAATTTTTACTTCAAAAAGGATTTGCAATGGATTAAAACTCTACACCTATCAGGATTTAGCAATTATCACAGTTATACTCAAACAATGACTTTGTTTTTCACATTAAATGGGGTCATCTTGGTAAAAGTAATATATGGGTCGAATTAACAAAGAGTTTTAGTTGAACTGGAAAACTGACTCGATCGATCTAACAACTGGCTCGATCGATCGATCCAATTCTCGATCGATCGACCAGATTTCTCGATCGATCTAGCTCAACCCGAGAGCACCTAGATCGATGTTGTTCCAGAATCGATCAATCTATCACTCAATCGATCGAACTATGTACTCGATCGATCGACCAACATATGCACAATATATTTTTCGTTATGATCCATACTAAGTGTAGTGCTCAATTGTGTGAAGATGTATGCATGATAGAATATTTTACCTGTCATATGGGCATTGCAAGCTTGGTGACTCCATCATCATGTATCGTCTGATTAAACGGTGAACTCTTACTCTAGATTACAATCAAACATTTTGTCCACGAAAATTGCCAATACAAAATAAACCTTACACTGATAACAGTTTCGGTTTAATTGATGATTATAAACAGAGCTTTGATCGCATTGTAACCGCAGAGCAAATCGAAGGAAATTCAAGGGTTATGGTATGTGTTGGTTCTGAAGAATTTGTTGATCAATTGGTTGAGTCATCATCTAGCTGTGAACACTTGCTTCTTGTTCATGATTCACTTTTGGTATTAGCTTGTATTAAAGAAAAGTATGACAAGATTAAGTGTTGGCAAGGAGAAATGATAGATGTACTCGAAAAGTGGACACCTTTCGATGTTGTGTTTCTCTACTTTCTTCCTATTTTGCCCTTAAAACTTGACCAGGTGTATGTTTTAGATGATCAATATAGTGCATTCATTTTGACAATGCATGAGAATATTCGAGTGTTTTTGTTTTTGACTACATGTTAAAGAGTAAATTTTTTTTATATATATATATTTGTTCAAAAATGTGCTCTGAATTTAAATAAAAAAAAATAATGAGAAAAAATGTCATAAGTTACTCTCTCAAAAACCTTTTTTCCTACGTTACTTTTTTACATCTCTTAGGAGGTGTTTATAAAGAAAAGAATTTAGACTTGGGATTTGGCCCCAAAAGGTAGCTACTTTTATGGAATGAGAGAGGATCTAAGTAATTGTAGGTCCAAGCGCGAGTGCGTGTGAAGTGAGGTGGCAATTTATTCTTTAAAAATTTTTTTATTATTAAAATTATTTTTTTCAACAGTCAAAAATTTCATTCTTGTCCAAACCGAATCACTCATGTTGTAACCATTACTTTTTAACTGTTCCATTCTGTTTCTATCTACCCAAATCTAGTCTTACGAAACATCATTACTGATTGTTTCCTTGTGAACGTTGCACGTTTTCTATTACTGTTTTATTTTATGAATGTTGCACGTTCCTCATTTTTCCTGTGAAATTAACTCAGTTTGTAGCTATAAATAGAGCAATAAAGCTCTCAATTTTACACAACTCAGAAACAACCTTCTTCCTCACATAAACTCTCTCAAGCTCTCTTTCTCTTCTCATAATTTTTCAGATACAGTTTCTTCAATTACAAATTTTCTTCCATACAGAAATATTTTTCCATTACAAAATTAATACAAAATTTATTTTTTGATTCCGAACAACATAAAATTTAGAGGTGTAGTATTCTGGTCTTCAACCGTACAGTGAAGTTTCAAGACAAAAAACAAGATTCTAGGCTGTTTTATCCTGGGGATGACGGGGTTGTTACTGCTTACACAATTTTGGCAGAGTCGCAAAACATCTTAAAGATAGCGAGCTAGTCCGTGACTTAACCCAAGCAGTATATCATAGTATATTTCAGTATATCGATAATTTTGTTCCTATTTATTTATTTATCTGCAGCAACAATTTTAAGACGTATTCTTATTTGTCATATCTACTGAAATTTTAACTGTTGATCTCAACAAACCATTTTGTTTTGACGGACTACACTTCAAAAGATGAAGACAAAAAATGTTATTTTTCTTAATCATGAAAAAGGTTGCCTATGTTCTTACTACTGAAAAATCAACACTGCCTAATCCTCCTACTGAAGCTACAACTAAGGATTTAAATACCTAGATGGAAAATGATTTTTTATGTAAAAAATTTATTCTGAATGGTTTAGCTGATTATTTATATAACTATTATAATTTTGATAAGTTAGCTAAGAAAATTTGGGATTCACTTCAAAAGAAGTATGACATTGAGGAAGCTGAAACAAATAATTATGTTGTCTGTTCATACCTGAAGTACCAAATAACTGACGACAAATCTGTGGAAGCTCAGTCACATGAACTGCAAAAAATAGCACATGAAATAACTTCTAAATGTATGACTTTAAATGAACAATTTCAGTTGCAGTTATTATAGATAAATTACCCCCTATATGGAAAGATTTTAAAAATGCACTTAGATATAAAACTAAGGAATTTTCCTTAGAAAGTCTCATAACCCGTTTACGAATAGAGGAAGAAGCCCGAAAATAAGATAACAAAGACGAAGTATTCATTGTCTCAAACAACAATGCCAATAAGAAATTCT
The DNA here is from genome assembly GCA_029378325.1 of Elaeagnus macrophylla. Taxonomy (NCBI): domain Eukaryota; kingdom Viridiplantae; phylum Streptophyta; class Magnoliopsida; order Rosales; family Elaeagnaceae; genus Elaeagnus; species Elaeagnus macrophylla. The sequence continues at coordinate 96,156,887 of CM055640.1, forward strand.
CCTCTGTAATTCTGAAACCTAAAGAAAGAAACATGAAAACTCAAAATCGCAATAATAATCAGAACTGTAACAACCAAAATAGAAACAAAAATCCTCCACGGAATGAACCTCAACCCCTCAGAAAATAACACATTCATGTGTTATAGTTGTAATAGACCTAGCCATTTGGCTAGGAATTGTCGGAACAGGAATCATCTTGTCCTGTAGATGAACCTTACCAAAAATCAGCTTATTGCTATGATATCAAAAATTAACTTTGTTGGTGGATTTGAGGGGTGGTGGTGGACACTAGTGCATCTCGTCATGATTACCATGTTCAAGTCCTACTCTATGTCTGAGGATAAGAAAGTGTTGTTAGACGACTCTCATTTCACTAAAGTTGTTGGTACTGGTGAGTTGGAATTAAAGTTTACCTCTGTAAAGACTGTCGTCTTGAAGAATGTTCTGCATACTCCAGAGATGAGAAAGAACTTAGTTTCGTGCTATCTTCTCAACAAGGCTAGGTTTACTCAAACTATAAGTGTTGATTTGTATAGAATAACTAAGAATAATGTATTTGTTGGGAAAGGGTATGCCACTGATGGCATGTTTAAGTTGAATGTTGAAATTAATAAAACTTCTTCTGCTTATATGTTGTGTTCTTTTAATATTTGGCATGCTAGAATTTATAATATTAATAAATGCATAATAAAAAGCACGAGTAACTTGGAACTAATTCTTAAATTATCATTGAATGATTTTAAAAAATATGATTTTTGTAGTCAAATTAAAATAATCAAAATTTCACATAAATAAATAGTTAGAGAATCTGAACCATTAGACTTAATATACTCTGATATATGTGAACTTGATGGTATTTTAATAAGAAATAAAAAATGTTATTTTATAACTTTTATTGATGACTGTTCAAATTATACTTACGTATATCTTATGAAAAATAAAAATGAACCGTTTGATATGTTTAAAATATTTATGACTGAAATTAAAAATCAACTTAACAGAAAAATAAAAAAATTTCGAAATGATAGAGGCACTGACTATGATTCCAGTATTTTCAATGATTTTTATAAAACTCATGGAATCATTCATGAAAAAACTGCACATTATTCTCCTGAAATGAATAACAAAGCTAAAAGAAAAAAAAGAACTTTTACTGAATCAGTTGTTACAATTTTATTAAACTCTGATGTTGCTTCCCATTGATGGGGAGAAATTTTATTAACTGTTTGTTATGTCCTAAACAAAGTGCCTAAATCAACTAGTAAAATCTCACCATATGAAATTTTGAAAAATAAGAGACCTATCTTAACTTATTTTAAAACTTGTGGCTATTTAGCATATGCTAGGATCCCTGATCCTAAGATAAATAAACTTGCTAGTAGAGCATATGAATATATGTTCATAGGATATGTTGTAAATAGTAAAACTTATAAATTCTATGACTTTAATGATCATGTAGTTATAGAATCAAATGATACAGATTTCTATGAACATATGTTTCCCTTTAAATTGAAGAATAGTGAGGGCTCGTCTTCTAATAGTTTGTCCATAATTAGAACTAGTGAACAAAATGATGAATTAGACACTGAACTTAGGAGAAGTAAACGAGCTCTAACATCTAAGGATTATAGATCTGATTTTATTCATTAGATGCCAACTCATGGGAAGAAGCCATAAATAATGAAATGAACTCTCTTGAGTCTAATAAAACTTGACATTTAGTTAACTTACCTCCTGGATGCAAAACCATAGGATGTAAATGAATACTAAAAAAGAAATTAAAACCTGATGGTACTATTGAAAAGTACAAAACTTATCTTGTAGCCAAACGATATGGGCAAAGAACAAATGTAGATTTCTTTGATACATTTTCACCTGTCACAAGAATAACTTCCATACGTGTTCTTTTTTCCCTTGCTGTTATCCATGATTTAGTAGTGCACCAAATGGATGTTAAAACTGCTTTTTTAAATGGTGATTTAGAAGAAGAGATTTATATGAATTAACCTGAGGGTTTTATTGTCCCTGGTCATGAAAACAAAGTTTACAAATTAGATAAATTTCTTTATGGTCTAAAACAAGCACCTAAGTAATGGCATGAAAAATTTGATAATCTAGTTATCTCACATGAATTCAAAATGAATGAAAGCAACAAATGCATTTATTATAAATCAAAAAATGACATTTGCACTATTATATGTTTATATGTGGATGACTTGCTTATTTTTGGGTCAAATATTCATGTTGTGAATAATATGAAAAATTTGTTGTGTGCTAACTTTGATATGAACAACCTCAAAGAAGCGAGTGTAATCATTGGTATAAAGATTACTAGGTTTGAAAAAGAACTTTCTTTAGATCAATCTCATTACATTGAGAAGATCTTAAAGAAATATAATTACTTTAACTGCAAACCTACATGTACTCCTTATGATCCTAGTGTGAAGTTGTTCAAGAACACCAGAGACGGTGTTAGACAAACTAAGTATGCGAGCATCATTGGTAGCTTACGTTATGCTACTGACTGCACTAGGCCAAACATTGCTTATGCTGTGGGACTATTATGTAGGTTTACCAATTGACCTAGTATAAAGTATTGGAATGCAATTGAAAGGGTTATGAGGTACCTTAAGAGAAGTATGAACCTTGGATTACATTATAAGAAGTTTCCCGCTGCTCTAGAAGGATACAACAGTGCTAATTGGAACACCCTTTCAGAAGACTTCAAAGCAACTAGCGGCTATATATTTAGCATTGTTGGTGGAGCTATTTCTTGAAAGTCTAAGAAATAGACAATTTTGGCTCAAACTACAATGGAGTCTAAAATTATAGCACTAGCTATTACTAGTGAAGAAGCAGGTTGGTAAAGAAATATGTTAGTTGAGATCCCTTTATGGGAAAAACCAATACCAGCTGTCCTGATCCACTGCGATAGTACCGCGGCTATTGCAAAGATTCAAAACCGTTATTATAATGGCAAGAAACGACAAATACGTCTTAAGCACAGTATTGTTAGAGAGTTTCTCTCTACAGGAGCTGCAAGAATGGATCATGTACATACTGATGATAATTTGACTGATCCTTTGACGAAAAGATTGGCAAGAGAGAAGGTTTCAAATACTCGAAAGGAATGAAACTAATGCCCTTAGATTGAACAGTCACTCATGATGGTTACCCAACTTATAGACTAGAAATCCCAAAATATAAGTTTAATGTGTACTAACAAGTCATGAAGTGATATGAGTTGAATCATACTATTATAAGTCCCATTATGTATTGTTAGAAGTATGAAATCCTGAAGCGACAAAAAGTTTTAATGAGTTCTATATTCCATGTGGAGTGTAGTACATAGTTATAGGAGTACTCTTGATAGCCTCACCTATATGAATATGGAAGTGTGGTCGCTTCCTATGAAATTTTTGGGCAAAATTTACTAGAGCATTCACTATACTGGGATATATGTGCATGGCCGTAAAGTACAGGCTTTTCGAGTTACATTTTGGAAAGGTTGTGTGTGTAATGTTGTTAGAGATAGAGTTCAAAACTACAAGTTTCTCTAGTATATTCTAAAGCATCAATACTATGCAAAAGTTGAAGTCAAAAGACACATTTTGCTTATGTACAATCTTATATGTTTGATTAATCAGTTGCTTAATGAAAATTATTTTTATATAAAATTCAAGTAAGAGATTGTTGGAAAATGTGTTATGAATTTAAATAAAAAGAAAAATAATGAGAAAAAATGCCATAAATTATTCTCTCAAAAACCTTTTGTCCCACATTATTTTTTTACATCTCTTAGGAGGTGTTTATAAAAAAAAGAATTTAGACTTAGGATTGGGCCCTAAGGGTCCTACATTTATGAAAGGGGAGAGAACTTGGACAATTGTGTGTCCACCCACACGCGCGCGCACCACTGTAGTAAGCCTTGCCTAGCCGAGCCGAACATGAGTGTGTGTGCATGTGTGAAGTGAAGTGATAATTTATTTTTTGGAAAATTTTTTTATTATTAAAATCATTTTTTTCAATAGTCAGATATTTTGTTCATATCCAAACCAAGTCACCCACGTTGTAACTGTTACTTTTTGACCGTTTCTATCCACCAAGCAACATAAAATTTACAAATATAGTATTCCGATCTTCAACAGTGTAATGAAGTTTAGAGACAGAAAACAAGGTTACTGTTTGCACAATTTGGACAAAACCGCAAAACATCTTAAAAAGAGCGACCTAATCTGCAATTCAACCCAAGCAATATATCATAATATATTTCAGTATATTAATACTTTCATTCATGTCTATTTATGTATTTATCTACAGCAACAGTATTCAAAAACATAAATGCCATCAAAGCATAAACAACTTTGGCGGTGAACAGCCACCAAATCACTCACAAACCATGACATATCAGAAAAATTTTGAACTGTGAATAACCTTCATTATTGAACACGTGTTCAGTTTTGTAAATAATGAAAAGTAATGTACTGCTCTATTTTATATCCAAAATTGTGTTACTAAATTCACTCAGTTGTGTAGGTGCAAGATTGGTTATAAGCAACCCTCAAGGAAGAGAAATCAACAGCTAGAGCAATACCCAGATCATATTCCTTGTATTTTGCAAATCTTTTATGGAAACAAACTCTTTCCCTTGTAAACCTACAGCAGAGCCGCCTCTCTTCTATGTTTTCACATGAATAACAATTAAGAATACATATTGCAAACAGTGAACTACTAATGCACATTACTTGTTACAAATACATAGGCAAACTAGAGAATCAAACCCAACAATCTAAATGGACTGATATAGGAACAATAACACCTTCCACGCATCATTCGGCGGATTGATCATTGTGAGAAGCCTCCCTGCTGATCCTTTTGATCCAGTGAGATTTTCTCCATCAATCACGTGGTTGTATACTTTGTTCATCGATTGAAGCATATCGTATATTTTCAGGTAAGAATTGGTGAATCAATTTTATAGGAAGTAGTCCGGTGGCGGTTTCTTTGCAGGAGTACCCCTTGATTGCTGCATTGTATCAAATTCTTTCAGTGTGAATTGCAAAAGGATAAACAAGGCCACAAGGGTATCATCAAAAGGCACAAATGCTTGGTGCCGCCCAAGAACACAACTACACCAGTACCCTTCAACATTGGGTATATACAAGATGAAGGTTTTCATCATCAATCAATTAATGATAAATTTGTTAGTAAGCTTGTCAAAGTTATATCATCCCATCCTTGTCAAAAATATTCTCAGTCATTGTATGTAGCACCATTTTCAAAATTAACTTGCATAATTTTTCGTTGATACATGGAATGCTGATCTAGTGTTGTGTATCTCAAAAAACTATCTGAAACAGTGAGTGAAATCTATAGTGGAATTTCAGCAGCTCAGTGAAACCTTAATACTTTCAAGTTTTAGAAACGAGCATTTAAACAATAAAACTACAAACCTGTGGAGCAGCATCAAACTCACGAAACTGCTTATTAAGATTCTCATCTAGCTCAAGGATTGCAGCGATATTACCACACCTGCACAACCCGGATCAATAAATATTACATATTCTAAAATAGAGGAAGAGAAAGGTTAATAACTTTTGTACCTGTAACAGTAATTTGGAGCTGACCATACAGTAACTATCTGATTTTTGAACATCCATTTATATCCTTCCATTACCAACTGATGGGCACGGCATATGTAGTCAATGTTATTTGTGTGATTAAATGGAGTAACTACACTACCACCAAAAAGATAACCAGCACCTCGGGGACTTATTCCCCAACCATCCACTATATCTTCAGGGTCTGACCACATGAGATCACACATGGCACCATCATGCGGTACTTCTTGCTTCCGATCAATAGTTCGTATCTGCCATGACAGAGTGTGTCGGTAGCATGATTAGAGGTAAAGAAATAAAGACATTTTGGGATGGATCTGACCTGATCCAAAGTTGAAATAGCAGGAGAAAGACCTCCATGCACACAAAAAATTTTGTTCTCAATGAGAGCCGACAGACTGCAATAAATCACAACCAAAATCGAAAACATGTGAGATGAATGAATGTATAATTATAGTTCATATGAGAAGTATTTGAAATGAAGAATAACAGAAACTCTATCTTTCAGAAGTATTTGACATAGAACATCTAATTCAAAGTTTTCTTCACTCTCACCTCCTGACCCAGGTGATACATTTTCTTTAAGAGAGATGTTTAAGATAATAAATTTGGATTCGACAAACAAAGAGACATACTCATCTCCAAGCCATAAACAAAGAAAAATCAAAATCAGGGCAGCTGCTTAATCGATTAGTAGACTCTTAATTAGATATCTGGGCCTGAGCCAAGGCCAAGTGGGAAATTATTACTTTCCTAGAAATATGAAGACAGCTGGGCAGGCAGAAGAAAATCAGTTAGGTTCTAATGCCATACGGACGTCCTGCCAGTTTGTAGACTACAATACCCTTTTTAACAAAAAAGTAGAGGTTTTTTTCTATGAAATGGTCAACATACCTTAAATAATCAAATATATCAGTGCAATATCTCCAAACATTAACAGAGCCATATTTACGTAGGCATTCATCGTAGAATCCATATACCTGTCGGAAAGGATACTCAGTAAATACTCTGAACTAAAAAAAGCAAACACCAATATAAAAAGTTAAAATGTTAACCTGTGTGATCTGACGACTCTCATGGTTCCCTCTAATTAGGGTTATGCGATCTGGATATCTCACCTGTGTGTAACCATTTTCATTAATGTCTCACACAAGTAGAAGAAAAAAGTTCTGCATTAAATGATGATAAATGCATAATTTGATTTTAGGAATTATGGAGTCAAAAGTAAACATGGCCATGGATGCTAAGAAACAAAATGAGATTCCGAAACGTTTCAATGTTCCTTAGAGGTTTCTATCACATGGCAATACGGACACTGGTACGGCAGGCTAACGTGACATAGATTGTCAGGCCTGCAGTTTTTTTGCCATAATTAAAATTTAATCCCAGTTAATGATTGATATATTCCTGTTCTCATTAATCCCCACACAAGTATGCACATAGTACGATTCCAAGTAATTATTCAAGACGGGATGTGTTAAAAGCTCCAAATTGTTACCACATCCAAAGTTCATTTGTAATGCAAGATATGACCAGGTCAGCAAAGTACCAATTACCAACTACCAAGTAGCCCGACACACCATATATAACGTGAGAAGATCCAGTTTTAATTTCCTAGAATAAATAAAATTACCTTTAGAGCAAGTAGAAGCAGAAATGTCTCAACAGAGTAGAATCCTCTATCCACAAAATCTCCAAGGAACAAGTAGTTAGTTTTTGGGCAATCACCTCCCACTTTGAACAGCTCTTTCATGTCATAAAATTGCCCGTGAATGTCACCACATATCTGCTTAAAAGTGGTCCAAAACGTGATATATATTAAGAACTACAAACAATCAGCCTGAACAGTAATCGGAACTCCAACATTTATGGCTGTGATGCCAGATTCAATGTGGTCACATATTTTGTGAGTTTCCCCTAGAATAAAATAAATTAAATTAGACAAACAAGTCTAAAACCCAAATGTCTTGAATGATCACCAAAGCCACCAACATTTAGCAAACCCCAAATTAACACTAATTTTGTTCAGAACATATTTTTAAGAAGCATTACCAAATCCTCCAGCTTTTCCGGGCGTGGGCGCATAAAGTCCAATCAACTCTAGGAGATAGGCTCCAAGAAAATTAAACTTGACTATTGATTTTCTCCGTGCTACCTTTGGCACTCAATACTATAATTGATTCTGCTTTATTCCCAATAGAAATTTTACAAATTTCAGAGAAAAAGAGGCTACCCACGTGCCAAAAATTGATGGAAAAATCCAACACACCAGGGTGAAAAAAAAAAACCACAACAAAACAAACCCTCCACTCCCACATTCAGGTAAGAATTAACAGCAGAACTCTTTTGAACTGCTACTAAAAAAGAAAAAGAAAAAGAAAGTTAAAGCAGAAAAATTAATAAGCTCCAAGAACTTTCCATGCGCGTATGTGATGTAGTATGAGAAAGATAGAGAGAACTAACAGTGACAGGGGCATCAACCCTTTGAACGTTACTCTCTTCAATAAGGATTTCAATGGCTTTGAGGCAAAGCGCCTTGACTTCGGACTCCTTGAGAGGCTCACACTTCTTCAATTGTTCTATTTGCCTGTCTAGGTCTGACATCTCTTCCTATCTACGTCACTGTTCTTCCTCAGACCCAGACCCAAATCCACCACCCGATTTCAATCCTCCTCTCTACCAGTTTTCGAATCTGTGAATCTCTTCCTTCGACTTTCAGTTTTATTATTATTTCGGTTCACTCCTGATTCACAGTTGCAGTTTTGAGGTTTTTGCTATTTGCCCCTTGTTTTTTTCGTTGCTTTAATTATATTTTTCTACTCTCATTTATGGGCCTACAAATAGGCCTTCCAAGCCCACTAACGTCCTATTCTAAGTCGTTCTTCGAAAAAAGGACAAAGAAAAAGTTAATGAAAAAAGAAGAGAGAAGAGAGAGAAATCCTCTCGGCGAGCTTGGTTGAAGATCAGTTCTTGTCTCCGTTCTGGTTCTTCTAGCGAAAAAATAAATGTTCTTATCTTACGTTGTTGATACTTTATAGAAATCTTTAAATCATATTTCCATGATTTTGCAGAATAACCTTATGAATATACGACTATACGTATATTTATACGAGGTGTGGTTAACCTAACTTCGAATTGTTCTAGATAGGTGTTTCGATTTTCCTAGGTGTTCCTAGTTTAAATGAAGTTAGAATTTTGAGTGTAAAATCCATTTGAGGAATATTTGCTAATTAAATAAAGAGGTTTATCGAAGTAAGTATTGAAGAAGAAGATGAGTGTTGTGCCAAAGGAAGCAATTGAGGTCATAGCACAGAGCATTGGAATTACCAATTTGTCCCCCGATGTCGCATTGGCTCTTGCTCCTGATGTTGAATACCGTGTCCGTGAGGTCATGCAGGTATGCCTCATATTGATCTGTTACTCTAATTGAAATTGAGATTTCACCTTATAGTAGCGTTGTTGGATCTTATTCAAAGTGTAGAGCTTCGGGTGAATTTTATCAAAAAGGTTAACAATACAGAAGTTGTGATCAGCAGCCTTGTCTTTTAATAGGTTTGCCTTATCTTACCCACACCATTTATATTGTTACACGACTCTCGTGTCAATATTATTTTCTTCAATTTTCAGAATAATTTTGACACATGTTACGACTTAAGGTATGTTGTTGCTAAAGTGGGTGCAAATTTTGCATGTAATTAGCATTTCTTATCTTAAGAATGTGTGAGTAGAACTTACAATAAGGCTAATGAAATCATTTCCAAATGAGTAAAGATTATTTTAGACCCAAAAAATTATCAAATGGATTTTTTTTTTTCTGTGGAAACCAACAAGCGCTTTTGATCTGAAACTGCAGGAGGCTATAAAATGTATGCGCCATTCTAGACGGACTACACTGACAGCAGATGATGTTGATGGTGCACTTAAGTTAAGAAATGTGGAGGTAAGCATATCTGACTCTGATGCTCTTTTATGGAATTTTATGTTTCTCTTCACATTTGTTTTCATGCTGTTTAATTACTATCAGGGATGTCTTTGGGCTACGATAATGCTTAGTTCTGTGCTTTTATGCAATTGTCATGTTTGTCTTCTTGGATATTGCTGAAATCTTTGCCAAGTTTGAAATTTTGATATTTCATTTGTACTGTAACCCTTGATGTGCTCCTGCCTTAGCCAATCTTCAGTTTTGCCTCTGGAGATCCTTTGCCATTCAAGAGAGCTGCTGGACATAAGGATTTGTTCTATATTGATGACAAGGATGTAGAATTTAAAGAAGTAAGTAGCAATTTCTGCATTTAAATACACGTTTCTACTCAAATTTGTTACTTGTTTATGGTCTTATATACTGATATGCTGCCTAATTAATGCAGGTGATTGAAGCGCCTCTACCTAAAGCCCCTCTTGATGTATCAATTACTGCTCACTGGCTGGCAATTGAAGGTGTTCAACTTGCAATTCCTGAAAATGCTCCAATTGAAGGTATCTTGCTAGAGTTATGTGCAGTATGCTTGTTTTTTCGATAAGGGGTCTGGTCATACAATATCCTTTTGCATTCAACCACTGGGGTTTACTAGTTTATTTGACGTTGAGAATGACATAATATGTTGAATAAGCTTCTCTTGAAATTGAAACCTGTCTAGACAGTTACTACTTTCATAATCCACTTGATATACTTTCCTTTTATTGAATTTAGAGTTACTGACTATGGTGTAGTTGTATTCTGAAGTCTGGTTTTGTTCATGCTCAGTGGTTGTATATCTCATTGGTATTATGCTGTGTTGCAGCACTTCCAATATCGTCTGATGGCAAAAAATCTGAATACAAAGAAGACGGACTACCTATTGACATTAAATTACCTATTAAGCCTGCACTATCAAAGGAACTTCAGGTCTGTACTGCTATCTGCTATTTACATTTTTCTTTCTTTTTGCAATATTTTCTATTATAAGTAGTAGTTTCATCATATAGCTGTGTAATGGTTGTGACTGCAGCTTTACTTTGAAAAGATCACAGAACTTACTCGTAGTAGATCTTGCTCTGTCCTTTTCAAGCAAGCATTATGTAGCTTGTCTTCTGACTCAGGACTTCATCCTTTGGTTCCATATTTCACATACTTCATTTCTGAGGAGGTAGTCGTGTGCTTTCTTTCACATCTTTAGCCTTAAGAATCAAGATTTTCATGTTTACACTGCTATTGCTTAATCATTTCTGGTTATATTTCCTTCAATCATTGCAGGTTTCAAGGAATATGAGTAACTTTACTCTCCTGGTTGCATTAATGTGTCTTGTTCGAAGCCTTCTTCAGAATCCACACATACATATAGAACCTTATGTAAGCAATTCATTTTTATTTGGTTAGTTAAAGTACGTATATTGACAAAGATCAATCTTCAATGATGAGTTATCAACTCGTAGCTTAAAGAACAATCAAAAGAATTAATATTCATTTGTTTTCTTAAACAAAGTCATACAGAGACTGCATGCTACCTGAAACTTAAGGGTTTCAATGGCAAAAAAAATTTGGTTGAATGCAGTGCAATTTCATGATTTGTTTTTTTTTCTTCTATTGGATGTCCAATTTAACAAAGATGGAGCTGATTGTTGAGCTGTTCTTAAGGGATTATTTATATATCACTGTTTTTTTTTTCCAGCTTCACCAATTAATGCCATCAATTATTACCTGCCTTGTTGCAAAAAGATTAGGGAATAGATTTTCTGACAATCACTGGGAGCTTAGAGACTCTGCCGCAGACCTGGTTGCTTCAATATGCAAAAGGTGATTTTTTTTAGAGCTAAAAGAATTCTTTGAATTTTAACTCCCCACTTATCCCATCAAAAGAAATAGTTTCATTGGAAATTGTGCTTACTCCAAATTGTATTATTTGGTGTCAAATCATATGTAATTTTCCTCATAATCTTACATAGAAATGGTTGCACGATTGGCATACAAGTTTAACTGTTGCACGGCTGTCAACACTTATGCAATATATTAGGCATAAAACATATTTTCCAATACTGTCCTTTGGCCAAAAATGTGTATTTACAAGCATGTCTTGTGGATTCATCTAAGATTTAATCTACAGTGGAATTTTCTGAATAATTGACAATACACGAAGAACATGAAATATTTTAGGAAAATTACCAAAAATAACACCCTTAAAATTTATAGTAACAAAACTAACACCTCAATAATAATATTGAACGTTCAATATTCAATTTGAACGTAAAATATTAAACGTTCAATATTGAACGAGTCTAAATTGTCGTCGTTCAATTCTAATTGGATGGGTGTTCAAAGAAAAATGACATATTAGTCATTTTTTTAATTGTGAAAATATAAGTTTGAACACAATAGGTGCTAGTTTTGTTATTAGAAGTTTTGAAGGGTGTTAGTTTTGTTATTTTCCCAATATTTTACTATTATTGTCATTTTACTTCGATTAAACTAGTTGGTCATTTTTGACTACTCATTTATATCAGAAAATGTAACTCAGGATCAGTTTAATGGTACAGATTTGGGCATGTATATGATAATCTTCAGTCTCGTGTTACAAGGACTCTGCTTCATGCTTTCTTGGACCCTACAAAAGCATTGCCTCAACATTATGGTGCTATTCAAGGCCTAGCAGCTCTTGGTCCCACTGTGGTATCCTCTTTGTAATTGCTTCTATATTAGGAAACAAAGCTTGCCACACGGCTGTAGTGAATTGTGATAAACGTCAGAGCAAAAATAAATAAATAAATAATGATTTGTGATAAACATACAGTTTCAGTTTACAGCTCAACTAAACTAAATTTAGGCAGTCTGTTAAGTGGCTAAATCTCGAAAGCTAAAATGCTTACTGAAGTCCTTTTCTCCAGAATATTCTTATTTAATGTAGGCAGTAAATCCATTTTGTTTCTGTCCTGTTTACTGTTTTGTAGCTTTCTCTCAAAGTTTAAATAGTTTTATGTGAGTGAGACAGTTACTTTAATCGGTTTCCATTAGAATCTGAGAAAGAAAAGGGATTTACTGAAATCCTTTAGTCGTACAATTTGTTTGACCTCTTATGGTAGTGAGTCTGCTTTTGCTTCATCATTCTTTAATCTATTATCCTAAATTGCAAAAAAAATCTACTTTATTCTGGACGTCTTCTTCACATAACCGTACAGTTTTTAGTTATGCTATATTTTTCTTTTTAATATTTATGTTCGTAAAAAGCCATATGCTGAAGCAAGTTGTGATGACATTATGTAGGTTCGTTTGCTCATACTCCCAAATCTTGAGCCATACATGCAACTTCTCGAGCCAGAAATGCTACTCGAGAAGCAAAAGAATGAGATGAAAAGGCTTGAAGCTTGGCGTGTATATGGAGCCTTGCTTGTAAGTTCATATTTGCATATGATAATGAATCATATTATTATTTTTGTGAGTTTGCTAATGATGTGGGTTTAAAGTACAACTCTAAGAGCCATCAATCTTTCAGTGTGCATCTGGCCAATGCATTCATGATGCACTGAAGAAATGTTGTAGTTTGCTGTCTCCACCATCTCTTGCCATTTGGAAGAGCAATGGAAAGACTGCAACCATCACGACAAGTATGAATTCCTAAAACTTGATTCTCTCCGCTTTCATGTTATTTCTATGTTTTTTATTTTATTTTATCTTTTATTATCTTTGATATAACATATATTCTGCAATCCCTTTTTTCATGGAGTGAGCAACGACAGTCAAAATCTGGTTGGCCCTGCAGACTCTTTTTCTTCTTGATTTTGGTTTTCTAATGCAAGGGATTCATTTAATTCGAGGACATTGACATGGAAATATATTTTTTTTCCAGTAGGGCTTTTATTTTGCTAGTACTAGTATTTCGTTTAAATTAAACATTAACTGTCCGTGGTGACAAAAATATGATCTCTGGAGCAGTTCAAGGTGGTAATATATTCATGCATCACTGAGGCTGTACTTGTTTTCTAGGAAATATATAAAAGTTGTGAGTCCAAAACGTTGAGATAGCTTAATAGTTTCGAACTCTAATCTCTCTACTTTTCTTGTCCCATGTGGTGCTTGACCTCTTTTGCTTAAAACAAGATAAACGCAAGGCAAGCACAGACAACTTGATGCAGCAACCTCCTCTCAAGAAACTAGCTACAGATGGTCCTATAGGAGCAATACCAATGAACTCCATGCAAATTGAAATGCGAGGAGCTACAACTGGAATTCCTAATGCTGTCGGAGTATCTGGCATTGGTGCATCGTCAAGTTCGCGCCAGTCACCAAATGAACATTTTTCAGGAAGAGACATTGACCAAAAAGGGAGAGCTTCGACTATTCTTGCTCAAGCTTGGAAAGAGGACTTGGATGCAGGTCATTTATTATCATCCTTATTCGAGTATTTTGGTGAAAGTGTTTTCTCCTTCACTCCAAAACCCGAGTTGTCTTTCTTTTTGTGATTAATGGCTTTATTGTTGAGAGAAATGTATAAATTGTAATTCAAATTAGTAACGGGTTTCTATATAGTTTTTATGTGAGTCGTGTACACAAGTCTTTGTTGAAAGTATTTAATTAAATTCACGTTCTCTTTTTTATTTTATTAATGTGGCCTACTCCTAACTGATTGATTATGTGAGATCAATTATATTAAGATAATATTGCATGGCATGTGTGTTTTCATTTTATTTTTTAATCTAAAAATATTTACGTTTTATACATATATTTAAAAGCATAAAAATTGTCAAGAATGTTAGTAACTCTAGCGACGAATAGCCATTGAAGTTGCCTCCAAGGAAAGTTTTAGATTATTATATATCCTACTCTATAACATGTATTCAAATGAGTTTTATGTTCAAACATGTGTTCAATTTTAATTATAAATTGAATAAGGTTTAAAAATAGAAGGTAGTATATGTTGGGGGTAAAATCGAAAACAGATTATGAGAACCAATATTACAAATAATCATTAACACTTATTTAAAATTATCTCCTTTTTATTTCAAATCACATTAAGTATTATTTAATTGTTTTTTTTTTTTTTAAAGAACACTTGGCTAAAATCTAACCACATCAAATATCATTTTTCTTAAAATAACAAATAAAAAAAAAAAACTTTTAAAGATCATATTTATAAGTAATAATAGTATGTTAAATTGATGCAACTACTAAAGATAAATTTATTAATTGAATTCATATGATGGAAATGTGTAATAAACTTTTATGGCGACGTGGCCAATATCCTGGGGAGAAAAAATAATGAAAGGTAAAATATGTATATTTTCTCTTCAACAAACTGAGGAAAATATTTGTTAAGTAAATTATCGGCCAGTAAAAACAGGTTGTATATCGCCTGTGGTCAAATCAAGGTTTAAAAAGGTCCATAAACATTGACATGGCTAACTGCTGTTATTCATTTTTCTTGAATATACGCCCCACCAACATTGCCTTTTCTTTCTATTATTATTAAATTGTATTAATTCTAAAATACCATATCACCCAAAAGAACAATCAATAATTTCTCTTGAAAAATAGGCTAATACAATCTTCAAATGTAGATCCCGGGGAAGAGACCAAGAAGTATTGTTGAAGTGTAAATTTTGACTTTACAATCTCAAGCAAATACCAAATACAATATAAACATTAAACATAATAGTTTCCTTTCAGATTTTTTAAAACAAAACAAGCAAAATGGCAAGGCCTCCTTACTACTGAAGTTATCCTTTCAAGAATGCAAAAATAAAATATAATATGTTCAATTATTTCTCGTTATTTGTCACCAATTTCGACTATCTTCTCAATGTCATATTCTTTGAGAAGTTGCTTTATTTAATAATTTCAATGAGAGATAAATATAGCATTCAAGAACAAGCACAGTTAGAGAAAAGAGCCATGTCATCTCAAACAACAATTTACATATAAATTGATCAGAAGCCTGTAAGCGACCCGTTAGATCTGACAAACTTTTCCTTTCAACTCACAATGTATATGGCGGTGGCAGTCTACCAACAATGCAATATAAGTATTGTCAAAAGACCTTCACTCTCCGCTTAAAATCGGAACTATCAGTGGTTTCATCTGTGCAAGATACACAATCGCCCACCTACAACGGCAAAAAGGAGTATGACTAATGAAAATTGGTCAAAGACCACTAATGTGTAACTAATAATAATAAAATATCTTTGAATTATGTTCGAAGCTATCTGCACTTTCCAGTAAGAGCAAATTTAACTTGAGGAAATATATAATGATGATAGAATATACAATACTATTAGAAATAGCTCACCTTTGCTGCACCAAAGTAGAAGATGGACAAACACCAATTAAGGTTCTTCAATAAAAATAAAAATAAAAATAAAAAGAAGCTACAGGTTCTTCTAACCTAACATTCCAAAAAGTAGCATCCTACTATCCTACTACAATATGAAGCGCATTGCAGCAAACAAGGTTTAAAAGTCTCGAGGTCAAGAAAATAGGGTTTTATTCAGAAAAATGATACATCAATGTAGTAAGTAGTAACTGCTCAGCAACTGCAAAACAAGCTTAAGGTGCAGTTTAATCTGAAGAGGCTAATCAAGAAGATTTACACACTGATATGTAGCATTTCTGGTTTTCCCCTTGATAATACTGGATAGTCTATGGCCATTAACAGTCAAATAGAACAAAATGATTTCCCAAGTCCCAATTATGGATAAAGGATGACAAATTGCTGATAATCTTAAAAAATCTTGAAGATATGTGCGGTCACCATTAAAGCATAACTTAGACCAAGACAGTTTCTCCTACCAAAATACTCAATAACTATATATCTAAGATACTGAATTTTTATATTCTCTTTCCATAAAACATCAATTGCCATGGAAATACAGATATCTACAAAAAGCAAAAAAAATAGAATAAACTCACATCATCCAGCAGCAGACTGTTGCTGTAATGACCAATGTTAGGTGGAACCTGTCATATATAAAGTTTAGACATTTTCCACAAAACAGGACGAGTATACAAAAGCATCACAAAGGGAGTATACAAAAGCATCTACTAATAAAAATAATAATAGATAAGAGTTCTTATAATAATAAACAAGAACCCGTTACCTATATTGATAATGACATAGATTAAACTATAGAGTTAAGATATTTTCTCCTCTGTTGAAATGTATAAAAGAGACAATTGAATGGAAAATTTTCATGATTATAAGTAATGTCAATCAGCATATTGCTGCAGTAGACATGAAACCAATATTTTATCCGTTCACAGGAATAACAAATACACTCCGGTGATGTTTAGTTGGGTTGGATGCACATGGAAATGCAAAGAGCTTGACCATTTACACAGTTACGAGATTGTGTGGAATATGAATTTCAAAATTCCAGATAAAACCAGATGGAACACTAATCCTATCAAAATGCAAAGGCCTGAAATCTGTCAATAACTAATTGATAAAATAAATCCACAAACATGCCTACGATTTACAAATTTCTTGCACCGATATTTGAAAAATATATATTCTAAGATAAAAAAGTAAAATCAAAAGTTAATTAAGTAATATGAAGTTCCACAATTTCGACGACACAGTGTTCATTCTAACAAATGTCGGCTCAACGCATTTCAGACATTAAAAGACATGAGGAAGAACAACAACAACAACAAAAAATTTAAAAAGGAATTGAATGATAGAAGACTTACAAATTGGTAGAAGGTCCTCTATTGCAGCAAATTCTGGTGCACAGAGACGCAATAATACCAATCACTAAGAAGATAAGGGTCGTAACTAGAAAACCCATGATGTCCTCTCCTGGATCTGGAATTCAGTGATCGAGACCTGCGTTTGTGTAGATTGAAATTAAAAAAAATCAGAAATTGAATTGTAATCGGGGTTTACAAAATAAAAGCTTGAAAATTTCAAAAATTCGAACAAATAAACTGAATAAGGGTAATTAAAGCCCAAAGGACCATTTGAGAATTGAGATCTTACCCTCGATCTCGAGTCTAGTCCTAGACTCCGTAAGTCGCCTAATTAATCAACGTTTTACGAGCGCACTGCGCATATAGGAAACTTCCGGCACCGTGATGCATAACAGGGCCTAAACTGGGGTCCGAACTCCGAATAAATTTTCTGGTCCGGTAAAAATTGACGTTGGCTCAGAGAACTCACTTACCCAAATTTTAAATTTTCTATTTTCTACCCCTTCAAGTGGGGTTTGTGCTTCTTCGATCTCTTAGGTATATTTTACAGTGCTACACTGTAAGTAATCTTCTATATTTTTGTTTTTTTATGATTGGTCCTCTAATTTTTGTTACTTGGATATTTAAGTACTATAAATTATAAAAATAATATAGTATTTTAGGACTTTTTATGTTAGACCTATTTGATTCTGAAGTGTAATTTATTTTTGTAATAGATTTTAATAAGAAAATATAATACGAGACGATAATGAATTCTTAGGATATTTTTTCTTGTGATTTTAAATTTTCAAATTTAATATATATTTATTTTAATAAATTTAAAATTCTCAAAATACTCTTCAAAAATCACAACAAAATTAAAGTGGAAAAAATAATAATAAAAGAAACTAAATTTTTTTTTTTTTTGGTAATGGTAAGGGACTTTACAAGTACCAAACTCCTTTAGATTCACATTCTCAACATAATCGCCAAAAATAATATAATTACATCACAAAATAATTATAATTTTTATTGTTGATTTCTTAACAATAATTAATTATATAATTTTTATTGTTGATTTTTTAACAATAATTAATTAATTAAACAGCTGGTTGAGCTAGAGAGTGAAAACTTGTGGCGTGTGCAACTTTTTTTCTGTTGAATAAATATTACACACTCATTTTATATTAGATGGGACTAAAAGCTAGATCTTTTTTTTAATGCTCAATTGGAGAAAATATAATTATATTACAAAATAATTGGCAACTTAATTTTTAAAAACTTAAATAGTACATCTATTTTCAAAACAAAAAATGAGCAATTTAAGGCAAGTTTAGCCGTTTAAATAAAAAAAAATTATAAAAATAATAAAATTAACACCCTTCAAAACTTCTAATAACAAAACTAGCACATTTTGTATTCAAATTTATATTTTCACAATTAAAAAAAATGACTAATATGTCATTTTTCTTTGAATACTCATTCAATTAGAATTAAACGACGATAATTTAGACCCATTTAATATTAAATGTTCAATATTTTACGTTCAAAATGTTCTATATTATTAAAGTGCTAACTTTATTACTAAAAAAAAAAAAATCTGTGATAACATCCTCTACATTTTTTTCACTGTTTTTGGGATAGCTAAAAAACACGGAAACTTTTGTTCTCCGAAGCACGGAACATCCAATTTTTATTTTTTTTAGAACAACAGATTTTTAAAAATAATGGCCAAACACTCTTTGTTTTTAAAATTAACTTTTTGTTCTTAAAAGCAAAAAAATTGTTTTAGAGTGTCGTGGCCAATCCGCCAAACAGTTTATTTATTTTTGAGTTGGGCTGAATTCGACCAAGTAATTCAAATCACAATTCTCTATTTAAATTAATCATGATGAGAGATGAGAGATGAGAGATGAGAGGTGAGACCCATCTTCTAGTGTATTGGATAAGTTTAACTAATATAAGTGTTAAAGAAAGTTAAATTTTTTTTTTTTTTTTTTTTATCATTTTTTGCACTTTTGAGATATTCATACAAATAGCTTTTTCTTGCAAATGAATATTTTTAAAAAAAAAATTATTATTGTAACTTGAAATTACTAAATTAGTCTTAATTAATTTATAATTCTATTATGTATAATGAATTTTTTTTACAATATTACGTTAACTAGAACAAATTCAATTGCTTTTTCGACTTAAATCAACATAACTAACGATTATAACTAAATAAATATTTTGTAATAATTATATTTTTTTTTAAACTGTCATTTCACCTTAAATAATATTATATATATTAAATTGTTACACATATAAAATAGTGCATTAATTATTAATTTGATAAAAATTGGGAATATTGTTGACCTAAAATACTCATGCTATTATCATGATATAAAACAAAAATAGAGTGAGCCCTAGCCTGATTTTCGATCAATGTAGAGTTCTAATTCTCGGGCAGATTGTGAAAGATCAACATGCATTGCTTTATTTTGACAAAAATATATCATCTAATTTTATCAAACAAAATCTTCGTTAAAAATATATTTTATTTTAATAAAGAGTTTCAATTTTTTATTTACATGACAAATTATAAAGGTAAGATATTGAAATAATTATATAATTATTTATTAATACAAATTAATTATATTATATCATATAAATTCAATACGACGTCTTTCTTGATGCATGTGAGGGGAACAAGTTTTAATCAAATCCCCGTTTAGCAATGATTTGATTTTTATATTACTTGAAGAACATTTTATCTAACCATTGGTGAGATAAACCATATTGTGAAATATATAGTTAATCACTCACCATGAAAAGGGCAAGCAACTTAATAATAATATAATAGGAAAAATAAAAGTGAGAGATCAAAATGTAAAATTAGGAACAAATTGTTATTTTATTGAATTTCATAAAAAAAAAAATATTCACATATGAAAATGCCACAATTAAATTTATAGTTTGAGGAGATGATATCAATATGATACATATGCATTTGCATGCACTATCTCAAAGTTGGTGGCAAAATAAGACTACTTAGTTGATCTCAAGAATCCAACCTTTTTTGTCTTGAATAGTACCAGTTTGTATTCCTGTGAGGGTTGAATGCAGTTCTTCACAAACAGTCTCAGCACCTGTTTTAAATTCCATCCTGTCATCGAATTCCAATATTTTGTTCATAAGCATAAATTATTAATTCAAACTGTCATTTGTATTTATTATTATTTTATTTTATTTTTTACATTTGCATTTCCATACTTGTATACTCATTTTGGAAATCTATAATACTCATTTTGAACCAAATTCAAGTTTAAATTATATATATATATATATATACATAATTTAAACTTATTTGAATATTGTTTTTTTTAATTCCGATAGCATTTTTCTTATACTAGCAAAAATTTAAGGTAAAACTCAAGTTTCATATATATATATATATATATATATATATATATATATAAATAAAAGTATGAAAATGTTATTGCCAGATAAATTTAATAAATAAAAATAAGATTAAATCTCATAAAATTTTTGACGATGGTGATCGCCAAAATTTAACAACTATTGCTGGCGACTCAAAGGAGTTATAATAACTTTCGTCGGTAACTCACCAGATGTAATCTACATATGTATATATTTATAACTTATTATATTTATCTATATATTTACATGTAATATATTATATCTACATTTACAAATTAATTCAACTTTATTTTGCAATTTATAAATTTAACTCTATTTTTATATGTAAAATGTTATACATATTTCTATATTTGGATATAATATATTGCATTTATTTTTATATGTAAAATGTTATACATATTTCTATATTTGGATATAATATATTGCATTTATCTAGAATCACCGAAACTCTAGTGAGAAATGTAACATTATATTTAATTATATTTTGATGTAACATGTTACATTCACTCTCAATAAGGTTGCTCGATTGGGTCACTGGCAAGAATGTTGAAGCTCCAGCGAAGTAGCTAGAGTTGTATTGCACAACGTTTTATAATGATCTTATTTTATTGAAGTTATAAAATAAAAATATTTTAATTTATTTGTTAAATAGTTTGATATAATATTGTAAGTTTTAGAATGAATTATTACTAGTTAGAAAAAATTGATTATTTTATAAAAAATAATGCAAAGACTAATGAAATTTAGGTTTTGATTTGAAAAAATGCAAATCAAATTGGGTGCAAAAACATACATAAATTTAAACATCTCAACCCGAGCTCGGTTCAAATCTGAATTTTCACTAAACTTGTGGCTTTTTTAGACAATATTATTGCATGTAATTGTTGCCTTTGCTTCCGACTCCTCCAAGTTAACTCAAAGATCACAACAAAATGAACATGTAATTTAATTATAAAGTAAGAGTTTTTTTTCCTTTAAAAATTATAAAATAATAGTTAGTCTCACCTTTTATCCATATAGGTAACGCTACCCACAGGAGCAACACCAACTGCAGTTCCAGTGCAAAATACTTCATCAGCACTATTCAATTCCTCGACAGGAATAGATCTTTCCTCAACCTAACATATTTAAATTAAGATTATCACTTATCAAAAATATGTATACGAAAAACGTTAATGACACACAAATTTGCATCACTTTTACACTCACACTCTTTAGATTTTGTCACTCGTCAAACTAAATTGTTTCTTCAATTTTTAAATTAAGTTTAACACGTGGTATATATAAAAAAAATATGGGTGCAAAAATAATGCAAAATAGAGTGAGTGAGTGAGTGATATTAGCATTTATCACGTGTATATATAAATTAGTTAAATTAGAGTGAGTGAGTAATAATCACATGGTAACCAAGATCACTAGCAATTTCAATGACACTTTTTCTGGTGACGCCTGAGAGAATAGTCCCAGATGTGGGTGGAGTTGAAATAACGTCGCCCTACAAAATACCAAAGAAGATAACACACACCTTAATTTGAGATTCATAACTAGCAATTTCTCAAAAAAAAAAAAAAATCTCTTATTTGTGAATTATTTTACTCATTTTTAATTTTTTTAGTTAATTTTTACGACATATTTAAAATAAATACAAAATTAATTTTCTTATATTTTTAAATTAATTGTAAAAGTAAATAATATTTAAAGTTATTTTTAGACGAGGCAATCATCATATGAGATTAGAATTCTTATTAAATATGTTAATCATCATTTGATTAAAAATTTTAGTGAATATAAGTCCTTATTTAATATGATAATAAATCTTAAAATGGTAACTAATGTCAATAACTTAAAATTTAAAAATAATTTTGTCAAAAAGAAAATATTAAACTTAATTCAAACTATTATACATGAAATAGAAAAGGTTTTTGATCATATATACCTTAGCAATGAAGATATTGCAAGAAGAGACCTCTTCAATATTTTTCTTATTCACCGAGTCAAGGTACAGTACATCAGAAAATCCTCTGCTTTTGGCTCTAGTCATTGCTTTCAATACCTACATAGACAAAGCATATTGAGCCATATAGACATTCATTTCTATATATGTAAAAAAAATGAGTACAAAAATGATTTACTTACCGGGGCATAGTTTGTTATGCTTTTGATACCCCCAGTTCCATTAGGAGAAGCACGATCACACTCATTGTCAATATATAAGTTCAAGGCTGCAGATCCTTCCTATTAATTAACATTCATATAAGCACATCTGTAAATCGTTCCTGAAAACTAGTGGAGACTAATCAATCCGATCAAGGTTACTCTTATATTTGGTACTGATAGCCTTACCAATAAATTAGATTATAAGCTTAATTAAAAGGAAAAAGACTTATGTTTGATTATTTATTTATATTACCTTGAAATAGTTGCGGACAGGGGAGGCATAGACGAGAAATGTATACTCAGGTGATGGAGCCAAACCCAATATAGGACCATTTCCCATAAGCATAGGCCTTATGTACAAAGATCCTTTTCCTGTAGGAGGGACCTGCATTCATTTATTCTATTTATATATATATATAAATGAATTGTCTAGCTTACTTTACCCAAATATCATCAAACTAAAGTCACATCATCTACTAAAAACATACTTGAATTAGAATATTGAGTAGTAATGGTATATTACCCAAGGCTTATTAGCTTTAGCAGTTTGCTTGACAGCATCAATAAACTGATGAATAGAAGGTGGGGGCATGCACATTCTTTCAGCACCTTTCTTCATTCGATTTGCATTCTCTTCCGGACGAAAAAGTAGTAGGCAACCATCTTCTCTCCTGTATGCTTTTGTACCTTCATATATTCCCTATTAAAGTTTCAAATTTTGCATGAGTTGTCTTTATTATTTATATTATATATGTTTGTTGGTATTTACGATGTACTGCCTAGCTGCAACAATTTTTAAAAGAGAAAATTCATGTTTGGTCTCTAAACTTCTTAAGCATTTCATTTAAATTAGGGATCCGTGGCACACTACATTTTTACAAAAGAATTACCATATGAATATCATTTTAATAGTTGAGATTTCATCATGAATTTATCTTTTTTCCTTGTAATATGTATTTATTAAAGCAACAAATGCTCTTTCATTCCACTTTATCTTATCTCTCTCACACCACTTTCTCTTCAAATATAATTACATTAAATTAAATTATATTATAATTAGTACGATCTATATAATATAATTAGATAAAATATCAAAAAAAAAAATTTAATAAAATAATTTATAATTTGTTTTATGTAGTTTGTTTACATATAAAAATAGTTTTATTATAAAATTTTAATTAAATCAATATTTAATTTATTTTTATTCCATTTTAAAAAGAATATTATTTTTAATTTGAGATGAAAGAAAAGGTAAAAATATAGAATTTTATAATTAAAAATTTAGATAGATTAAGTTAAATGTTCAATACAGTTTAAATCCATAATACCTGATCGTACTAAATTTCTTTATAATTGTACTATTTTTATATTATATGATACGATCTGATTTCATAACCACAATTAAATATATAATTATACATAAAATATATAGTTAAAGATATTTAGTATAGTATAACAAATATAATTTTTTGATAACTGAAATAACAAATATGATGTTAGAGTTAATTTCATCCCTTTATTCTTTACGTGTTTTTTTTTTTTTAAACTACACCTCCTTTCTTCACATAATTACATTTTTCAAAACAAAATTATCTATACAAAACAAAACAAAAAAGAAAGTTTTATAGCACCACTTTTTTACACAACTAGTTTTGGGGGAAATGTGATGCACGTGATTCATTTTTAAAATTAATTTATATATTTAGATAAATATTTAATAAAAAAAATACGATTGACCCAAATATAAATTCTTTTATACAACGTATATTTTCTGGGTTCAAATTTTAATATGTGAATATGTTTATGTGTATAATGTTTTAAAAATAGTAAAAAATAAGATGCTACTAATAAAATTAAATCACTAACTATAGAAAAAATTATTGATCTAAATTATAATATTTCAAAAAGAAGAGAAAATAACTTGTGATGAAAAATTAGCCACTAAATTAAATAATATATACGTCAATTTTTCTTATTTATATTTTGAATATTATATTTTTAAAAATTAAAAAAATTAGCATTTTATGAAGTGATTAAATTATAAATAATAACAAATTGTCAACAAATTTAATATATTATTAGTACTTATATATCGGATCTTATATTAAATTTTTTTTTTTAATTTAAATAATATATACTGACAAATCTAATTTAATTTTTTAAAGTATTTTTATTTATTTTTGTGTATTTGTAGTAAAAAAAATTATATATATGAAAAAAGTTACAAATAAAAAATGATAAAACAAGCAAAAAAAAATTACAAATAAAAAATAAAAATAATTGCAAAACAAAACGTAAAGTAGCTATAATTGATAAGCCTTGAGGCTTTATATATAGAAGAGCAGTTTCAAACGAAAATTGCAAAAGAAAAAAATTTAAGCATAAATAGGAAGCCATAAGGATTTTTTATATAGTAGATATAAAAAAATTATAACTTACATATTTCTTTTCTTGTTGTAGGGTCATCACCATGTATATTAAATAACTTTTTTTAAAATAACTACATTACTCATTAATACTTAAATTTCATACTTTTTACATGTTTAAATGAACTACATACCATTAAGTCAAAAGTTTATTGCCAATTACTTATTTAAATTAAATATTTTTTCTTAAAAAATAATTTCCATAGTCAAAATTAATTTCAACAAATTTAATTTTTTTATAAATTAGATGTATCTTATATCCTCTTTAAATAATAAAAAAAACTCATCGTTAACGGGTTCATGTAGAGTTAGATGTGAAAGGAAAAAAGTGCAAAAGAAAATAAGAAAAAAAAAATAGCTATAAAATAAGTCAATTTTAATATATTATAAAGAAAAATGAAAAAAAAAAAAAAAATATATATATATATATATATATATATATATATATATATATATATATGTATGTATGTATGTATATATATATATATATGTGTGTGTGTGTATTTTAAGCCTATGTTATATAGAAGGGATTTTTTATTGGGTCTATATAAAGTAGATGCTAAAAGTAGATGCCAAAAGGAAAGAAAAAAGGGCAAAAGAAAATAAGAAAAAAGAAAATTAAAAATAGCTATAAAACAAGTCAATTTTATTATATAAAGATAGAAAAAAAAAATGCAAAAGAAAGATTATAATTTAAGCCTCTTATATTTAAGAGATAATTGCCACACATTTTGCATCCTTAAATGAATATTAATGGTTAATATTTCATTTTTAATTTGCCATTTTTATTTTTAAATATGTACTTATTATATAATTAAATTATCTTCTTGATTCTTCACTTTCTCTTGCCACTAACATAATTAATTCCATCCATCTTCTTGAAGTTTTTTAAAAAGAATAAATATAAAACATAAAAGAAAAGAAATTATTACGGGCAATAAGAAATGAATAGACCAAAAGAGATTTGAAATTAAAGCATCTAAATTCTCAAAAAGTCTTTTTTTTTTTTATTTTTGCTAGATCCATTTAAAGGATAAAATCATACCGTAAGCATTCACTTCTAAATTCCTCAAATAAAATAAGGAAAAAGATGTATTTTTCCTTAAAGTTTGAAACTTGTTTCTTTGTAAGGATTAAAAGAACTTTATTATTAAATAAAAAATATATATATGATTAACCTAATTTTGTTTAACAATAAAATTTATTTTTTTATTTGAAATCACATATTTAAATTATATTAAGTATTATTTTCTCAAAAAATAAAATATTTTGGGCATGTACATAAATTGGCACAAGTTTTGCATGATTGTTATTATAATGGTTAAGATTTCATCTTGAGTTTGTCTTTTTCTGCCCCAATTATTAATAGAGTTAACTCCATCCCTCATTCTTTTCGGCCCTTCTTCACATTTTTCAAAAATAAAAATAAAAATAAAAACAAATATAAAACAAAACAAAAATATAACATGAATTTAAAAATAAATATATTAAAGGATATTTCAAAAGCCTCTCAAACTATTACATATGAAAAAAATGGTGGGATTGCTGGTTTCAAGGATGGTGACTTGATATATAGGATTCCAAAGTTATCTATTTCTTGTGCTTTGGCATTTGAGTACAAATAATGCATAACTCTAAAATTGATATGTCACTATCTATTGTTATTAGGCTAAGTTTCGTAAATATTTCATGTTCTATATTTAACTTCATGCTCTAATGTTACTTATATGGTCTCTAAATTTTCTGGGATATATTCTTAATTACCAAAACAAAAAGCTAGATTGTTGCACTGTAGCTTGCACCGCCCATTTGTGCATAAAATTTGGAGTACAAAACTTTTCACAATGAAAATGTTATGAGGTTTCTATAATTACTAACACTTAAATTCTATACTAATTTTTATTTCTTTATAATTTAGTTTTTAAGTTCATAAAAAGTGTAAAAATAAAGGTAAACGTTCATTTTTTTTTTTTTTAGTCATTTAAAAGAAATTATTGGTACTCCTAAATTCTAAATTTCAAAATTTTTAATTTAGCTTTATATTTTATTTTTAATTCGGCTACGTTGCATTTTTTTTACTTTTATAAATAATTATATTATTATTGTGATGCAAATTCGTTGAAAACTCGACCATAGGTTATAAATCATAGGCAAGTAAATAGGTGAAAAAAATTGAGATAATCAAGGAGGTAGCTTACTTGACCATAGTTTAGAATTCCAGCTGCAGGGCTTAATTCAATATTTCCATAGCGGCTAAGTTGTCCTTTTTCAAAATTTCCATCTTTAGAGCATTTCATAGTGTACATGTAATCAGCTGGAACTATCCCAAATCCAAGATTATCCCAATCCACGTCAGCGTACTCATCGTTGTTCCCAAGGTCATGATTATGGCTGTCCAAATCAGACCATTTTAATATCAATAATTCTTGAAAGATTTACTAAAAATAACACCTCTAAAATTTATAATAATAAAATTAATATTTTTAATAATATTAAACGTTCAATATTAAATGATCTAAATTATTGTCATTTAATTTTAATTGAATGAGTGTTTAAAAAAAATGACATATTAATTATTTTTTTAATTGTATAAATATAAATTTAAACACAAAAAATATTAATTTTATTATTACATATTTTAAAGGATGTTAATTTTATTATTTTCTCTAATTCTTTTTATCGTATAAATATCACTTATTTATTTAAAATTTTCAACTATATATTTAATTAATATTTAATATATTACTTAAAATATATAATACTGTTTTTATATTATTTATTATATTATTTAAAATTTATTGTGAGTTATAACAAAAAATAGCATAAATTTATTGTCACTCACAAGGCAACATGGTAATCATAAAAAATAGTTTTTTCTCATAAATTTGGGACATCTCTTTCAGATAATTATCGATTAAAAAATAGCATCATTCATCAACAATATCTTAAAATAATTTAAAAAGTCATGGAAAAAAAATAAAAAAAAAATAAAAAAAAATTTGCCTACAGTGTTGAATACGGTATGGCAGATAAGATTAGTCAATCAATAAATTTATTTTATTAGTATAAAAAATACCAGTTGTCGGACGGTGAAGATGCAGCTTGAGAAGCAAAGCAATAGTGAGCTCCAAACTGTAGTTAATAAAACAAAAGCACACGAATTAGCTTTAAAATGTGGGTCCTGCTATTAAATTAAATTAAGTGAGGCTCATATTCATAGAACGTGTAATGCATTTTTTTTATGTTCCATAATGCCTTGTCTCCAAGCATGAATGGTGGGGCCCCAATAATGTTCTATCTTTTGTATTTATTATTTAATTTTTCAAGAAACGTAACATAGATTTAATTTGTAAAATGAAAATAATAGGATCCTTTTGAATCGAGTGAAGATATAATTGGATATAAGCTTATTACTTTTAAATAAATTAAAAATTAACTTATTAATTTTAACTAAATTAAAATTTAAACATATCAATCTATTCATATTTACAAAAAATATTTATTTTTTCTCTAACTAAACAAACATAAAACAAAATCTCATATATTTTATTAATTGTTCTTATTTTTTTTTAATCTATTTAAGTAATAAAAATCTCACTCATTATCCATATTTGTCACTATTATTATTTTCTGGACTTTTTTATTTTAGTACATTACTTTACTAACATTATTTCACAATGGATAAATTTTCTTATTGAAGTAGCTTGTAAATAAATTTGATAGTATTTTATTTTACTTGCACTATTTTTATAGTTTTACTGTAACAGTAATAAAAATTACGATGTTTATGAATTATTTTGCATATAATTTTTAATTTCACTACTAAAATTATTTTTCACGATCTTTTTTTTAAATAGTATGTCAGTGGTGCCAGCAATCACATAAACACCATGTCTACCTTTTACGACGCTAATACATACTTGTAATTATTTTTATTTATATATTTAAAATTTAATTTTTTTAAAAAATTTATATTAATAATATATAAAATTTGGTGGTGTTATTTTTGTATTTATATTATAAATATTATTTTCCTACCTGGATAAGGTTAAAAAAATGATTATTATTACCCTACATTTACGCCGGACGGTTATGTATTATAACCGTCCCACGCCCATCCCTTCACACGTGCTCACAATTTTGAAGTTGATTAGGACGGTTTCAATACCCAGATAAACATGTAAGAAAAAGAAATGGAAAGAAAAAAAAAACAATCGAAGAAATAACAATAACCTTGGATGACGATGACGACGAGGAACGGAGTCTAGTAGTAGGAGCGAACTCATGACGCGAGCTCATTAAAAATCTTCGAAACATGGTTTCTAACAGGTAACTTGATATTCGTAAGGAAGAAGAGAAGGAGAGGTTGAAGCACGAAAACACAGAATGTTTATTAAAACAGTATGGAGAATAGAATGGTCTTCGATGAAGATACGTAATTTAAATTAAATAGGAGAAAAGTGCCTAATCCATTAAAGGACGGAACAATTTTTTTTATTTTTATCTATATCTCATGGGTCTTTTTTTAATTTATATATACGTGTCATGTTGACTATGATTGAGATTCCAGCTCAGACTGTATGGCTCGTGGTCCTATGGCTGGCTACAGCGAAAGATTGAATTATTTTATTGAAAATTTACTATCCTAAATTTTAACGGTATAAAATTACTTTTAACTTAATTTCATGATAATGTTATGCGGACCAATAAATAATTTTTTTTGGCAAAACAATAAAAATAATATTTTTTAAAATTTATAATAATAAAAATAACACTCTATGTATTAAAACTTAAAATTTTATAATTAAAAAAAGATTGATATATCATTTTTTTAGCGTTTATTTAATTATAATTGAACGACAATAATTTAGATCTATTTAATATTAAATATTTAATGTTATTAGAGTGCTAGTTTTATTATTATAAATTTTTTTATGTTATTTTTAATAATTTTTTAAATTTTATTTATTCATTTGTTTTAAATTAATAGTATGTTAGAAAAATAAAAGCGTGAAAATGAATTAAAAGAATTGTGAGCCCCACTTATCCTGTTTTTATCCCTTTAAAATTAAAAACTATTATTTTAATTTTTTACCAATTTAGATTAATTCATTAATATTAATTTGAATATATATATATATATAAATATATATTCGGTGGAATGTGTACTTGTACCAAACCCAATCCATCCAATATAATGGGGATAGCGGGAAAAAACAAAAAAGTACATATTTTATTACTATTTTTAATGTGAAGAGAAAACTAATTTTATCTTTTTCCAATTTTGTCTAAAACTATCTAAATAACTAATTACATAATTGGCTCGGATAACATTTGTTCCCCAAACCACATTTTTGTCAGGCTTTCATATATTTTCTTGATGCTATGGAGTAACTTGTACGAAAAGTCTTTATACATGTTGTGTAAATGTTTTGGTTGGGGCAGCTAGCATTTTATCAAAAAGTTTCTTTTCTTTCACTTTTATCCATTTTTCAGTCTGTAAAAAAAAAAAAAAAAATCAGGGTTTTTCCGTTGAAAGATGGAGGTAATTTACAGTTTGATCCAATTCCTTTTTCGAAAAATCAAATAAATAATTGACCCAAACCTTTCAGGTAAGAAAGACTAAATTGGGAGAATTTTATGTATGGAAATTACGAATACAGCTTTAAACAGATAAAGATAAATAAGGACATAAGTATAGTAGAGAAAAAAATATTAAATTTATTTAAAAATCAAAAAATTTAAATCTCTTTCTCTTTTAAAATATAATCACTTCACGTTACATCTGCGCTACTTTATAGAAAGAAAGAAAAAAATACGACCTGTTCTACTAACATACTTTTATTTTTTTAAACACATACCCCTAAACAATATATGAGATGTTGGAGATGCATTAAAGGGTATGTGTTTAAGAAGACAGGAATATGTTAGTAAAACAGGCCAAAAATACTAATTCGGACCGTACAATCAAGTCCAGTTAATCATTTTGGACAGATTAAACGGTTCAGTAAGGTCTAATTAAAAAATGGAATAAAAGATCCTATATATTTATATCTAATAATAAAAAAAGACAAAAATAACATATTTTAAAAATATTAAATACATATTTTAAAAAAATAAAATCATTACTTTATTTAAAATATCACTCTATGAATTAAAATTAATAAAATAATTAATTACAACCTTAATTCATGAAAAAATATTTTAAATAAAATAATAATTTTACTTTTTAAAATATATATCTTTTAATTCTTAATATATATATATATTTTTTTTCTTATGAATAAGTGCTATATAAGTCTTTCACATGATTATGTGCTGATGGGGTGATTGTTAAATAGTGAAGGGTATAAAATTACATATTTACTCTAATTTCTCTATCTCTTACTCTTCCCTCCCTCATGTATTAATTGTCAATTTGCTTTTAACACCACATCAGATTCGTTAATAACTAATAAGCCAAACGCAAAGAGAACAAGATATTAACAAAACAGAGTCTGCATTTTAGACTCTCTAAAATATTAGTATCCTCTCCAAAGTAAAAAAAAAAAAAAAAAAACGATCATCCCTCTATTCCTCCTGGAGGAAAAAATAAAAGACAGGCAAGGAAAAACTCTGCTCAGAATTAGATTGGATGAACATACAACATGAATCTTCCGCTAGAATGATTAAGAAAAAAAAAAAAAAACTTGTTAAAATCTATTCATTGAATGTCAACGAACCCGGATTCTTCCTTTTTCTTTGGTTTCCTCATATAGTTGCAGAGAGGTTCAGTCAAACTTTAAAATCTGAAGTCAGGATCCACATCCATTGCCCATGCAAATTTCGCCAGGAGAGACTTGTTAAAAATCTGCAATAATAGAAAGGGAAAAAAAAAAATTATAAAGTCGGATAAAACGCAACTGCAATATACACAGTAGTTGCATTCCATATTACCATGACTGGGAGGAAACCTGGGTCTAAGTTTGCCTTCAACTTCGAGTAGGAGAAGCGAGAAATTATATGACCGAAAAAAATACAAGAACAAAGTTTCACTTCACCTTCTCGATAGGGACTTCATGCCGCTTGCACCATGCAACAGTTATCCTGGGATCAAGGTAGTTGATTTTGGATGTGCCTAAAGCCACGGTTTTCAGATCATCTTTGGTCCTCATATCCCGTTCCATTTTTTCTATCTTTGCATTTGTCTGAGTTATCTTCCTCTCTAATCTGTGTAAAACAAATAAAAAATACATCAATTATATGGAATTATCGACAAGTACATAATTTTAAATTAGAAAGAAAAGAGAACATTACGCTTCGGGAGTTAGGTTCCTCTTCTTTTTTCCGTTAGTATCCTTTAACGGAGGCTTCCCTTTCTTTGCTCTTTCCAAATCTGTCTTCAGCTCTTTCAGGACGTCCTGCAGGCAACATGATAAAAAATCAATGCAAAGTATGGAAAAAAAAAAAAAAAAAAACACACAAAGCATGGTAAAAGAACGCATATTAAAATCTAAAACCCATGGCAATGTTCTTCTTCGAGATCTAAAAGGTTCTTCATTTCTTCTTTTTTTTTAACTAAACTTTCAGATAATATGATTACCTGAAGCTCACTAATCTTCTCCATTAACTTTGACATTTGTGCACCATGAGACTTAGAAATAGTACGCTGATGATTACAGATGATTGCAACCTGCAATAAAGGCCGGGCATTACAAATGACATTAAAGGAAATCTAAACATAGACAATGTTGCTTTGGCAGGGGTTAACTCTCCTCACCTCCTTGTTAGCGTGCTGATAAACAACAATTTTTTCGGCAACATCTCCATCTTTAGTTTCTCGGTTCAGCTGCCATCAGCCGAAACCAAAAGAGTTAAAGCAAAAACCTATCAGCAATTTGGACTTAAAGCATACACAGAAGTGCCCATATTAAAGATGAAAGAATGTATGAAAAAACAAAAAGGCCCAATGAACCATTAGAATTCACCAGAACACAAATACAGTGAGCGCAATCTTGGAAAATGTAAAAGCTTGGAAAGAAGCTGGTCCATAAAACAATTAAAAATACAGATGTTCAAGTTCAATTTTAACTTACCATATCATCCAAAGTGATAGATGCATTATACGTACGGAAAACTTTTGCCGTAAGACCTGGCATGAGTTCCTTAAGATGAGTATTCAGTCTACTTGTATCAATCTCGTCAAAAAGATCATCACCACCCTTTTTCCCTGAAGTAGTAATACAAATGCCCAATGGCACCCCAACAAATAACCATATAATGAATCTCAAAGCAATAATAGTATATCAAGAACAATACATCAATAACAGCCGAAACACTCACCAGTTTGAAACTGCATTATTGCCTTGAAAACAGCAGGTTCAACTTCAACAGTATTTTCATATCTGATCGAATCTTTACCAAGGAAGTTAAACTGACTTTGTCAAAAGAACAAGTCCCTGGTCACTATTTGTATGACCTGTAATAAGGAACCACCTATGGCAGTTCATAAAACTCAAAATACACACATGCATGCACACGATAGTACCTCTAACATGTTCGATGGTAAAGCTTTCACATTCTCTACTTTCAGTGTGCAACAACCCACGGTATCAGCTTCATCATCATCCTGCATAAGATCAATCAATAATGTAAATGCCTACAACTAGATGATAAATCTAAAAGGAACTTAAAGCCAATAACCACCAGAAATAATGGTTCAGACCAAATAAAAGTTCAAAATGAATGCTAAAATAAAAAATGAACGTAGCTTTGAAGCCCGATACAACATTATATATATGATTTACAGTATGAACTTTACAAAATGCCAAATCAAAAACGTCTCTTAGAAAATTAGCATAAATCAATATTAAGTGAACAAACATCTCTTGCTGTGCATGAACTTTCAAAATTGAAAAACCAACCAACGGAAAATTAATTTTTTTTTTTTTTTACCAAAACAAATTAATTCCCTTCTATAATTTTAATATCTTTATAGTAATTTATACATTCGAAAGTATTTTTAATGTTTTGTTGCCTGATACTCACAATTGTTCTAAAAGGTGCCTAAATCACTTTTGACATTTTCATGACAAAGCCTTACTGCTTTTGCTGAGACCACTTGACCAAAAATACTTCTATGAAACTGCCAAAAGCTTTCAGGAGGAGCAATTTTTGATTATAAACTAATTTCACTTCAACACATTTCAGCAATCCAGTTTTATACTGCCAAGCATTTTAAAACTAAAAAACCAGTCTGACTTAAACTAAAGAAGCAGCTCAAGTGAAAAGCCACCACTGGACAATCCTACAGTGGTACATATACTCCAGAGCAAAAAATTAACTAAGCACTGATTTCCGGGATAATAAGCACGTTCCAGGTCATCCAGCAGTTTTCCAGTGTGAAAGCATAGAAACAGCATAATAAACCCTAAGGGATTATTAACCAACTGAAAACACGATCCATAATTCCAACCAACCAATTTATTAATAATCTCATGCCAAGGGTCGAAAAAATGTTGACCCATTGATCCAAGGAACTCCAGGGACCAAAATACACAAGCAGTTTTTGCTTTTTTTTCATGATAGGTAAGTCATTCTACCTTTTCATTACCTGCTCTAAGAGCAAGTTTATCAATAAGATAGGTAGCAACTGCTATCTGCCGCTTTGCTACGTCTTTGCTCGTAAAATTCTTTGTGTATGCAGCTCTGATGTCATGTATATAATCCTGCACTCAAAGTAGAATGGTTCAGTCACATCCCAAAGCAGAATAAAAAATGACCTTCATCAGGTATATTTTCACTCAGACATACACATATATACACGGGACAATTTTGAGTAACTACCTTTAGTATTCTTGCTTTCTCATATTTCTCCTTGTCACTTTGCCCCTTTAAGGAACTACTAGGGGCCAGGAACACATATTTGAATTCTTTAGGGTTGATTGGATCATTCCAAAAAGCTAACCACGTAACAGTATTGTCATGTCTTATTTCTTTCCAGCTTCAGAAAAGTCAGAAGTCTAGAAATCAGAGACCTCCAAAAAACAGCAGATTAAAAATACAACCTTCCATTTATTGAAATCTTCCTCTTTCTCATACAATTAGGGAGACTAACCTTTCACTAGGAATAGGGCATTCTGGAACCGGAGCATCCTTTCCTATGTTAATTGTAACATCACTAGGACGGATGCGTCTTTTCAGCTTTCCTGACTGATAAAAACAAAAATCAAGCAATAAGCAATAAGCAAAAAAAACGTCTGCAATTTATTTCAGAAATAAAATAATGGTGTTTCGCAACACCAAAATCTTTAATTGCATGATATAATGTGTTCAACATACCTTCGGATGTTCTCCACGGCCTCGAAACAACCCAGGAGGTTCTACTCTAAAGTTCCCAACCTGAAATTGAGGACAAATATTTTGCAAAATCTCTTTAAGGGTGATAGTAAAACGCACCAACTTCCCAAAACAAAGCAATAACCAAATTACTTGACCTAAATTAGTTAATTGAATCAATAAAGCAACCGAGCAATAAAAGCAGAAAAATGACTGGTAAGTTTGAAAAAACTACACCTGCCATGCCTACAACTCTTGCATCATGTCTCTCATACTTGATAATGGAAAACCATTCACAATGTAGGCAATTTAGAAAATCCATATAAATCCAAAACAGAAATAAAACTCTAAGAGATATTTCAAAATTTCTTATTTCTTAAAAGATTAAATTATGATCTTGACAACGTTGAATACTTTGTGGCTATATGAATTAAACATTAACACTCACAGAAATCTTTCGAAAATATAAAACATGAAAGATTTCGGAGAATGCACAAAAAACAGATCAGAACTCAAATTCCTCAAGAGTCAAGACTGTTGTGTTGTCAATCAAAAACATTTACAATTAGCCAGTTTCTATAGACTCTTTTGTGACACCTGGTGGCTATATTCGTGTGTGTGAATTTGATCGCCTACTGGACGATTAACAAGACAACTATCCTAAAATCCTTCATCCATGAACCTTTACAATGAAGTATTGGAGCTAAGAAAGTGTTAAACCTTCTCTTTAACACCATCTACAATGGCCCACATAAACTTATCCTCTTGGTTCAACTTCTCCTCCTTTAAGGCCTTCTTCTCCTAAATCAAAAAGAATAGAGCCATCAGCATCTACTAGCAAATAAGATTGAACATTAATTTCAGCATATAATGAGCAAGCGATAATAAATCATTGCATCAATTGGCACTGACATTACCATGTGAAAAGTCAAACAAATCAGTGCAGAAAATTAATACTCAATTGACAATAAACAAAAGTGCTTCAAACTTTGTAGAAACTTTGTAGCCCCAGAGATAAGATAAACATGATTGGAAGTTGAACCAGGGATCTATTCTAGAGCTTCCAATTTACCTCAGCAGTCATCTGTTTCTTTTTCTCCTTTTCACTCTGACACCAGTCATAAATTGGGGTGAAGTCAGATAAGTCCAATTTCTGAATGATATGATTTTTTCCAAGTAATTTGCGCCAATCATTCCAGAAATTATCTCTAAATGTTTGTTTCTGAACATAATCTGTGTCTTTCATCACTGCAAACATAGTTGCTACCTACAGGTAGAAACTTCAAAAGGTAACTAAATATATAACAGAAAATAAAAAATATAAATTGCAAAAGTCAGGAAATGAAGGAAACGAGAATAAAGGAAGAGACAGTCTATTGTAGTAAAGAAATCCACCTCCTCTTGTGCTGGGGTCAAGTCGACAGGCTTTCCATTATACAACATTTTTACTCCATGAGGCTTGTAAGGAGGTGGAAAGATAACACCGTTGTGAACCAAAGTTGTCCACTTTTTCTGCCCATCGCCAGAGCTAGGTAGCACCTTTGTTGACTTAGAATATTTAGAATTTTTTACAATTATTTTGGACTTCTTGACTATTTTCTTTGAAGCCGAAGATACTGGCTTTGTTACTTTTTTATTTGAGGTAGACGATTTATTATTTGATGCGGTTGACTTCTTAATTCTTTCAGAAATTGGAATGTAATCATCGTCATCTGCCTTTGGTTCTGCTTTAACTGATAACTGCTTGTTTTTCAAAGAAGATGAATCTATTATCTTTGGTTTTTTAGCCAAAGACTGACCTGAAGAGTTGTCTTTGTCTAGAGGCCTCTTCGTTGATATTACTGGTTTTTTCTGTTTGTCAGCCATATTGGAACCATTCTGCTGAATTCTTGATGCTAAAGGTTTTTCATCGGAATCATACAGCTTACCACCTGGCATTGTCACATTGGACTTCATTTGAAACCTTGATGATAAAGGTTCATCGTCAGAGTCTTCAGAAGATGTTTTCACAGTGGTCTTTAACACTGGTGGCCAAGATGAGCCAGAGGTAGGATGTCCAAGCCCTTTATCTGCATTATTAGTACCACCCTTGAGTCTAGAACTTAAAGGTTTATCATCTTCAGAATCTTCAGAATCACAATTCGATTTAGTAGATTGTTTGAAAGAATTTCTCTCTTCCTTGACAATAGTAGATTTACTTCGCTCAGATTCTTTAGACACTGGTGACTTGATTGCTGATGCCTTCACAGATGAAATTGAAGCTTTTGGGCTGGCTGTGGGTGATTTGGCTGGTGATGCCTTGGTAGATGGACCTCCTTTTCCCTTCTGAGAGTTCAGACCATTGACAGAACTAACATCGGAATTTTGCCTCCCTGACTGGCTATCACACCTTTGAGATGATGGTTTTTTTACTTCTGAATTCAACTGATTTTGTTTCGTAGTGCTACTCCTTTTAAAAACTACAGGGCCATCTTCAGAATCAGAACCATCAGCCATATTTTGTTTAGCAGAATTCTGAATAGCCATTAGCCAACAATATGCAGTGTAGGCATGTCTATGCAGTCAACTGCAGCTAATTTTCGTTCTGTCCACAAAGGCAATGATGTGCCAGTTGAAGCAGTAGATTTCAGCTATCTTTCCTGACAAATAATCAAGGAGAACAAAAATGGGAAAGGATTATCATCAAAATCCTAAAAAGATACCAGTTCCATAAGGTCACAGTATAAAGATCAATAAAAGATAATAGCTTAAGGAGGGAGCAAAAGATCATCAACTTCGGTTGAAGGATGTATTTGAATTTGTAAAGAGAGCCAAAAATAAACTCCATAAATTTAGCTGAACCAAATTTCTGAAAAACTAAAATCTAGCATGATTTCTAAGTAGATAAAAACAGATAAATTGATGGATAGACATTGGTAGAACAAAAAGGATGAAATAGCCGTAAAATAGTTCACAAACTACTTGTAACCTGTACAATTCCTAAAATAAAGCTAGTAAATACCATAATTCATAATGCCAAAAACTACATGATGATTGAAACAGTATAAACTATATACTTATCACAGTTACGGCTGTTTTTGTATTTATTAAGAGAACAAGTGCCTATCAGTTGAGAGTGGAACCGAGAGTCAAAGTCCAATCCTTCACGAAAACATGGCCAATATGAAACAAAACAAAAGAAAACTAACATAGAGACCCTAAAAATCTGCACTTTCTTTCGTTTATCCAATTTTCGTCAACTTTCCAAGAAACCAAACAGAATACTAAATTCTATTACAGCTGAAAACAATAAAACAACAAAATATATAAATATAACAAATAATTAAAACTGCCCAGTTGAAAATTTAAAATTGCTAACAATGAATAAGGAAGGAACCTTTAAATTGCATAACAATCCAAAAGCAATAATTAAAAGACCAATGGAAGAAGGTAGCAAAGAGACGAAGCAACATGCATATAGACGAAACCCTAGAAGGCGGAAATGAAAGCAAAAAATGGACTACAAGGTACTTATTTGGGAATCAAAATAATTGGTTAAGGAGCTTACGATCTCTGAAATTATATCGTTTAATTAAAATTTCGAAAGCTAAAGAAGCAGATTTGGAAGTAACTATTGAGAAAATTGGCCTCCACAGTCCACTGTTCGGGTCTTCCTCCGATGATAGAAAGACAAATGGAAGCCTGGTTTCTGTGATATGTTGGTGAAAATTTGGCCTTGAAGCTCAAAGATAATAATTTATACAAGTGGTAGGAAATAATAGATAATTCAAAAGTGGCCCATATTTTTTCACTTATTTTCTATTCGTCTGCTTTTTCTTTTCCCCTCCGTTTTTATCAATTACTTTGGGGCACGTATTATATTCTCACACTTAATATTAAAATTCAAATTACAAAAATTTTTATATTTTTAAATAAAATTTACGTTATATATATTTTTTAAAATATAAAAAATTGTACAAACTAAATTAAATATATTAAAACATATTTTTTATTTAAATTATTTAATTTTTAATATCAAACAAATTTTACTATTTTACAAATTATTTTTAAAATATATAATATCATCATAAAAATAATTAATTAAATTATTATATATTATTTAAAATTAATAATAAAAAAAATAAATTAATACTCATATATATGTGGGTGTGTGGGGCAAATTCTCCTTTTTATATATAATAACAAATAAAATAAAAATTAAATAAATAGTATGGGACCAAACTTTCCTTTTTATATATAATAATAGATTTAAAAAACTTATAAAATTAATAATAATTACCTAATTAAAAATAAGAAAAATAACAAAAATAACACCTCTCAAAATTTGTAATAATAAAAATAGCACATCTTATGTTTAAATTTATATTTTTACAATTAAAAAAATAATTAATATATCATTTTTTTTTAACATTCGTTCAATATTATACTTTCAAATTAAATATTCAATGTTATTGGGTGTTAATTTTGTTATTATAAATTTTAAAGATATTATTTTTGATAATTTATCTTAAAAGTAACCCTATTTATATAATAATAATAATAATAGAAAAATGAATAAAGAGAAAAAAATCATCAAACAAAACAAAAATTAAATAAATACTATGAGGTCAAACTCTCCTTTTTATATAAAGTTAATACATAGATAAAAACACAAATAAATATATGAAAATAAACTCTCCTTTATATATATATATATATATATATAATAGATAGATAGAAAATAAAATAAAAAAAATAAAAATATCAAATACAAATAAAGAAAATAAAATAAAATAAATAAAAATATCAAACATAAATAAATATGAGAAAGTAAACTCTTACTTATATATAGATAATAGATAGATAGAAAATAAAATAAATAAAAATACTAAACAAAATAAATAGGAGAAAGAAATTCTCATTTATGTATAGATGATAGATAAATAGGGTTTTTTTTCATAGAGAATACTCTTTATTTAATACAATAAAAAATGCTAATATATAAGGAGAGTTTGCACCATTTTATTTATTTAATTTTTATTTTTTTAATTAATTTTGTTTATAAAAAGTATGTTACTTTTGATTACGTGGCTATTATTTATATATGCAATTCATCAAACAAAATATATTTCAAATAAATATCATGGATAGAACTCTCCTTTTTATATGAAGTTTATAGAAATAAAAATACCAGATACCAATAAAGAAAATAAAATAAAATAAATAAAATACCAAATATAAATAAATAGGAAAAAGTAAAATCTCTTTTATATATAAATAATAGATAGATA
This sequence comes from Elaeagnus macrophylla, assembly GCA_029378325.1. Taxonomy (NCBI): domain Eukaryota; kingdom Viridiplantae; phylum Streptophyta; class Magnoliopsida; order Rosales; family Elaeagnaceae; genus Elaeagnus; species Elaeagnus macrophylla. The sequence continues at coordinate 96,197,733 of CM055640.1, forward strand.
GATAAATTAAAAAATAAAATAAAATAAATAATAAATACCAAATATAAATAAAATAAAATAAAATAAAAATACTAAAAAAAATAAAGTAAATTTTCCTTTATATATAGATAATAAATATATATGTATTTTTTTAAGAGAATATTCCTTATTTAATAAAAAGTGCTAATATATAATATAAGAAGAGTTTGCCCATTCTATTTATTTAATTTTTATTTTGTTTGATTAATTTTTATTTATTTTTATTTATAAAAAGTGTGTTACTTTTAGTTAGGTGATTATTATTTATATATAAAATTCATCAAATAAATATCATGGAGAGATCTCTCATTTTTATATAAAATTAATAAATATAATAATAGATTAAGAGATATATAAGATATAAAAAAATATTTAAAAAAAAATCATCAAATTAAAAAATATCAAATAAATATTGTGGATAATTTTTTCTCTCTTAAAAGAGAAAATACTTTTTTTTACATATAACTCAAGAGATAAGATATAATAAAAAAATCATCAAACAAAAAAATATTAAATAAATATTGTGGAGACAACTTCCTTTTTTATCGAACAAAATTATTGTCAAATAAATATTATGAAATAAATTTTCTTTATATATATAGTTAAAACAACATCAAACAAAAAAATATCAAATAAATATGTTCGAGATAACTCCTTCTTTTATATAAAGTTAATAAATGAGAAATAATACATTTTGTTTTTGGAAAAGGAAAAAAAAATTCATTAGAGTTGGAGCTATTATCACACCTTCTAAATTATTGATATTATTATAATTTATCAACCCAAATTAGGAGTAGTGCTATATTCAAACTCGACATTAAGATGCAGATTCCAAATTTTAAAATTATAACATACGTCTCTTACACTTAATAACTAGACTATCTAAAATCGATAATTATGTAAAACTATACTTGGAATGACCAATTATAACTTATGTCCAATTTTATTTTATTTTATTTTTCAAAAAAGAGCTCCACTCACTCTATTATGTGGCAGTTGTCATTTGTTGCCAATATTTAATTAAAGGTGACAATTTTTAACACAATTCGATAATACGATCTAAATATGACATAATATGAATAACTTTTTTAGTAAAAATTGATCGATAATTGTTTCATGTTCTTAAAAGTATGTTATTTCTTACTATTATAAATAGGCAATAAGAAAAAAGTCGAATACATTTTTTCACATGTTAAGTAATACCAAATTCGACATAAATAACACAAAACGAATAACATAAAAGAAACATGACATAGATACGATTAATACGACACAATTAACACCTCTATATTTAATCGTGAATTTTAATGGAAATGATGTTTCAATTAGTGGCTGACAAAAAGACTCAATTTTATTTTTTAAATTACAAATTTAAATTATATTAAAATATTGTTTAATATAAAAAAAAATTAGTAAAAAAAAAAAACATATTATTTTAAAATAAAGGAAATAAGCATAAGTGTAATTGTTGTATTTAAAAGTGCTATATTTTTATTGTTAGTGTAATTTTTGCACTAAAATTATTTTAAAATAAAAGATAGAAAATATAAAAATATTGTTATATTGTTAAGATTTTTTTCTTTTTATAATATTAATAAAAGATAGAAAATATAAAAATATTGTTTTAATTTCTATTTTAGTATAATTATATATATTTGACTAAAATAAATAAATTATATTATTCGTTGAGCGAAAAAATTTATATTATTTTTATTAATTAATAATATTATTTATTATTTTATTTAAATAAATTAATACTAAGTATATAATACAAAAATAGTGGACAACAATTAATATTTAAATATTAAAATTTCAACATACTCGATTTAGACAAAAATACTCGATATCAAAATTTTCTTGCTAAATATAGACAAATAAAAAATAAAGATGCTCACATTACATTTCAAAATGTATTAATTGAATATTTGTGGGACGAATATATTAATTCAAAAAATTAATGTTCGTCGTCTTGTACTTTTAATTGTCCTATTTTTTATTAATTATAATATTTATTTTTCAATAATATAATTTTTAATTTTTAGTAATATAATATTTAATTCACATTAAAAATATAATATTTTATTTAGTAAATTTTTATTTTTTTTCTAACTAAAAATATAATTTCAAAATTAATTATTTAGTTCAATATAATTATTGTTATGAATTAATTAATAAAAAGAGTATTCTACATTGGTAAAAATATATGCTTTTTAGTACAATGGATTGGAGATGAAAAAAAAAATAGTGCAAAAGCTACACTAAAATACTCATTTGAAAAAAATGTCATAGAGGTCTCAAAATTTTTTCAAGTGAGCACATTGGTCCTATAATTCTTAAGTCAAGCATTATAGGTTTTGTAAATTTTTAAAATGAACACTTTAGTATCATAATTTATGAGTTCGATAAGTCTTATTATTATAAAAAGTAAATAATTTTAGTCATATAATTTTTTTTTTAATGAACACTTATACTCCAGTAAAAATATTAAATCTGATGACTTATAATATATTACTTACATAAAAAAAACAAGGCTATGATCACCCAATTAAAATGATGGGACTAAAATACTAATTCGTACATAATAGAAAGACTATTGTGACGTTTTTTTTCAAAAAATTATGAGATATTTGGTATTTAATATAATAATTATTAGATTAAATATTTAAATTAAATAATTATAGCATCTTTAATGCCTAGCTTCTAATAAAATTTTGGGTTGGAGATGATCTTACTGAGATAAACATGTTTTCATTTGTATTTTGCAATAACATTTGAAGCTGTTTGGAAAATTATAGGGCTTGACATTTAAGCCGTTTAAAGTATTTTAAAAAATAAAAATAAAAAAAATTATTTTAAAATAGAGGAGTTGCATGTTCTTAACAATTTTTATTTTTAACGCATCATTTTAATTATAATATGATTTTTTTAGTTATTAAAAAAAATAATTTTAAAATAGTAACAAATACTATTTTACCAAAAGCGTAATTCAATTTCTATAAAATCGTTTTGATATTTATCAAAAGGATTCCTAAAAAAATTCTTAAATATCATCGAATCGGTTTAGATGCAAAGACAGATGTTAAGAGGGAAAAAAATTAATTATCATGTCATTATTTATTAACAGGTCAGCCTTTAATTTTAATAAAAAGTTTCAAAATATTTATAAAATAAAATATAAATTTTAGATTGATTTAATTCTATAATTTTATTCAGTTAATATATTAATATTATAATTATTAAAATTAATCTATTTAATTTTATAATTTTAATTTTTGATTAAACTAGTCCAATTTTTTAAAATTATATTTTTATTAAGTGTTAAATTAAAGTTCACATTTTTATTTAAAACAAAAATATAAGAACAAAAATTTAGTTTATAACTTCACAAATAACTAAGAGTAAAATAAGATTTTTTTTTGTAGAGTAAAAGAAGTTTGTTGAGATTTTTCAAAATATAAAACATTCGTAGAATTATTTAAATTTTAATAAGTGAATATAAATATCAAAATATATATAAAGTAACTTTAATCTTACAAAATTCATAGCATAAAGAGAAAAAACCAAGCAGATGAATAGATTGACATAAAAATAAGAAAAAAATAACAATATCTATTAGAGAATAATATTAAAACTCTTATTAATTAAGAAAATAGAGTGAGATTTTTGTTATTATTATTTTTATTTTAAATAAAAATGTGAAATTTAATTTTACAGTTAAAATTTTTTTATTTTTAAAAATTTGAACTAATTTGACCTAAAATTAAAATTATAAAATTAAATAAATTTAAATTAATATATCAATTAAATAAAATTATAAAATTAAATGATCCCAAAACTTATAAAATATAGCACTTTTATTTGAACGGGCTACTGTGAAATAATAATAATTGATGTAAGAGCTTGTTTTTTCTTATCTGTTATTAATATAATTACAATTTTCCAATATAATATCCTTAACTTATTACACATAAGCCGTACCTATATTGTGGTTTTTTTTTTAATCATGCATCCAAACTTTTACGAATATTTTTTTTTGTCCCTAATGTTTTATTTAATTAAAGTCTTATTATCCTGTTAGGAGAGTTTTGATTGGTGGAAGCTGAAAGCCAAAAGTACAGTGACGGGACTGCAAACGACACGGACATCAATGTGACGAACTGACGATTCTTTTTATTTTATGCAATGAATTTTAAAAAATTTAATATTTTAAGAGAAAAATAAATTCAAATTTTCTACTTCCTATTTTCAAAAATTCAAAACTCTTCTCATTCCAATATTTTTTTTTTATCTCAAAACATGAAACATTAATATAACAATATCAATAATAATTCTCCAAAGGAGTTACATCAGACTTTAAAGCATCCAATAAAAAATAAGGAAAATTTGATAAATAGCTCGTTCCCACACTTAAATCCAATGCATATGTTGCAATTTTGTGCGCTGCAATATTAGTAGTTCTTGGACCAAAATGAAATATAAAGTTTCTACCTTGCTTCAATCTCCAGATCTCCTCTACCAACACACCTTCAGGAGCTAAACAAGCCTCATTTTTGTTAATCAAACTAATTGCTTGCAGACAATCAGATTCAAAATAAACATTAATCCAGTTGCCTTCCATGGCAAATTTGCAAGCCATAATTAACGCATGGAGTTCAGCACATAAAGGAGAAAACATACTTTTGAAAGGTTGTAGCATAGCTCCAATCAACTCACCAGAGGAATTTCTTGCAATCGCGGCCAGGCCCACCTTGTACCTCTCCTTTAGTAGGGCAGCATCAGTATTTAATTTGATCCAGCCTTCATTAGGCTTTTTCCACCTCTTGTTTAAATTAGGAGCATGTCTCAGGTTGTCACATAAAGACCCATGATGACTTAAGGATTGAACTTTATGAAATTCTTCAGTTAACATATTTGCCCAATTCAAGAGACCATCAATGGATCTTCCAATTTTACCATGAAACATTTCATTACGATTATGCCAAATAGCCCAAGCTAGATAGCAAAAATGACTAGCTTCCTCAAGCAAAACGCTCGACCTCATTTTATTCCAGATATCAACAAATGAAGAAGAAGAAGACATACCTTCATAAAAATTAAGAAAGATTGAGCGTCGCCACACCTTTTCAGCAAACACACAATTCCAAACAGCACACGTGACGTCTTCAAAACTTCTATTGCATAGGTGACACCATGGGAAATGTATAATCTTCTTTTTGCAAAGTTGAGCATTAACTGGCAAAATTCCATTGCAGGCTTTCCAGATAAATATCTTCACTTTATTTGAGATATTAAGGCTCCATATGTTCTTCCACCAAGTATGCATGACCAAGTTACTACAACCAGCACCCAAGTCATCTCGTGCATGCAATTTTCTTTTTTCCTCAGCTAACCAATATGCACTCCTTACCGAGAAAATGCCATTTTCAAATCTGCCCCAAATAATCCTATCTTCATGATTGTTATTAATAAGAGGAATCTTCATAATAGCTTGAGCATCGCTTTCTAGGAAGTTTTCCATGATTAGACGTTCATCCCACAAACCTGCGTCATTAATGAGATCTGCAACAAAGGTGTTTTCTGGTAGCAACCTAGGAGAAATGACTTTAAATTGTGTTGAATACGGCAGCCAAGGATCTTTGTAAACACGCACCATCTCCCCATTACCTACTCTCCATTTAATACCAGCTTCACAAACTTCCCTTCCCCAAATTATACTTCTCCAGAGAAAAGATGAAAAAGAGGGTAAAGGTGCGTTTAAAATATTCCCAGTTGGAAAGTACTTACCACGCAAAACACGAGCCACTAGACTACCACCACTTTGTAAGAGTCGCCAACAGAGCTTTGAGACAAGAGCTTGATTAAAGGAGGATAAAAACCTAAAACCAACCCCGCCTAAAGCTTTTGGCTTACAAAGTTTCTCCCAAGACATCCAATGGATGGATTTCTTATCCAAGTCATATCCCCACCAGAATTTTGCCATTAAGCTCTGTAGTTGTGAACACAAACTTAAAGGCATTTTAAAACAGCTCATAGAATAAATGGGAATAGCTTGTATTACTGACTTAATCAAAACTTCCTTACCAGTCATAGACAAAGTTTTCTCTTTCCAACTTTTCAATTTTCTCCAGACCTTATCCTTTATTTCCCCAAACAACCTTTTTTTGTTTCTTCCAGTCATAACAGGTAATCCTAAGTAGCGCTCATGGCAATTAACAAATGGAATACCCAAAATATCCAACGCTACTCTTTTATCTTCCTCAGTGCTATTAGGACTAAGGCACATTGCAGATTTCCTCAGATTAACTTTTTGTCCCGAAGCACTCTCATATGTCTCCAATATTTCCTTGAGCTTCTTACAAGAATCTTCATTTGCCTCCATGAAAACAAAACTGTCATCTGCAAAAAATAAATGAGATACCCTTGGGCTAGCTCGTGCAACAGCAATTCCCTTAATCTGATTATCAATTTCTGCTTTTCTGATTAAACCTGAGAGCCCTTCTGCACATAATATAAACAGATAAGGAGAAAGTGGGTCACCTTGTCTCAACCCTCTAGTAGGTCGAAAAGGCTTCAAATTCTCGCCATTTACTGACAGGGAGTAAGAAACTGAGCCTACACAATTCATTATCAAATCCACCCATTACTCAGAGAAACCCAGCTTGAGTAGTATGAATTTTAAGAAACTCCACTCCATTCTATCATACGCCTTCATCATGTCTAATTTAATAGCAGCCCTTGCCTTTTTTCCTTTCAGGGTCCTCTTTAAAGAATGCAAAGTTTCAAAGGCCACCATTGAGTTATCAAAAATTAATCTACCTGGTACAAAAGCACTCTGACTCTCAGAAATTATTTCAGGGAGAATGGATTTCATTCGGCTGGTTAAGCACTTTGCAATGATTTTGTACAGTACATTGCAAAGGCTAATAGGCCTGAAATCGACAACTCGTTTTGGCTCATTTACCTTTAGGATTAAAGACATAATGATACTGTTGTGCTCCCACAGATTGTTGTTGTGATTAAGTACCCTTAAGCAGAAAAAAGTCACATCATCTCCAATAATATCCCAGTATTTTTGGTAAAACAAAGTTGGCAATCCATCAGGGCCAGGTGCTTTGACTGGGTGCATTTGCTTAATAGCAGTCTCAATGTCTTGCCTAGTGAAAGGGCTATTCAGGAACTCATTCATTTCAGCAGTAACTCTTGATTCCAGACAATCATTAAAGCATACAAAGTTACTTGATCCTTCGGCAGAGAACAATTTACCAAAGAAATTCTGGAATAGAGTTTGTATCCCTTCTGTTGACTTGATCCACACATCATTATCATCCATCAACCCCATCACTTTGTTTCTTTTAAAACGCTGATTGGCTTTCTCGTGAAAGTACCTTGTATTTTTGTCTCCAGAATGAAGCCACAGTTGTCTAGATCTTTGCCTTCACATAATCTCATCATATTCGAGCAAAGAGTTCATTTCTCGTTCAATGGCAATAATTTTTTCTGGGTTAAGTAATACCTTCTCTGATTGGAGAGATCTTTCTAGTTTAGAGAATCTTTTTTGAACATGTCCCACAGTGTTCCAATTCCAATTTGTAAGAGCCAGACTGCATTCCTTCATCTTGACTTTCACAAGGTTTAGATTTCCTCTCTTCGAACCTGTTGCATTCCAAGAGTTACGGATGACCTCATCACATCCTTCTATCCTCGTCCAAAACTCCTCGAATTTGAAAGGTTTCTGTTTCTTCCTTTCAGTAGTGACAGTGCCAATCTTTTCCACTCTGAAAATAATAGCCAAGTGATCTGATGTGGATACCTTCAAATGTAAAACTCTTTTTAGATTAAAAGAGGAGAGCCAACTAGAGTTTACAAATGCTCTATCCAGTCTAACAAGAGTGAGTTCATCATGATTCCTTTTGCTACTCCATGTAAATCTCCAATAGGACAGAGACGGACTTGCCTTCCGTTCTTACTAAGTTCCAAACCACATGGCACCGGTTTCACTGTTTCTTATGAGCACAAGCCACAGAGGCAACTATGTCGCCATGTGATACGAAGCCTACGTTAGAGTTACTCCACCTAATTTATCACATATAATATAATATATGATACAATATTATTAATAAATATAATAAAACTCACATAATTATATATAATAAAAAATTATCAGTTAATATATATATAAATACAATAGACTAAATAACTAGTTTGGACTGCAATATATTTAATATAGTTGTATTATTAAAATTATTTATTTTTAAAAAATTATTCAATTAACTTGTAATTTATAAATAATTTTTTAGGTAATTTTTGTCTCATATTTTATGTGAATATATTTTATTTAAAATATTGATATTAGTTTAAAAAAAATTATGAATATTAGTATGTTATTTAAATTTGATAAGTATATAATTCTAAATAGTATTGATTGTTGAGGAATAACTAGTATTGTTAAGTAATTATTTATTTTGAAAAAATATCTTTAAATAATATTTTTGAAATTTGATAAGTATATATGGATAATTTAATATTTATTAATATATAAGAAAAACTAATTTATAAAAAAAAAATATTTACTATAGAGTCATTTATTAACGTACTAAAAAATAACAACAAAAAAGTAAAGAATAACCAAACTGTACATAATATAACTAACAATACAACTATTTATAAAAAATGTGCATTTGTTATAGAAATATTTTGATATTTATGTGTGTACAAAAAATTTAGAAGACAACTATACATATGAAGTGTAGTTGGTATACAATAAAAACTAATTCATAAAACTATCAAATATAACTATGCATAAAAGTATAATATATTAATATATAAGCACTTTGGTATTTAGTAATTTAAAAAATAACAATAACTAAATAATAAAAAAGTTGGAATATTTTGGTATTTATTTATGTATGAAAAATTAAGAAGATAATTTTTCATAAGAATTGTGTTTATTATAAAGATATTTTGGTATTTATTGGTGTAAAAAAAATTAATTCATTTAATTATCAAATGTAATTATGCATAAAATTTTAATACATTAGTATAATGATATTTTGGCATTTAATAATATAGAAAAACAACAATAATAATTTTACTATTCAATAGGATATATATATATATATATATATATATATTAGATGAGAATGAAGGGCATCAGGTGTATGTACCTTTACATAGAGTATACAAGTCTCTTAGTTGATTATATAGATCTGATTGGCTTTATAAAATTAATATTAAAATATAATTTTGATATTAAATTGATAAATTAAACTAAATTTTATCGTTAATCATGTAATTAAATTTATAAGATTAGTAACATAAATAAAATTGTTATTCTAAAAATATTATCACAAATTGATGACATGATCAATAAATAATATAATCTAGTACAATTTTTTAGTTAATAGTAAAAGTAAAATTTTAGTATTAATTTTATGAAAGTAATAAAATTTACTTATTTAATAAAAAGCTATAAAATTTATACCGTGTAAAATATAAAACCTCACCTTCCACCCTTTTAATGAATGGTTAATTATTATTTTTTATTGAAGTATGTCCCTAATTTTTTCTTGTAGTAATTTAGTTTTTTTTTTATTACTTGAAATAGTTTTGATCAATTATTATTATTATGTATTAAATAATTAAAACTGGTGCAAACTTTAAAGAACAAGTGACTTTTCAAAATAAAAAGTTAAAAGGATTAAATTGATAGATGTTTTTCATTCAGCCAATTTAGTTAACAACATTTGAAATACTCACAAAAATGATTTAATTAACGAACTTCATAATGTAATAGATGAAATTAAACCGATCAACGAATTTTCCAAATTTGAAGTTGAATATTTATCAACATTTGCTGAATTATTTCATTAAAAAATTAATTGTAATAAAGAATACATTTAAATTTGCAAAACCTACTTGGGGAGGACAGAGGTTGAAGCTAACATGCATTTTTTCTCCTATCTGCTACTTTCTCTTCTTATATGTATGCTTTACATAAAGTATTTTTGCCACCTTGTATACACTCCTTTTGTTTGCTCGTGAGCATAACCACCAAGAACATTATGCTTGCAGAGAAAGCCCCATGGTGAAATTTTCGATTGACAAGCTGTGCAACCAGTTACATTTCTGCATCTGTATCACAAAGGAGAATGAAGCAAACCAAATATTTGAAAATTCAAAGGCCTTCAAAGTCGACTTGTGACGACACAGTAGTATCAGAGGCGGTATCATCGATGCTCAAGTTTGACAAATCACCAGCAAGTGAAGAGCATTCGTCCTCGCCATAAATAGATGGTGCTGGGGATGCATCAGCCGTTGATGATCCATCTGTTTCATCACCTAGTTGCAACAAGCTCCAGTACATGATACCGGCAGTTAGCGTGAGAATCATCTTCTGGTTTACCTGTCATCACATCATTTAAGTTGGTGTGTTCAAAATACAAATGTCACTGCCAAAAGTTCTACGAAATTCATAGCATGCATGAAACTACAACTATCACTATATTAAATTGTAATTGCCTCTACAGCCTCTATATGTGTTTCTTTCATTGTGTTGCGTCTTTCAGATATATAATTTTTTTCTGATTCTATTTGTTTGGCAAAAGAGGATAAACAGTGAATGATAAGACATCATCACTAAGCATAAATGTGATTGATGAAGAGACGATAAATCAAAATCCTTTGTGCACGCGACTATATTTCTTTGTTCACTTCAAAGACCAATAACTGCATTTCTGTTGGCTACCACTTCCACAAAATGCCCAAACTAACAGAAAATGCTTACTCTCGTAAAAATTTATACTTCTAAACCACCCAAGGAGAGATTTCAAGAATCTGAACTCTATATCTCTGCTACAATGTATTTGTCTCTACTACCATTTTTACTCAAGCCAGTAGGAAGTGGTCCTACACCACTTTTAAAGCTTTATATCTTTAACTCAAAAACAAATCTATCATTTGGTTTTTGTAGTCTTACCTCCACAATATCCTCAGGTAACAAGAAAATGGAACAACCAAGCTTCCGTGCAACACTGATTGTGTACATAGCATTCAACCTCTTTTCCTCATCTAGAATTTCAATAAAGAAACGAAAGTCAACTTTCATACCCTATTTTCATGCAGTATTTGTCAAAGTACTTATCAATAACAATATCAAGGAAGCATACCGCTTTTGCCCTTTGTAACAAGGTTCCAATTGACAACCCTGGGCTCCACAGCGCTGAGAAGCTCAAGGAAGAATATCCCACTTGACAGGCTCTTATCCTAAAAACAAGAACCGTGTTACTGATTTTACTTAAAATGTAATATTATATATAAGGAGGAGGGAAGAATATAAGATATATCAAGGAGTTTAGTTCTTCAAACCCTGAAACTTTCAATTTGAGACGTTCTGCCACTAAATTTCACTTTCCTGTTTGCCCACTTAAGGATATCATTGTCTGTCATCTCCTTCCATTGTGATCGAGATCGTAAATTTTTTAATAGTTGAAGAATGTTGAACCTCATCAACTGCCATAGGTAAGCTGAAACAAAAGCAAGCAACAGTAAGAATTGGACAACAAATCTCCATAAAAAAAAATAGAAGACAACTTGGTAAAAATTAAAGAACAATGAAAAAAATGAACCAAGCCATTTGACCAAGAGAAGCAAACTCAGTGGAGTTTATTCCAAAAGATGGGACCAAAAAAAGCTTGATCAGTAGCATACCAGACAATATTTCTTCAGATGGAAGAAAAAGGGATGGTGATTACACGGCAGTCAGAGTTATCCTCTTAATGTGCAAGTATTTCCTTCTTAATTAACTCATTTATAAATTAATAAAAGTCGGAGGTAATCACAATCCCTACATTGATTATGGAAAAAGATACAAGAACATAAAAGAAAAGACAAGAGGAGAAAAGGAAATTTTTAGCAGATTGCATTGTAACTAGACCTTAGTCATTGAAGCAATGTAAATATAATACATGTATTGTTCCCATAGCTCAAAAAGTAAATAAACTAGCAAGCCAAGTAAATTGAGTAATAAAAAAATAAGACATTACCAAGTAATAGCTTCTTATTTCCTTGGACAATATCATTTCCGGCTACATTAACCAGTGAAAATTTTAGTTGCTTTCCAATCTTTATAACTTGGTTGCAATTCTCTACTTTTCTAAAAGGCAATTTGATTGGAGGCTTTGTCGCTTGCTTCCAGTTGACTGATCCAGGAGAAACCTTATCAAGCACTTCTAGAAGTATCCATCTGTATTCAGGAACAAAAGCAGACGATGCAAGTTCGTAAGAGCCTAGTGTCTGTAGTAATTACAATATCAGGATACAAAGATAGTGGTTGACTATACACACGAAGCTAAATATATTGAATAGACATATGATTTGCAGTTCTCATTTGAAACTTAAGAATGCACTATTTCATACACTAGCTTACCCATTTTTGACATCCTCAAATACGTTATTGACATAAGTATTAATCCCTAGACTGTTGATCCACAGACGATAACATCTCTCTTCTCTAGATGTTTGCACATCATCTGTCATCATCTCGGCAAAAGAAACATTTTTGTTGTCTGTTGAGAAGCCATTCCTGCAAAAAATATGTCACTCTTAGCCTCGCTGAAGGATATTTGTGCAATAACCGTACAATATTTGTGAAACCAAGAGATGATGTTCTAACCTTAAATGGAATATTTGTGCAACAAATGCCAAATTTAGATTCGTTGAACCCTCAACAATGTCTTTTGGAGTAAGGTATCTTTTACAGCCAATTCTTTCTGCGTGTTCAATAACTAATTTTGCCCTTTCAAAAGGATCCTTGGTATCTAAAGTGGTTGGACTTGCATGTTCTGGAGCTAGAACATTTAGCAGATAAGCATAAGCTTCACCATCCTGTAAGGTCGTTACCAAAAACATCATTCATACTGAAAAAATATCATTAGGAACAGTCTACTTGGAAAGGTTAATCTTTTTTTTTTTTTTGAAATAAAAGACATTGCAGAAGCATAACAGAGGGGCAGTTGCTGATCTCAATTGAAAGTAAGAATTGGAAAAAAGGTACAATTCCAGAACAAGATTATATCATAACTAGGAACAGTCGCACCAAAAATCAACTACATTTCATTCACAGCATGCATTTTTCACCGATGACTTGAAAGCGAATGATGCAACCAACGGTTGTGCCAAACGCTTTAATCATATTCCACTTGTTATCCTATAACCTAACCTTCAGTCAGACTGATTTTCAGGTTTAAGGTTTAAAAAAGGATAAGGTTTAAGTAGTTAGACTTAGTTGGTATCACTAATAATAACAATAATAGTGAACCTAACACACTAAATTGATAGTTAACAATCCCATTTACATGATAAGCTCTACAAAAATAAACCTGCCTTTTGAATTTTGTGAACTCCTACCAAGCTACCAATAATTGAAGGCATAAAATAATTTGTTGTGAATTCCCTTCCAACCCTCCAACACCCCTTCCCCCAAATGCAAATAAAAACAAAAAAAAAAAGCAAGAAAACTACATAACAAGTTGATTGTTTTAGGATCCAATAGTCTTCTTTGTAGGTCATAACAACAGTGTTACTGTTAGGTACTTAAGAGTGAGAAATACCTTCAAGTCTGAAGAAAAATTAGTAACAACTTTCTCGTAACCTGCTTTCTGAAGGTGAAAATTCATCCATTTCAATAAAACCTTGTCAGGAGGTAAGTTGATAAGCTCTTCAACATCCTGAGAATGATCCATAGTAAAAGAGCGTCATTCTCAACATGAAAAGTTCAAAATTATTATTCTTCATGCTAGTTTTTCTGAGGGCTAAAAAATTGAAAATGAATAAGTTTCATTACCTTACAGTCATCAACCAACTCTAACAGCTGAGGTGTTTTATTAAGGTTCAAATCTGCCAACAGATGGATCTGAAGTTGCAAAGTAAAGGTCATAAGATGAAAAAGAAGAAAGAGAAAGAAATAAATTCCAGTGGCAGCATAAGACAGGCGCAATAACTAGTATTCAGACTTAACTTTGGCTGCCTACCTTTATAATTTGAGAAAGCAATCCTAAAAACAAGTAAGGCTGCAAAAGAAATTACATTATCTGTCAGAGTGCACAAATACATCTTTGTTCTATCCAAAATTGGAATCACCGTGAATTATCTTACTCTTCCATCAACCAAGTCCTGCGTTCCAATATTGACCACAGTGCAGCCAATGGCCTTAGCAGAGTTGAGGCAAAGAGTATGGTTTTCATTCCGCTCCCATAGGTTGAGCACTCGTTTTGTGTTGATAGCCCGCTCATCTATTGTCCCGGGCACAGCAACATTGATCAGTTTACTGCATGAATCCATCAAATGAACCAGAACAATATTAAAATATCAACTATAATGGCATATTTGTTAAAGGCACAACATAGAGTGTTATCTGGCCCCCAGCTTAAGTACCATAGAAGGACCCCGTCTTTTGCAAGATTGAATAGATCATTTGTAGCTGGGTCGAGTGGAAGATAATGCTTTAGAAAAGGATCATCACCAAGATAACTGTTTATGTGAGCTACATATGATGCTTTCTCTGATTCACTGATTGTGTGAAGGAGGGTGGTTGTTGTGGCCTTCAAAAATGATGAAGAGTTCTTTGAATCACCCGACTTCGCCCCAGCTTGACCTCGCAAGTTCAGATATATCTGCACAAACAATTAAATATCAATTATTTTTCATTCTTCATCCCCCAATATTATGTAAATTTAAGACTTGTGTACTTTAACAAAACAGATTCAACTATATTGTCTTCTAGTGCAAACAATTAATAGATTGAGGTTCCAATAACTCATGAATATATGCATGCATACTGCAGGTATGAGAGAGATAGAAATAAGAAAAGTGGGAGAGGAGAACCTCGAATAAATGAGATGACTCACCTTGAGGAAACCTTCGAAATCAATCTCATTGCTGAAATCAGATTCCAGTTCACCCAACATCTTCTGGATCTCTTCTTCAGTGTACATCTCTCTAAATGCCTTTAATTTCACAAATAATGGTGGCAAATCGACAACCGTAACCTTGCCACTCTGATTCTTTGTGGCTGTAAACTGAAAACAGCAGGGACAGAAAGGAGAAAAATGCATATTAGATCACAAAATAATTCAACATTATGAATTGAGATTGATATCAAAAACAGATAAGCATCCACATATGAAATTTTAAAATATATATATTGGGGGCTAATCAGGGAAAAAAGTATTTACATGTTTACCAAAACTTACTTTGGATTTGAGGCTGCGAAGCTCAACTTGTGTGAACTGACTTTGAAGCCATTGTTCAGAGACAACAACGCCCGAGTAGCTTGTCATACCCGTAAATTTCCTAGAGGAGTAGAAAACCGATTATCCTCAAACCTCCCAAATTCAAGGAATAAAAAACACAGAAAAAATGGTTCAAGCAACAATTAAGTATGAACATCCAATACCCAGAATCATATAAACATTCATTCAGATCCAGATAGATGCACAAAACAAAAATAGTGGCACAATAAAACAGAGTTATAAGCATAAATATTAATAGCACAAATCTGGTCAAAATAACTTCGTTCAATGTTTCCCAAAATGACATGAAAAGTGAAATGGGAATCCCAGCACAATACATAAAACAATAAAGCCAAAGCGATAGATTCAAAGATTGAAATCATAGTAAAAAGAGTCGTTGCTTGAAAACTCAACTCCTGACAGATACTCAAATGCATTGCAACAAATAGCTTCAATTGCAAGTGAAAACACAAAACTTTTATATGTAGCAGACGTACTATATGGGCATTGAAAGAAATCAAAAAAATACAGAACTGAAGTTCGCAAAATCATCAATGGCAGTAAAAATTATATAAAATCCATGAAAATGATCCCAATCCATGAATGTGGTCCAAACTTATGTGTTCAAATTACTAGATGACTCGAACATGCATACGATGACAAACGAATCAAAACCCAACAAAGAAAACACAAAATGAAATTGAACCCAGAAGTGCAAACCTGGAGAATATCAAATAAATGCGGATGAATCTTTCCTTGAAGATAGATTCACTGTCTGCTTGTATTGATATATATAGAGGCAGAGGGAGTTATATGGGATCGATTTTTCTTCGTTGGAGAGCAAAGAACAGAGGGGAAACGGTTAGTTAGGCCTTTGGTTAAGGACCCGCTAATACTATAAACGACGACAACCAAACGCTACTGTACTTCATAAACCCGGTTCTTAGCGGCTAGTGTACGCGCTTGTATAGGTTTTGTGTCGACTCGTAACTCGTTGCTTAATTTCTACGTCTACGTCTCATTCTAATGGGTTACCGGTTCGATTTTTCTGCAACTGTATTTGTTTCTCTCTGTTTGGGTTTCTATGTTTATTTTTACTCTTCTTTGTTTATTTTATTTTCAAAAAATTACTTACATGCTCACATTTTAACAAATATTTAATACTGCTTCCAACATAAAAATATTTCAAATGAGTAATTCTTTCAAATTATATACACAATTCGTTTTTCATAGTTTCAAGCATGCGCTCTTCATGTGTAAGTTATTTAGCCACATACTCCTCAACTATAAATTTATACTTTATTGAATTTATTTTAATTACATTTCAAGAATCCATCATAAATCTATAACACTATTGCAAAAAAAAAAAAAAAAATTCTTCATCACAATTCAACATTATTCGTTTGAAATACTTATATAAGTGCAACTGTCACCTTAAAATTGTGCGCTTCTGAAATGCATATTGAATTTGGCTTAACTTTTAAGATAAATAGTTTTTTAATCTATATATCTAATTTTATTTTCATAATTATCCGATATAAACTCATTTTCACACCCAACAAATTTGTATATACTTACATTTTTTAATTAATATATTTAGTTGTAAAATTGTGCCAAGAGTTTTAAAATTATACAATTAAATATAAAATGAATATATGTTTAAGAAAAATGTAGAACATTGCTACAACTTGGTAAATGAATCAATAATATTTTTTTTTGGTATACATTTTCTTTATTTGTTGTCCAAATTTTATTTTGACAATATCGTCGTAATACACGTAGAAATTTTTTTTTAAAAAATTGAGAAAATTAATTAACAAGTTAAACAAAATATTAGAAACAATATTTTAAGTTTTATCATTTTTTTAAAACCATAGTTGTCATGTTTCATTTTTCTTTACATTTTTCGTTTGAATTTTGCTTTTGATTTATGATAACTGGAAAGAAAGCCATCTCTAATAAGATTTTGCTGTCCCTTCGAGTATGTTTGTTCTATTTTTTTTTTTATTTTTTTTTTTAGGTTTAATAAAATGACTATAACTTATGGTGTATTTTTGCATATATTTTAATTTAGGTAGATTTATTTCTTGCATAAATTTATTTTAGTACAATTATTGTCATGTTTTTGGCAATATTTTTCAATATAAATCTAGATCTAGATTTGATATTTTTGTATTGAAGTTGTTGCTATCTTGAATACTGAAGACATGAATTCAAGTAAATTGATTGAAGACATGAAAGTACTGTTAGAAGTAACTTACGCAAAATAAAAAAGGCTTAAAAAAGGTGATTAATGTAAATGCTATTCTCATAATGATGAAGAATAATGCGGGTTTGTTTTTCAATTTTAATTTATTTATGTCTTATAATTAAGTTATCTTATGTACGGCAATTTCAATAAATAAATGTAAATATATTATTTTCAAAAAAAAAAAGAAAAAAAGAAAGAGGGTTTTATCTTTATTATTAAAAAAAAAAAAAAGGTTTTATCTTTATTGACAACCAATTTGAAAAAAAAAATAAAAATACAAAGTGTTTTTTAATTGAGAGGACTCCCTTCAAAGATGTTTTTATATTTGTTTTTTCGTTTTTGCACACAAATTTAAAAACAAAAATGTCTTCATATCTCTAGACTCTAACAACTTCGATGAACAATTTTACACCATTAGTAAATTTATTTATGAATCGTGGACCCAACTAACATATATTCAAATAAGTTGATTTCACCGGCCTTTAGGTTTGAGAAGGGAAGCATATTATCATTGGAACATACATATTACGCATCTCAACTGTCAAAGCTATCTTTCTTATATTTCATACATTAGTTTACCTACCAAATAATAATATTATATTATTTATACACTTTTCACTTTTTCGTATAAATATATTTGCAAAATGATTTATTATTAATTATGAACCTTTTGCCACTATATACATTTTTAGTTCTTATGATTTGCATGCACGAAGTTTATATACTAAATAGAACACAACTGCTGAACTCATAGTCCAGATAGTAATATGTGGCTTAAGTTGCATGATTGAGTTCCATCAAAAGTATGTGTGTTTAAACTTTTTAAAGTAAAAAAAAAACACAAAAATTGGATATTTTGGTATAAGAAAGAAAGAAAGAAAGTAAAAACTTTGTGCTCATTTGGGCCTTCTTGGTAATCAGTCAAGGCCTATATTTTGTTGCGGCCCGCTTTAGATTTTGTCAATGCAATGTGGGACAGTTTTCTTCCTAAATATTCATTTTTATAAATTGATTAATTTTTTCTAATTATCAATAATTAATCACAAAAATTATAATTTTATATCAAATTATTTAAAAAAATATACAAAAATTTATTTATTTTATAATTCAAATAAAATGAGATCAAAATAAGATTCTATCATATATCTGGTAGCCACCATCTGCGACTTTAGTAGAGCTTTGACCATCATACCAACGACTATTGAAATTTCAACAACCTTGCCAAAAACCTCCTTGAAGATCCAACTTTTTCGTTGGAGGTGACGTAGTTGTTACATATAAAGATAAAAAATGATGTAACATATTATATACAAAATTTTTCAGTGCATAAATTATCTAATTATTCAACTAGTTTCATTTTTAACCCCTCTGTAAAAAAATATATGTTCATTTTCTATTAATACTAAAAAACATATGTTTATTTACGTTATAAGAAAAATGAATATATTTTTTTTTCGAAGGAGAGTTAAAAATAAAATTCTATATATGAAAAAAGATTATACCATATAATTAAACATATACAAAATAAGGGAACATGTATCATGTTATGTTATGGAGGTTAATGTGATGTAAAATATACTATGAAGTTTAATGTAATATGTTATACAAAGATATAAATAAATATAATATATTATACAAAAAAAAAAAAAACTAAGAATGAACTGAGTTTGAATTGAGCACAATGGATTCAAGAAGGATAGCTAGACAAGACTTATCGATGGAGGCACTACAAAGAGATATAGCAAAGTGTCAAAAACAATTGGAAATAATAAATTCAATGTTTTTCCCATATAAAACCATATAATAGAAAACTAAGTATGATGTCATACAAAGATATAAATAAATATAATATATTATACATAAATTAAAACAAAAATAAAACTAAGAATGAACTGAGTTTGAATTGAGCACAATGGATTCAAGAAGGATAGCTAGACAAAGACTTATCGATGGAGGCACTACAAAGAGATATAGCAAAATGTCAAAAACAATTGGAAATAATAAATTCAATGTTTTTCCCATATAAAACCATATAATATAAAACTAAGTATGATGTCGAATGAAATTATATGTTGATGATGTACAAGCAAGTCAACATAAAAAAATAATTGAAAGGGTAGCGGTTCACATCTTTATTATTTTATAGAGACGTTTTTATTATTATTATTATCAAAGATGAAAAAAAAATCATAAACATAAATAAAATAAAAGATGAAATGTTTGTTTTTGATGAAAATGTATTTTAAATTAACATAAATATTTAAAAAGACAGTACCAGCGCCTTATCTCTAAAAAAAAATTCAAACTTTGGTAAAGAGTAGGAAAAATCAATCCAACACTCAAGCTGAATTTATGAGAAGGCCAATAAAACGCAAAGCAAAGGAAGAAAAACCAAACCTTAGAATTGTCCCTAGCTGAACTCATTGATATCCATACTGCTGCCACTGTGTTCTTCCTAAGTCTCAATCTCCTGGCAGCAGTTTCCGATCTCATCTCACTATTAAACTTGCCTTCTCCAGGCAGCAATTCCAATTTCATCATCATCGTCGTCGTTAGGAAGCTCAACACTTGCACAATGGGAAAGAATAAATGGAGTTAGAGATGATACATAAATATGAGAAATGAGGAATCGAAAACGAATCCATAAATAGCTAAAAGGAAATCAAAAGGGTAAAATTGTCAAATAGTGTCTGCAAAAGGAAATCGTAGAGCAATTTTTTAAAAAATTATTCCTATATACATTTTGTGTGGGGAACTTTGGATAAGTGCCTCTTGGAGCCTGACTGTGCTTGAACAAATTGTCATTGATATTGAACATATAATATTTAAAATTTTAGACATGTACTTATTAATATATTAAACATAAGATTTAAAATATATAATATTTTAAGCACATATTTAAATTTTTATTTATATTTATATATTTATATGAAAAATAAATTTAAAAATGTGTGTCAACATTTAGCATACCTTCAATAACCAAAGAAAGTTTAGAAAAAAAACTAACAATAAAATTAGGTTATATACGAAACGAAACAAAATAAGGTGCAAAATTTCTTGTAATTAATTTTTTTTAGAACAACACAATTTTAATAAAATTGAGTCCGTTGGATTTGAGCGTAACTTTGAATAAAAAATAAATAAAATAATTGCATCAAAATACAAAAATAAGCTAATTGCATTGATGCACCGTGTGATAGTGGTCACTTATGTACCAATTTCAATTTGAATGATCAATGTAGAATCCATCCATCTCTTTCCAAGATAAATCACACTAACTCTGAAATTACGATATAGGCCTAATGGATAAGTAAGATGAACTTATGAATCTATTACATATAATAAATTGCTCAAGTATAAATGCTTGTTCATTGATTACAATGACTTAGACAAAACTTTTTTAAAAAAATAAATTTTCAAATTTCAAAATTATTTTGCAACCACATACAAATATTTGTTAAGTTTGTGCGGTTCAATGGTCCCTAATACAATCTCAACCACTACATTAGTATTAAATAACATCACAGTGTTTGGGTGAGTGTGAAAACATGAAAAACGCGATTTGGTGGGCAAAACACGCAAAAGTGAGCGCGACTGGTTTGTTCTGTATAAGTTGTACTCTTGTGCTTACCATGAATGTGGTGTAAGTTGTAAGTTAGAATTAGAATCGAATTAATAATATTAAATTTTAAAAATTAAAAATTGATCTGGTCTAATAAAATTTTAAAAATTAATTTTAACCAATTTTTTTTTTTAATAAGTTTGGATTTATTTAGGATAATCAAATTTTATCATCAAAATTTTATAATATTTGTTTTTAATAACTAAATAATTATTGCATTAATTTTTATGTTTTAATAATAGATTAAAATTAGAATCTAAAAGAATTTTAATTTTTTTTCAAACAATAAACAAACAAACAAACAAAGGTTACTAACAAAATTTGGAGAGCCGGTGGCTTGATGCTAGGCTTTGGTCTTTCTTGCATTGAGGCTAAGAAATAAGACATGTAAGAATAATGATTTATTGAAAATGGTACGTGCAAGGTGGGGAAGAGAGAAAAACTATTAATTTCTAAATTTTGATGATATTTATATATATTTAAAATTTAAAATTATATAATTTAGTCTTAAATTTTTAAAATTTTACATATAAATTCTTAAATATTTAAATTCTTTCATTTAGTCCCAAAATTTTAAAAATTAACATACGTAAGTTCTAACGTGGCTACTAAAATACATATATTTGTGAATCAAAATTTTAGAACCTATATGTAAAATTTTAAGAGTTTTGAAACTAAATCCTACGAACTAAAAGTTTAAGAATTTATGTATGAAATTTTAAAAGTTTAAGGATCAAATCATACGTTTTAAAAGTTTGAGTACTTATGTATGAATTTAGTTAAAGTTTGTGGACAAATGATATAATTTAGCCTTAGTTTTATTATTATTATTATTTTACTTTTTTGTTTAATAAAATTATTATTTTAAAAATAAAAAATATATAGTATAATATAAGTATGGGTTGGATCGATTCTTATGAAAATTTTAGCTTCAAGAATCGATCCAACCAATGATGGATCGATTATGTAATTTTAAATTCAAAACAACTTAATCATAATGAAAAATTCGTGTAACTTGGATTAGATTAATTAGATTAGATCGAATCAGTTCATTTTTGAACACTTGTATGTTTACATGAACAATTCATACTAATTATTATTTTTAATTTACTATTAATTATTACATTTTATTTTTAATTTTATCAATCATTTAATTTTCTACCATTTTTGGGAGTGTAAGGTTTATTTGTATTGGCAATTTTTGTGGACAAAATGTTTGATTGTAATCTAGAGTAAGAGTTCACCGTTTAATCAAACGATACATGATGATGGAGTCACCAAGCTTGCAATGCCCATATGACAGGTAAAATATTCTATCATGCATACATCTTCACACAATTGAGCACTACACTTAGTATGGATCATAACAAAAAATATATTGTGCACATGTTGGTCGATCGATCGAGTGTGGAACGACATCGATCTAGGTGCTCTCGGGTTGAGATAGATCGATCGAGAATTTTGGTCGATCGATCGAGTCCTGTTCGATCGATCGATTCTGGAACAACATCGATCTAGGTGCTCTCGGGTTGATCTAGATCGATCTAAAAATCTGGTCGATCAATCGAGCATTGGATAGATCGATCGAGCCAGTTGTTAGATCGATCGAGTCAGTTTTTCACCTCTACTAAAACTCTTTTAATTCGACCCATATGTTACTTTTACCCAATTGACCCCATTTAATGTTAAAAAACAAAATCCTTGTTTGAGTATAATTGTGGTAATTGCTAAATCCTGATAAGTGTAGAGTTGTAATCTATTACAAATCCTGTTTGAGCTAAAGTTGGACTCTATATAATTGAGGGCTGTTTGTGCATAAAATTCACCACATCGAAATAAGTTTTTATAAATCTGATTGCGCTTTTAAACAATAAACTTCTTCTCTTCATCTATCAATCTTAGGCGCTTTCATCTTTTAATTGTTCAAACATATTGTGTGGTTATGTTTGAATAATTCACATACCTAATTGCTTTTCATGATATTGAGCTTTATATGATTGTTCTAGAGTTTGCTAGCTGGTTTTGTTTTTACATCATATGCTGTTGAATCTGCTAGTTAGGATTTTTCATTGTTTGAATCCGCTCTAGGACACACTTTGCATTTGTGCTATTTGTGCTAACGTTTCAGGTGACGTGCTCGGTATTTTGTGTGACTCAAAATTACCGAAGTTGACGGGTTCGATTGATCTTGTGTGACTCAAGTAGATCGGAACGTTGGTCTGGATCCAGACATCTATCTTGTGGAGGCTATGAAAGGAGCAACGGCTCGTAAGTAAATTACAGAAAGGGGGATCTATCTGTGAAGGGTAGTTCTAGGACCTATGGTTGTAATTGAACATTGATTTTCATAGTGGATAGTTAGGTGGTCCGGTGGACTAGTGGTTTTCCTCTTAGGTTATTGGAGTGGTCTAGGTTGTTTCCACCTAAAAATATCGTGTGTTATTTTTTATTCCGCATTTTATCTTTACACGCGATTGCATATCTGGCCATTGTGATTAGGTTATATAATTAATATTTGTCAAAATTGAAAATAACCTATTCACCCCTCTCTAGGTATATTTGATCCTTAATTAAAAATTTTCAGGAAGTATTTTCCAAAATATGATATGCAAATAAAATGATGTTTGCCTTAATTTTTAGAAAAATAATATAAAATAACATCACAAAATTATAATAATAAAATAATATTTGAATAATTTTGAATTGAATCAAATGAAAATTATTCAACATTGAACATATTAAATTGACCAGAGTTTAACATGAATATTTTCGACTGAAATATATTCAATGTAAAATTTTTGACTTGAGGATTCTTTTAATAAAAATATATGAGCTAGATATAGGTGATGCTATTTTTATATTTACAAATTTAAAGAAACATCATAAATGTTATTTTTGCTTATTTTATTCTTTTTAATGAAAATCACATGCATCTTATTAATACAATAATAATTTATACTTATTACTTAGGAAATGTTCGGTCCGCATAATTAAATTATTAATAGATTATGAATAGAAAACTAAGAAAATAAATTTTAATTATTATTTCTTTGTTTGTTGTCACTGTAAAATAAGTGTAAAATATTTATATTATCATATTCGATATATTTATTTTATGAAAATAAATGATATATTTTTATTATATTTTTCCAAAAATACCCTTAATTTATACAAAATGATTGATATATTTTTAATAAAAATGTAATAAATTATACTCATTCAGGAGAATAAATAGCCATTATTCTCATTTATAAAATAATACAAATTTATTCTCACAAAAAGAATGATTTTCTTAAAGAATTATAATTCGTAATACTAAAACTTGTAAACGAACAAAATAAAAAGAATAATAATTTCATTTCAGTATCTATTACCACAATGTTAACATGCCCTAAAGGTGTTCTTGACTCCCCTTATGTTTTGCTCTTTAGTACTCACCTTACTATTGTTTACTTATATATATATATATATAGGTTCAGTAGCTCATATTTATTTTTTAATTTTTTATGTTATTATTTTTTGACAATTAAGATTTAAAAATAGTAAGAGAAAGAAAATAGAAAAAATTTATTATTATAAATTTTAACCTTTAAAAACTAATAGTATAAAAATTTACATAATAAATTGTCTCTAAATTTTATATATGTATAAACTATTTCAATAAGTGATACCATTGGTCCACTGTATTAACAGCATAGAGCCCTGATATTGGTAACCCACGTACATTTTGCTTGTTATTATATTTGTACACAAAATTCTTAATCATATAATTTCTTTCCGTCGTTAAAATTGCATAGTGGATTGAAAAGACAAGAGCCATATTACTGAGCGCCATAAAGGATGAATTAGTTATATCTTAAAAAATAAGCAAAATAAATTATATACCTTACGGTAAAAATATCAAACTTAATAATAAAATCTATGTCCAAAGATATTATAACCGAATCTTAAAAACTAAAAATTACATCCTAAAATTTGAATATTTTGTCTCTTCAAGGTTAGCACTATTGCTCTCTTTTGATCATAACAATTCATTTGATTAAGTTTTAGGTGTCACTTAATATATTTATTTTTAACTAGTGTTATTTAGTCATTTTAATTATTAAAAATGTATAATTTAATTCTTTTAATTGTTAAAAATGTGCTAATAAAAGGTAAATTTTAATATTTTATTATTATTTAGTTGTTTAGGATAATAATAGGTAAAAAATGAAAATTTAGATTTAATTAAAGAAGCCAAAAATAAAATAAAATATAATAATAATCATAAAACACTCTCTACCCAAACGAAAACATCACATTCATAATCCTCTCCATGCAAGTTATTACCACTAAATCCACATGCCCAAATCACATTCTCTCACATTCCCGAATCGAGTTCCCTTGCTCTCAATCAAGTTCATAAGGAAAAAAAAAAAACCACCGCTATTTTCTCTCATTTTTATTTGAGTTAACACAAAATTTTCCCCTTTATATATATGTATTTTTTTTTATAATTAAATATATGTATTTTTTTTATTATAATTAAATATATATTTTTTTCTATATAATTTATCTATTTATACTTAATGAAAAGTAAAAGTTGTTAAAAAAAAAGATATATGTGTTATATTAAGGAAAAATCATATGTTGCATAATAGGAAAAAAAAAATGTGACATCATATGTATTATATTAGAAAAAAATGTATCATCTGCTAAAAAAATACATGTATCATTTGACAAAAAAACATATGTGTCATTTACAATATATATATATGTGTGTGTGTGCGCGCGCTATTTATCTAAAAAGAACAAAGGTAGGAGTGGAGGTTATTCTTGAATCAAGTTGAATAAGAGGGTTATAAAAAAAAAAAACTGGTGGTTTCAAAATATTGTTGGGAAAATAACAAAACTAACATCCCTCAAAACTTCTAATAACAAAACTAGCACCTCTTATGTTCAAACTTATATTTTCACAATTAAAAAAATAACTATTATGTCATTTTTTTTAAACACCCATCCAATTAGAGTTGAACGACGACAATTTAGACCCGTTCAATATTGAACGTTCAATATTTTACGTTCAAATTGAACGTTCAATATTATTGGGGTACTAGTTTTGTTACTATAAATTTGAAAAGTGTTATTTTTGATAATTTTTCAATATTGTATGATTTTAATCTTCAAACTAGTTAAGCAACGAAACTCACAATCATAATTGATATTCCTTCTACTCATTTATTGTTTTATTTGGAAAAAAGAAAAGAAAAGAAAAAAAGAAACAACAACAACAATAGTAAGAACAATAGAAACTAACTTCAAATCAGCAAAAATCGGAGGAAAGCACATTAAATAACTAAAATACTCCTTTAATGAATTCAAAATAATACTAAAATGTTAAAAATATTAGTGTTACAATAATATTTGTCCTTTATAGTTATTTTTTTATAATCAAAAGAATTAAATAGCGTGTGTGTGTGTTTGGGGTTTGGGCAGTAGGGAGGAGACTGATGAGATTTGTGAATATTGTATATGCCTATTTTGATGTTGCTATACATAATTACCTTGGTAAAAATAAATAGAATAAAAATTCATCATTTTACATCATGCCTCAGCGTAGCTAGCTCAATTATAGTACTTGAGAGATAATAATTCTGTTTTAGTTTGGATGGGGAAAATATATAGAATTGTTCATTATACTATTTTATTACAAAAACATATATTATTTACCCCATGTGATTCATTATGTACGTTCGAGTACTCTATATATTAAATAATAAATTAATTATTTATTGAATATAAAGTTAATGATATAAAAAATTTATTAATAAAAATTAATTATATAATATAATAATATTAATATATGTATTAAATTATGACAAAACATATTTTTTAATCTATGTCTTACCTTTTCTTTTTCCTAAAGAGGCGGGTCCAGTTACTAGAAGCAATCGACTGCATAAAAAATCAGGATCGATTCATGGAATAAAATTTAATAATTTTATTTGATTAGTTGTGGTCACTGACATGTTGAGAAGATGACTAAAAGGATACAGCCAATAAGTATATAGTAATAACAATTACTCAACAAATTATACCATTCAAAGATGACTTTAGAAGCTATCATATCGTATCTCTTCTATATTTTTTTATAACAAAAAACAGCTCCTAGAAAATAAATGAAATAACGTTCATTTTTATTTTATTTTATTTAAATTAATATCAATATTAAAAGTATTGACAGTGATTATTATTTAAAACTATCATCATAATTTTTTTTTATATAATTATAATTTTTTTATTTCTTAAATTTATAATTTAATATATATAATTTAATTGTGTTACTAATTAAATTATGCACTGCAGATCCCTTATATATTTTTTTTGTGAGAATGACATTTGTATTAATTCTCACGTTAAAGTTTAAATCTTATGTCAAACATTGTGGTGAATTTTTACTATTTTTCTTTTTAATATTAATACCTAATAAAAATAATTAATAAAATAATATCTTAATAATTAGGTAGATATTTTAATGGTAAAAAATATTAATATCTAATAAAAATTTACAGTAAAAATTTGTATTGTTATAATACATGAGATAGCACGTAGGAATGATATACAAGGAGTTGGTCCAACCCTCAAAAGTTCTGGTACTACTGTCTCGTTAAAAACAAAAACAAAAAAGTCGGTCCAGAAAATAAGAGGAAATTTTTTTTATTTATTAATTGTTGATATTTTTAATATATTAATAAAGGCTTTATTTATAAAATTTTTACGACATAATATAAATTTTAAATATAAAATATAATAGATATTAAATTTTTAATTAAATATAAATTTATAATATAATAGAGATAAATCTTTATTTAAAATAAATCTAATTATAAAAAAATAACATCATATTTAATATTTGACATTTAAATTATAACACTTTTTTTTGAATGTATATATTGAGAATATATTTCATTTAAAAACTTTGTTAGAAAAATTCAATGGGACAAAAACTAGCAAAAAAAAAAAAAAGAGTAAATTATTCTCATACAATAAGCTTAAATTGCCTCATTAAAATATTTTTAGTAAAGCACAGTGGGACAAAACCATAGAAAGAAAAAAAAAATGCGTATAGAAATGTGCTCCCCTGATGATGATGACAATCGTTCAACATGTCATGTCCTTTCAATTAACACATTTTAACATCACAATGACAATATCTCAAATGTTGAAGTAAATGTAATATCTCATGGTGAGTGGGCGTACTTGATTGTTACATATGTAATACAATTTTATAGTTGTAGGTCAAATATATTTATTTCGATAATATGTTACATTTAAATACTAATTTACAATATATATATTATTTTACAAAGTATCTTATTTTATCCGTCATTGAAAATTAATTAGAAATTTTACACTTATAAAATATATTATTATAAAGATGATAATTCATATATTCAATTTATAATAAAACTCATTATTTTATTTTTTTTGTAAGATTCAACATTCGTATATACTATAATAACATTCAACAATGACAATAAATACACTGAACATCAATTATCTTATTAAATAGTGTCAACTGATTATAAAATGAAGAATAATATGATATATTATGCAACCAAATAATAACTGGATATATTATGTGTAAATATATTTTATTCATAAAAAGTAATTCAATACAAGTTTATATATCTTTAAGATAATTACTAGTTTTTGTCATATTTTTAAGAGCATATAAAATAAATTAACATACTTTGTATATATAATAAAGTCACGAAACATGTAAAAACACACTAATGTAAATGCACTAGATAACTATAAAAAATCATACAGTAATTCACATTGTTTTAATTAGGGGTGAACATTTTTTTTTTTTCAAAAATCGACTAACCAACTTGAGCCTAAATTTTTTTTTAGGTTGGTTGGCCCGGTAGATCCAAAATATTACAAAACTAACCTTATCAGTTAAGTTGTGAGTCTACCAAAAATAAAAGCCTACAAAACCGAATCGACTTATACTTTATATATTAATATTTTTTTAAACATTTTTAAAATAATATATAATAAATTTTATAAAAAATAAATAAAATGAAGTATTAATTAATATTATGCAGTGTGTGAAATCATGATTTTGAATTTAGGAGGGTGAGTACTGGAGTATTAAACATAAAGAAGTCTCAAATAATAAGATATCATTTTCATATAGCACATATTGATAACTTTAAATTTATCTGGCATTGGATATGAGTAATGATAGTAATTCTTATAATTGGTAGTACCACACATGTATACTCTAGCTTTAAAAAAATGTTAGTAGGGGTAAAACATTGTTTGTACTTTTTATTGTATTTTTTATTATGATAATAACTTTTGAGTAAAATTATAGGTCCAAAACTACCAAACCAACATCTCTCAAACTGATATTGTAGGTCGGCTTGAATGTTAGTTTTTTAGAGGTTATAGGTCTGCTAATGTTTTAGTTTTTTCAAAATTGCCAAGATAAGGTTGGCTTGTAAAATGACTTAATAGCCAACCTATCTGGACTTACACTCACCCATAGTTTTAATAGTACATGCTTATGAATTATTATAATAATAAATAGAACTTGAATTTAATGCATTTATAAGCAACAAATATTATTAATTTATTAATATTATTAATTATATAAATCAATATTATGTACTAGTCACATTTTAAAGTCATCTTAGAAATAGTTAAGTAAAAAAATTGTATTTCACAACCTTATTATTTTTTGTATAAATTTGTGTATTTTTAGCATATTTATACTTTTAGGCACTTAGATAACTAGTTCTTATAAATATCTAATGAACATCTTAAGTATACATACTATATCTATTTTACTTTACGTATAAGTGAATGATATGTGTCTAAAATAATATTTTATAGTTGGTCAATACTTTTCTTTGGCGACATTTAATAATTTTTATTATTATTTATTGCTTATTAAAGAGATATATGAAGGAAAATATATTTTACAACATTAATACAATAATAATTTCTTTTTCTCGTAATTGAAATAATATCATTTTATGTTAGGTACTTGAAACTCTATAGCATTCAATAGTTATTATAATATTTTTTTTGATATCATTTCTTGGAGTATTAACTCCTTTTATTCTAACAATAATTGTATTATTTTTGCACCAACATGATTAGTAAGTTTTAGACAAATTATGATTGTTTGATGTCATTTCATATCATTGTCTTTTAGGGACTTCAAAAATTGCTCGATCATCTTATAGCTAATTTTTGTTATTATTTAAATGCATCTACAATATATATTACTCTATCCTTGAATAATTTTTTGAACTTCATGTTCCACAAAATGGATATATTTTAAATAATTTCACTCAATTATATTTTTTTCTATCCCCCTAATGGCAAAAATTAATTTATTCAAAAAATTATTTAATAAGCCTGCTTACCCTTTAAAAGGTCCAATGTATTAAATCATAAATAAATAATGAAACTCAAAACACATAACTTTAAATTTATTAGTATGTTGAGTGAATGCAATAAAAATAATGCAACTTAATTTTTCACTAATATAAGTTGCAATTAAAAAATTTTAATAATAAATTTGTAGATTAAACTAATCTAAAATATATCATGTTGTCATAATAAAAATGCTAATACTATTTTCATAATAGATGATTTATAGAGACATGAGATTTACTATTAACTTTTATCAAATAAAGTGAGTTCATTTTGCCTTAGGAACATATAACATATATAGTTACAGAATAAAGAAATATTTTGACTTTGGTCCACAAAATTTAACTTTCTATTGTATAATAAACTAATTTTGATTCTTCATAACTTATTTTGATCATATTAATTATTCAAGTTTTTATCCATCAAATTTATTTTACATTTGTGATATAAATTAAAAAAAGCTTTCTAAATATTGACTTATAATCATATATTTATAGTATTATATTTTAGACTAATATATACATTATCAGTAATTTTAATAATAATATTGGTCTTTTAGAAAAAAAATTTAAATTTAAGCTTCTATTTGAGACTTATAGTCTCGAATACTATTATCATCAAATACATTCAAAATTTTAAATTATTCCAAAACTTTGAAAAATTTAAGCATAACTATATGTGATATAATTTATCACACTTTAATTCTTCAAAATATTTTATTAAGTTATACATAAAATTGTGCTAACTCAAATAATAGTAAGTATTGTCTTTAAGTTACAAAAATGTTCACCATTTTAATTAATAGGCAATATTTACAAGCTCATTTTATATTTCTTTATCTATAACTTTATGAATAATTATTATCCATCAAAATAAAAAATGGGAAAGTATACTAGATAATATTGATAAGACATTAAACTTTAATTAACATTCTTTTATTCTACCTCTGTTGGAGCTTATAGTCAATTATAAAATTAGAGTTCAAATATATCATGACATAAAAACAACTCTTAAATAAATTTATTTGCCTATATGGGCTTTTGATTAAGTCATGCACATGATCATCATATAACATTCACTTTTAGTAATGATATATTAAAGTATTTTTATTTTCTTAATAATTCGTGCAAGTACATAATATTTAAATATGTGTTTTTTACTTACAAAAATAGCATATGAAGAATTCATAACTATTGTCAATTTTATTCTCAATGTTGTTGTGTAAGCATACACCAGATCTTGTATATATTTATTTTAGCTCTCAATAAAAGATTAATGATATTGAGCACTTAAAAATCTTGAATAATTATGATTGAATTTTAGAAACATAGTACTCATATTTGAGCCATAGGTAGTCATTATTATATATCAAATTAATGACTTACAATTCTTCAAAATATGCTTTTCTTCCTTGATTTTATTTATTTCAATGTCAACATCAAATGATATTCACTTCAAAGATGACATAATCAAAATGCTTTTATATCCAAAGTCATATGTAAAATATGAACAATTTATATAGCTGCTATTATCTTATTTGTTGCCTTTATAATCAAAATGCCTTTATATATATATATATATATATATATATATATATATATATATATATGCTTTTCTCAATGTTGCTACTTAATAGCATACACAAGACATTAAATATACTTTATCATATATTTTTGTTAGTATTGTAGCCTGTGTGTTCTCAAAAAATTGGC
Source organism: Elaeagnus macrophylla (assembly GCA_029378325.1). Lineage (NCBI taxonomy): Eukaryota > Viridiplantae > Streptophyta > Magnoliopsida > Rosales > Elaeagnaceae > Elaeagnus > Elaeagnus macrophylla. The sequence goes on from CM055640.1 coordinate 96,230,058, forward strand.
AGGAATTCTTTTAAAATTGGGGACATATATACAATTATAAAATATTGTTCTTCATACTTTCAAGAGAATAATCAAATCATTTTTATATATGTAAATTTTGAGAATACTTTATTATAATAATGTAGCAACACAATTAATATTCACCAAGTGTGTTCCAAGAAAAAAATAGTAGAACAAAACCTCCTTAAAAATTATCTTTCTTGACAGAGCAACGTTCTTAAGAAAAATTAGTGGTCTTAAGGTTTTCAAAACCTAACCTCCTAGATAGAACTCACTTAATCTTGCTTAGATCTTACTGATAATGCAATCACACATTTAATAATGTGGGATATATATATTATTAATTATTATTAATAAAAAAAGTTTGGTTATATTGATATTATTAGTATATTTAATTGAGATCACAATAATATATTCAAATATTAAATATAAACATTACCATTGTCATATATATAATTTTTTTAATTAATATAATTACCATAAATGCATCCTACATATATCAATTATTAATTATAATAAAAGATAAGTATAAATAATTTATTAATAAAAAATATATATAAAGAAAAATATATAATGTTTTAATATATATACAAATTTCATAGAATATATGTCTATTAATTTGATTGTATCTCTAAATACTAACGTATACTTAGTAATATATGACCTGTATTATTCAAAATTGTAGAGTTAAAAATTAACATAATAAGAAATTAATAGGTAAGTATAAATCCATTTTAAATAACAATAAATATTTATATTAATAAATTTAAATATATATTTGTTATTATATTTATAAATATATATGTAATATATTTAAATATAATATTATAAAAGAATTGCAACGTATTTAGCAAAAGAATTAATATTTTACAATAAATTAATTTTAAATTTTAATGATGACCATAATAGTAAACTTAACTAAAAATTTATTATTTAATAATATTATTTTCATAACAATATTGAATTTGAATCGTTAAATGATTCAAACAATTTTATAAAAATATAACAAACCATCATTTTATAATAATAACAATTAAATATATATGTAAATAATAAAACATATAGTGTACGATAAAATAAAATAAAAGAGAGAATTTTGATTTGACGCATTTTCAAAGTTTGTTGATTTTTACCTTAATGTGATATCTTTTTAGAGGTTGTTGGCTTTCCAGCATAATATGATATCTTTTTAGAATTTATTAGCTTTTCAGCATAATGTTATATTTTGAATTATTGAAGATAATACTACAATATAGATATATATAAATATTGACACATGAACCAAACAACTTAAAAAATTTAAAAGGAAAATAAACCATAAATATTATTGATTTATGATACTCAATTAAATCGAACAAGAAATAAAAAAAATGTTGATAAATTTTGAATAAAAAAAATAAAATTTGAGTTTAATTGTAAAGAATAGGAAAATTCAAGAACTTGTGAATTTTGTGATTTAGCGTTATACCACAAAAAGTTTGTAACATATTATGGCTAAGGTAATTTTACATGTATAAAATTATAAATCTTAAACAAATAATCGTATTGATAACATGATATGAAACTGAAGAAAATAAGTGAAAAAAAGTAAAGAGAAAACAAATAGAATAAATAATTCTCATTGATTATTGTTGTTTTCAATACACTGTTAAATGCCTTATTTATAGGGTTTGCAAGATACAATATGAATTTTAAATTTAATATATGATAGATATTAAATCTTTAATTTAATATAAATTTAAGAGATAATAAATATAAATTTTTACTTAAAATAAATCTAACCGTAAGAAAGATACTATTATATTTAAAATTTAACATATAAATTTAACAGGTCCCTCAAATTTTTTATTTTTATTTTTATGTTTTAAGTAAGAAGCATTTCACACTATTTAAAAAAAATTAAATTAATTTAGAAATATTTAATGGTTAGTGACACATTGCTCAAATATCTCTTATATACTTATTTTTTTTTAAAAAGTATTTTAAAATGAATTTATATTAATTGATTATTTTTTTAATAAAAATTATAGCATGGAGCGCACTAGTAGAAAAAGGCCATGGCAGAAGAATTGTGCACCGGAAATAAGCGTTTAGTGAGGTCTTAGGATCCATATATTAAACATCATAATAATTATTAAAAATAATCAAATAATTCAATTAATTTATTTAAATTAAAAAATTTGATTCAATTTATTAGAATCAAAATTGATATATAAATTCAAATAAAAAAGTATACAAACTGTTCGAATTTAATTTTACAGATTTTATAATCTATTACTATTAAAATTATAAATAAATACATATTTATTTTTAATATATTATATTTAAATATTATATATATCACAATTACATTAAATTAATATTTTAAAAAGAAATATAAATATTAAATTTTATATAATAATTTAATAATATTCAATAGCATATTATCTTTTTTGTAACTATAAATAAATAATTTTTCTTAACGATGTACCAATTTAAAATTTAAATATTAGTATATATTATATTTTATATATAATAATAATTTAAAAATAAGTTATAATTTATCCAAAAAAATCTTATCAGGTTGGATTCATATGGGTTTAAATTAAGTATATCATTGGATAAAATTTGAATTAAATATATTTAAATTTATTTTAAATTATATCATATTTAAATTAATAAAAAACATGCAATTTAAATCTCCCGTTCACCCTGAATAATTATACACCTTTGCTCTATATTTTTATTATTATAAATAAATCAAAATTGTACACATTTTTTAACACAATAAGAAAATATTTCTATAATAATAAATAGATCCAATAAAAATGCAATTAAAAACAAAAGGAAGGCTAAACAGTTTGTAAAATATCTAAACTTTGATATATTTTGCACAAATATGTAGGAACTTTTTTCTTCATACAAAGGCATATAAATTTTTATCTCATTTATACATAAATAATTTTTTGTAATTAATTTATGTCATGTTAGTTAAAGTAGTTTTTTCATGTTAACAATTAACATTAATTAATTAATGTGAAAAAAATTAATCATGAAAAGATATTTATGTATAAACGGGATACAAATTTAGGTATTTAAAATTGAGTACAAAAAAGAGTTAAAACAATTTTGTATAAAATGATCCAAAATTTGGATATTTCAAAAGCTGTTTTGCCTAAAACAAAAAAGCACCAAAAGTATTTAAAAATGAAATAAATTTTATAGCATATGAGACTTAGTTTGAGTTGTTTAGCACTCATTTGACCATTGTATTAGTATCATGCCAATACATTTGTACATTAAAAAATAATTATACATATATTTCCTTAAGTTGAGTAATGAGATTGAATAATTTCATAAAATAAATTTATGTGATTTATACTTCTCTTAAGTATGTTAATTAGAACCTGCAATATATATGAATTGTCAATATCGAAGGCAAAATTGCAAATACTTGTAAAGAGAATTGCTAGTTAAGGAATTTTAACTACGCAATAGGATAAAGAAGATAAATTTGAAAAGTTAAATAAATAAACCGAGTAATTTTATTAGAGATGGTGAATTTTTTTAAATTTTGGATTTTAGCTTCGTTTATCATGAATTTTTGATCATTTATACAAATATTAATGTCCCGACTCCAATGGACCAAGCATTCTCGAACTTTGTTTAGGAAACTAAGAACCAAGGGATGCTTAAGTTTATTATTTTTAATACAAATACTCTTTAAACTCGTACTTATTAAGTAAGACTTCATAAGTTCGTTATTTTTATAAAAATGATAGGTGAAGGTAACAAAAGTCCATTGTGTAGGATAACACAAGTCTATTACTTGTAAAAAAATGGACTACTGCAACCCTTTTTGTATAAGTAACAGATTTGTACTGCCTCATTTAATTGGTACAAATCTAAAGTAAACTTTCGTTAAAAAATAATAAACTTAGAATACCATTTTTCCAGAAGATAAAATAAAGGAAACCTTTCCTGAACAAATTTTTTTTTTTAAAACAACTAAGATTGCATGTAAAACAAGAAATTCTTATTTGCATATGAAAAATGCTATGTATAAAATTGGATAAGCACTTTTCTTACCCTAGTTATGGGTAACATGTAAACAAATTTAGAAGCATTGCAAATAAAGATCAGAAACAAGCAAAAAACAGTACTAGGGAATAGCAAGAGGTCAATGAATTTTCAAGAAACTTCAAGAACATGTATGGAGAATTATGAGAGAGAAGAGAGTGAAAAGAGAATACGTATATTTCATTGCTAATTAATTTGTTACAGAAAGTTACTATTTATAGTGAAGACTTTATTAGCTAGTAGGAATGTGACACCTATACATTTAAAACAAACAACACAACATGGCCCAACAGAAACTATAACAAATTCCTTCAACTTGTATTTAGTCCATTTACTTGACTTGGCTCACATGCATTTTCTAGCATCATAGCTACCTATAACAATATTGTTTGCTTCAACACAATTTCCATTATTAGTACTAGCTGAATTACTAGCTTCTGCTCCAACTTTAATAAGACTACTAGCTTCTATTTCAACTTTACCTTTGCTATTGTCATTGTCAATAGCTGCACACACAACAACCTTATCATCCCCCCTCAAACTCAGTGGAAGTTGGATAACTGATAAGTGCTCGAAAAACACTAACATTTCGTGATTTATTGTGCTTAATTGTTTAAAAAATAGATTTGTTATGATTGTTTATTTGATTAATTTCATAAATCTATCAATTCGGAATCACATGTATGTTTTAGTATATTTTAGGTATTTTTAGCATCAAATGAGTTGAATGGTGCAAACACGCAAAAACGGGACACTTACAGCGCTCGAATCACGAGTTATGTGCAAAACGAGTCAAAATATGTAAGCCGTACATAACAAGCTAGCATATATGTAAGGGGGTAAATGTGAAGAAAGGAAAGACAATGCGCGCCGCGGCAAGAAAATTGTATGCCGCGGCCGGGACCTCTCAGGTTGTGACCAATATTTCTAACTTTCGTGTTGCGCCGCGGTGGGAAAACCGCATGCCGCGGTGCTCCTATTCCTATTGCAATTAGGAATTGTGTAACCCTTTACATCTATAAATACCCCCTTTAGAGTCCATTGAAAAAATAACTTATATACAACTTTTATACACTCCAATTTTGCAAACAAATGAGAGATTCAACCAGTTTTAGGAGCTTTTTCACACTCAACGAAGCAAGAGAATCCATTCTAAGAATCCAAGAAAATCATTAACGATCGAAGATCAAGCTTTTGGAGAAGAACGCCATCCCATCCAATAGCGGTATTTAGATCTAGGATTTCCTTCTTGTTATAGAATTCTATTTTTCTTCTTACTTCATTGAGTGTATGTTCACATTGAATTTGTCTATGAATTTTAATATGAACATGAGCGGTTAGTTTTATTATGGATGTTTAGTTTGTGTTGCCATGTTTGCTAAAACTGTTTTGGTGAATGTTTTTATTGCTTTGAAATAAATAAATTTACCTTTTGATTAAGAGCATGTTTAAATATTTAATTATGAATTTTCATGTGCCAATTTGGGATTCATAATTAGGTTGAAAAATCTAAGAATTTAATTTTAGGAACGTCACCTTAACTATATTTTGAAATACTTAATCAAAGTTTTAAATTAGTAACTTAGTCTTAACATTAGTTTGATTGGCATATATTTCCTTGCGCATAATTTGATTGCTATTTGATATACCCAATCGTAGGATGTTAATTAGTTAATCAACAAAGAGAATTACTCGATCGTAGAAATTTTTATAATTAAAAGGAAAGCCAGTAAAAATTGTTTATTAGAACGTTCATGTCACCATTACTTTTCGATGCAAGCATGACCAACCAAACTAAACGTCCATACATCCTCCATTGATATTTGAAATCTACTTGAATTAATTGTGAATTTGCGTAATTGTTTTCGTTAATTGTTCGTTACCACTGATCTCGCTACAAACCACACTTTGTTTACAGTTTTACTAGGTTTAGGACTCTAATTATTTAGAGTTTTAGTTTTACTAGAACTCTATTTAATTAGTGTTTTAGTTGCTTTAGGACTCTAGTTAGATTAAGAAAAAGGTTATTTAGAACCAATACAATTCCATGAGAGACCAACCTCGGAGGTTTGTTTGTCACTTTCTACGAGTTATTCGTACACTTGCGAGTACTATAATTTGCACATCAAGTTTTTGGCGCCATTGTTGGGAAATTAGCCTTTTAAATAATTTTCTTTTTAACTTTTTAGAGTTTCTGAATTAGTTTTATTTGTTTATTTATTTATTTATTTATTTATTTTATTTGTTATCTTTTATTCAAAAATACAAAAAAATAAAAAAATAGTGCTTAAATTGCAATTTCTCTGCTACCTTGATCTTTGTTTACTTTTTATTTGTGCATGCGGGGTAGGAGGTCACTTAACAAGGAACTCTCTCCTTTCATTGACAACATTCATAGGATCAAACACCGATCAAAGAAATTGGATAATCAAATTCCAGAGGAAGAAGTCTAACAACAATTGCAAGCAGTAATGAGTGACAATGTGGGGTGGCAGATGATGAACAAAGAGTTTGCAAGACCTATCATTGGGACAGCCACATCGTGCATTCAACTTACAGAGGCAGCTAGGAATTATGAATTGAAAAATATTCATTATTTCATGCGTCCCTCCTTTTACGGTATCCCTAATAAAGATCCTTTAAATTTTATGTGTGAATTATATGCAACTGTGCAAACCTTTCCACTGCAAGGACTTAATGAAGATCAACTACGGATGAGGTGTTTTCCTTACACTCTCAAAGATAGAGCTAAGTCTTGGCTCATGACATTGGCACCCAGTTCTTTGGCCACTTGGGACGATGTTTACAATAAATTTATGGGTAAGTTCTATTCCTATCAAAAAACGTCTGACCTAAGAACAAAAATTGCTACTTTTTTACAGATGGACAGAGAACCCTTTCACGAGGCTTGGGACAGATTCAAATTGCTCTTGATATAGTGTCCACATCACCACTTCCCGTTGCAACTACAAAATCAGTTTTCTATGACGGATTGACACTACATTGTCAATTCACAGTTGACAGTGCTGCAGGAGGAGCTATGTGTGAGAAAATAGTATATGAAACTTACGAACTATTCGAGATGTTGGGAGCCAATTCCCAACAAAAGAGCGCTAGAGGAAAAAGAGCTGGAGTTCATGAATTAAGCTCCACCAACGAAATGGCTATGCACCTTGTTGAATTGACGAAACAAGTGCAACTTCTCACTACCTCTAATATGAATCAAATGTCAAAACACGAGGTATGTGGAGTTTGTGGTTCTTATAGACATGGGGCTAACGTTTGTTCTTTTGCAGGTGATCCTTATACATGTACTAATGAAGGCAAAAAATTTGATGTAAGGGTACCAACTTAGACCTAGGAACAACCCCTATTCGAACACCTACAACCCTGGATGGAAAAATCACCCTAACTTTGCTTGGAAACAAAACAATAGCCAACCATTCATCCAAAATCAAACACAAGGCCAAAACGCAAACCGATAATTTCCACAAAATAAACCGACCATAGAGAAAACCCTAAATAATTTCAGGCAATCCTGTAGTGGAAGGATGGACTCTATGGAACCTTCAGTGAAAAGAGTGGAAATACAAGTGGGGCAGCTAGCTGAACAAATGCACAAACAAGAGACAGGAAAGCTACCCAGTCAACCTGAACAAGCAAAGGCTGTCATGATTCTTCGGAGTGGTTAGGTCGTTACTAAAAATTTACCTGAACTTTCTAATGATTTATCTTATAGTGCAGGTAATATGAAAGATGACAACACTATTTCTAATGAATTGGAGGAAAGAGGTGGCAAGCATGAAGAGCCTTCAAAGGTGACAATTGGAGAGTCATCTAGCCCACCTAAGCTACATAAGTCATCTGAGCCATACAAACCACCAGTGCCATTTCCACACCATTTAAAGGACAGTAAGCAAGATAAACAATTTTCTAATTTATTTAACATGCTTTCGAAAGTTAATATCAATTTGCCATTGTTAGATGTAATTAGAAACGTGCATTCTTATGCAAAATTTTTCAAAGAACTAAACACTAAGAAAAGAAGGTATGAGCTTAATGAAAGAGTTATCGTGTCTGAAATTGCTAGTGCGGTGCTTCAACGCAACTTACCCCCTAAGTTAAAAGATCCAGGTAGCTTTATCATTAACATTACTACGGGGGATAGGAAAGTAACTAAGGTTATGCTTGATTTAGGTGTTAGTATAAATTTGATGCCTTACTCTATTTTCTTGCAGCTAGGTTTGGGAGTGCTAAAACCAACAACCATGTCCCTTCAACTTGCGGACAGATCTGTTAAATATCTGAAGGGCATGATTGAGGACTTACTTGTACAAGTAGATAAGCTAATCATACCTGTTAATTTTGTAGTTTTAGATATGTAGGATAATCCATCTTTAGACAAGGAGCACACGATTCTTTTGGGTAGACCATTTATGGCCACTACCCAAACCATCATTGTGTCCAAAATGGAAAGTTAATAATGACAGTTTTGGGAGAGACTGTACACTTTAAGGTTTTTGATTCATCTTCTTACCCTTCTATATCTGCTATTGATGAATGCTCATTTGTTGAATGTTTAGATCCCATTATTCATGATACTTTTGTGCAAGCTAGATTAGATGATAAATTAGAGGTAGATGATATCTTAGACTATGAGGCTAGGGAGTACAATGATCTATTAGACAATGCCATATCATTAGATGACTCTAGTACACCCTTAGATTTATTGGATGTCCCACATAATGATGAGATTGCTCCACCTGAATTAGAACTTAAAAGAACTACCTAAGCATCTGAAATATGTATTTTTGGGAGAGAATGAGACTTATCCAGCAATATGTATGCATAAGATCAATTTGGAGGACAATATCAAACCGGTTAAAGAAACACAAAGGAGACTAAACCCAATCATGCAAGAGGTTGTTAAGAAAGAAGTTTTGAAACTCCTAGCAGTAGGAGTAATTTATCCAATTGCTGATAGTAAGTGAGTTAGTCCAGTTCATGTGGCACCAAAGAAATTTGGAGTAACCGTGGTTAAAAATGAGAAAGATGAATTAATACTCACTAGGATAATTACGGGTTGGAGGATGTGTATCGATTTTCGAAAGTTGAATTTGTACACAAAGAAGGATCACTTCCCCCTTCCCTTCATTGATCAAATGTTAGAAAGATTAGCTGGACACGATTTCTACTACTTTTTGGATGGTCTTTCAGGTTATTATCAGGTACCCATCGCTCCGGAGGATTGAGAGAAGACAACATTCACATGCCCATTCGGAACTTTCGCTTTCAGGAGGATGCCATTTGGACTATGCAATGCACCCGCCACCTTTCAGAGATGTATGATGTCAATCTTTTTAGACATGGTGGAGAAATTCATCGAGGTATTTATGGATGACTTTTCTGTTTTCGGTAATTTCTTTGATGATTGCTTGCATAAATTGACTTTAGTGTTAGAATGATGCATTAAATGTAATTTGACACTTAGTTAGGAAAACAGTCATTTTATGGTTCGACAAGGCATAATGTTAGGACATATCATATCTAACAAAGGGATTGAAGTAGATAAGGCTAAGGTAGATTTAATTGCAAAGCTGCCTCCACCTACATCTGTTAAGATAATACGGAGTTTTCTAGGACATACGGGTTTCTATAGACGGTTTATTAAGGATTTTTCCAAAATAAGTCATCCATTATGTAATCTACTTTCCAAAGATACTTTGCTTAATTTTAATGATGATTGCCTTGTTGCCTTCAACACTTTAAAGAATAGACTTACTTCTGCACCTATTATTGTAGCTCCTGATTGGTCTTTATCATTTGAAATCATGTGTAATGCATTTGATTATGCTATAGGAGCTGTTTTGGGTCAAAGAGTGTATAAACGTTTACATGTTATATATTATGCTAGCAAAACACTCAATGATGCCCAAATTAACTACACCACCACTTAAAAAGAGTTATTGACTATTGTGTTTTCACTTAATAAATTTAGGTCTTACTTGGTAGGAACTAAAGTTATTGTTCATTTGGATCATGCTGCTTTGAGATATCTATTGACTAAACCAAATGCTAAGCCTAGACTCATTAGGTAGATCTTACTTTTATAAGAATTTGACCTAGAGATCAAGGACCAAAAAGGCACTGAAAATGTAGTAGCTGATCATCTGTCTTGATTAATTTTTGAATATGAAAATGTTGAGGGTGAAAGTAAGGACACAATCATAGAAACCTTCCCTGATGAATAATTGTTTACAATAGGTCCAAATCTATGGTATGCTGACATTGTTAATTATCTAGTGGTATTTTGAGACCTAACATCACTTTTCAGGAAAAGAAAAGGTTTTTCAATGTTTGCAGGCAATACTTTTGAGATGACCCCTATTTGTTCAAGTTTTGTCAAGATCAAGTCATCCGGATGTGTGTGCCTGAAAAGGAACATGAGAGCATCTTAACCTTTTGCCATGAGCTACATTACGGGGGCCATTTTGGTGGTAAGAAAACGACCCTAAAGGTATTACAATCTGGATTTTATTGGCCTACGTTATTTAAAGATGCTAACATGTTTTGTATGAGATGTGATAGATGTCAAAGGACCGGTAACATAGGCAAATGTAGTAAAATGCCTTTGACATCTAATCTTGTAGTGAAATTATTTGACGTGTGGGGAATTGACTTCATGGGTCCGTTTCCCCCATCTTTTGGCTACACTTATATTTTAGTCGCAGTCGACTATGTTTCAAAGTAGGTAGAAGCAATACCCACTAGAACTAATGATGCTAACGTTGTTGTTAAATTTTTTAAGGATAACATTTTTAGCAAGTTTGGAACACTGAGAATGATCATTAGTGATGGAGGCAGCCACTTTTGCAATAGGCTCTTTGACGGACTTTTGAAAAAGTACAACATTTCTCATAGAGTGGCCACCCCATACCATCCCCAAAATTTGGGGCAAATGGAAGTGAGCAACCGACAAATCAAGGAAATATTGGAACACATAGTGCGCCCCTCAAGAAAGAATTAGTCAGTTAAATTGAATGATGCCTTGTGGGCATATCGTACAGCGTACAAAACACCCACTGGTATGAGCCCCTACCGATTAATTTTTGGTAAAGCATGTCATTTACCCGTTGAGCTAGAGCATAGGGCTTATTGGGCTATTAAAGAGCTCAACATGGACATGGCAAAAGTTGGGGAAAAACGACTACTCCAACTGAGCGAACTTGAGAAAATTCGGGATGAAGCTTACGAAAATGACAAAATCTACAAGGAGCGTACTAAGCGCTATCACGACAAAGGGCTCCTTGTTAAGTATTTCATTCCTGGAATGAAAGTTCTGTTATATAATTCACGTTTGCATTTATTTCCAGGAAAACTTCATTCTAGGTGGAGCGGACCATATACAATTGCAAATGTATTTCTACACGGAGTAGTCGAGTTGCTCAATCCCAAAACACAAGAACCGTTCAAGGTAAACGGGCATCGTGTCGAGCCATACTTGGAAGGAGACACCAATTTGAAAAGTATCGAAACAATACGTCTCCTCGATTCATAAACACGAGAGCGGCCACGTCTTGCTAAGACGTAAAACTAAGCCCTTAATGGGAGGCACCCATTCGGTATTGTATTTTTTTCATTCTTTTTATCATATTTTTTTTTTTAAAATTTTTTCAAAGCAATGAGGACATTCCAAGTCTTGGTTGGGGTGAATGCGTTTTCAAAAATTCCAAAAAAAATTAAAATTTTTCAAAAATTATGTGTGCGCTGCGGCGGGATAAATTTGTGCCGCAACGTGGAACTTTCTGTTTCAAAACAAAATTTTCAAACAAATGTGTGCATCGCAGCGGGGTAAATTTGTGCCATGGTGAGGGACACGCTGTTTCACAAAAAAATTTCAAAAAAAATGTGCTCGCTGCAGCGGGGAATATTTGTGCCACGGCCAGGGACTTTTTGTTTCATGCCATGGCGGGAAAAAACCTGTGCCACGTCACACCTCTGATTTTTTCCAGAAATTGGGCAGCTCGTGGATTGAAACCATAATTTCAAATTTTTTTCTCTAAACTTTCCCTCACTTTCTCCCAAACACTCTCTACTCTCCTCTCCAATTTCTTCCCAAATCCTCACCAAAATTAAAACTTTACTTAATCAATTCTTCATTCTAACATTGCTAACACTTTTTTCTCCATCAATTTCATCAGATTTGCTCCAAAAATCAAGAATCTCTTCATCTTCAAATTCTAGGGTTTCAAGAAAATTTGGAGATTTTTCTTCAGGGGTTCAATTGCATTCCCAAGAGGTAAATTTCTTCACATTTTCATCTCAATTTAGTAATAGTTTTCTAAAATCTGTTAAATTTGTTTGAAATTTGGAATTAAGTGAAAAATTTGGATAAGAGGGAACAATTTTTGGGATTTTTCTGCAAAATTCTAAAATTGATTTGTGGGTGTGAAGTATTCTAGTATAAGAATTGTTATGGCTCCAAAAAGGAAGGCGGGTGAGGGTATTTGTTCTAAGGGAAAGGGGAAAGTAGTTGAGGATTGTAATTATGACGCCTCTCAGTTTGTAAGTCGAGAGGCACAAGAGCGGTACGAAGGTGCCGCCAAAAGAAACAAGGGATTTGTGAATGAGAGAGGGATGGATTTTGGCCAAGTGGGCGTCATGGGAATATTTGATAAAATTGAGGTTTTAGGATGGAGGAAATTTGCATACGCCCCGAAAGCGGGCATAAGTTCGTTGGTCCAGAAATTCTATGCGAATGTCTCGGAAGCTAGAGATGGATTAGTATGGGTGGGGGGCGTTGAGGTCCCCTTTAATAGGACAGTGATTAACTCCTACTATAGGTTGAGGGACATCCAAAACAGCAGGTATGAAACCTACTTAACACAGGTTGATTATGACGAGGTCATTAACACCCTAACCGATGGTTACGCAGAGTGGGAGTATAATGGGGATATGGTGAACATTTTTTGAGCCAAGCACCTTAGGACCCATTCCCGTATTTGGCAATACTTTGTCTGTACTCAATTAATGCCGACCCAACATTATAGTACTATCGATCGGGAGCGAGCTATTCTGCAATTTTTCATAGAGATCGAGCGTCAATAGATGTGGGAATGGTAATCCAACAAAGGGTTGTGTACTCAGCTGAGCATCACAATATCAGTTATTTCTTTCCCCAACTGATCACCGCCCTATGTGTCAAACACGGAGTCCGATACGACATGGGCGAGGTATTATTGCAACCTGGTGAGACATTAACCTTTGCCTACATGCAACACTTGACACGCGGTACAAAAGCTGGACAAGGAAGTAGGAAGGGTGAGGGAACCTCTTCCAAGAATGCTTCTACAAAAGACAGGTTGATAAATTTAGAAGCGAAGGTTAATAAAATACATAAGTACCAGACTCAACAACAAGCTTGGTTCAACGATCAAATGAAGTACCAACATGAATACCAAGCTCTACTCCACCGAATGATGAGCTTCTAGTTGACACAGAGTGGAGTAGACCTCACCGAATTCGGCCCAACTTCGTAGTATCTGGGACATGATTTTGTTTTCAGACAACCGGAGGACCAACCCGAAGATGACAACGAACAACCTGAAGATATGGAGGACTGAGCCTCCCATTTGTATTTTCTTTCATTTATTTTAGTTTAATTTTCTTTTTCTTTTATTTTATTTTATTTTTATTTTATTTTTTTTGAATTTTTTAAGACTTCTAATTAACTTTGTTTAATGTTTTTGGCTTTCATTTACTTTAGTTATAATTTAAATTTGGATTTGAGTTGTGATGCATATACTTAGAGGTTTCATACATGTTTCTTGCACACTAAACGCTACATGATGAGAAAAGCGAGGAATAATGAACCGGAGCGTACGTGTAATGTACACAATCTCGTACGAAAAGGGGGTAACTTCTCTCACTTCTTTACTTAGTTTCTTTTGTTTTTCTTTTTAACATTGAGGACAATGTAGAAATTAGGTTGGGGCTGGGAAAAATATTCTATGAGCATGAATTTAGACCAAATTTTAAATTTTAACTTTTGTCACTTGAATTTTCTTAGGATAATGTCGAGTCCACTTGAGTTAATCCAGAAATCAATGATATTAATGTGATTGTAATGATAGTGATATATGAAAGAAATTAAATTTTTACCTAAGTAAAGAGGCACATAAATGTTAGATTCATCTAGTTTGAGGATTTTGTGGTATATGTGGTAGTTTGTATGGTTAGTATGACTGTTTTTGGTTTGTGTAATGTGTGCTTGTTCGTGATTTATTTTAAGTCTCAACGAACTCTAGAACTCCTTTGAAAACCCATTAAAGCAAAATGATAGAATCAAATGCCACTTAGAAAGTGATTTAGGCCATCTTTGGATCATTTGAACTTTTCAAGTCTCCCCGTGTTGTTTTATCCATAGTGACATCCTTGAACTCAACATTGATATATACGTTGTACTACCCTTAGCGATGAGAGTACTCAATATAATACTTGATTTTCATGAGCAATTATATTGTATTTATCTTGCTTGATTATTAAAAAAATAAAAAAATAAAAAAATTTGGAATAATAAGCAAGAAAAGTAAAGAAAGAAAATCAAGCAAAAATTCAAGGGACATATGAAATTTATAGGAGGATGAAAAAGAACATTTGTGTAGAAAAAGTTGAATGAGTTTGTGAAATGAAAAGTACTCTTATCCTATTGAAAATATCATTTTTGTACTTTCATAACCACACACCAAAACACAACGTACAAGCTTAATGAAGTCCAATTGATTCTAGGTAGTTTGATTTCTATATTAGTGGAGATGGATTTGAAAAGTGAGCCTATGGGATTTATAAGTGCAATTTTCATTCATATTTTACTTGCACATTTATGAGATATTAAATGTAATCTATGAATATCATGCATGACACGATCAGATAGTGTAACTAACGGGCTTGTGGTTTGATTGGTTGTTCAAAAGCTGATTACTAATATGGGTTTGATATTTGGACTGTTTTTTAGCTTAAGTGATTTTTAACTATTTCGTATGCCATTCGTTGTTGACAATTTTTGAGACATATGCATGGATTGATTCAAGTATGTTTAGAATCATTATTAGTTTTGTTTGTTACGATGTTTGAGGGTGTCATCACTGGAAACCCTCACGAGACTATAACTTGTCCACTAGGGCCACCTAGGGGTTTAAAGGCTTATTGCATATGCTAAATGCAACTGTGACAATCTACGAAAGTGATTTAGGTTAGTTTATTTTATTTGTTTTATTTTAATTTTTAGATCGCTCCTTTTGCTAGAGACTAGCAAGAAGCTGGTTGAGGATTGTGATAAGTGCTCGAAGCACTAACATTTCATGATTTATTGTGCTTAATTGTTTAAAAAATAGGTTTGTTATGATTGTTTATTTGATTAATTTCATAAATTTTTTAATTCGGAATCACAGGTATGTTTTAGTGTATTTCAAGTGTTTTTAGCGTCAAATGAGTTGAATGGTGCAAACACGCAAAGACGGGACACTTACGGCGCTCGAATCACGAGTTACAGGCAAAACGAGTCAAAATATGTAAGCCGTACATAACAAGTCAGCACATATGTAAGGGGGTAAATGTGAAGAAAGGAAAGGCAACGCGCGCCGCGGCGAGAAAATTTTATGCCGCGGCAGGGACCTCTCAAGTTGTGACCAATATTTCCAACTTTCGTGTTGCGCCGCGGCAGAAAAATTGCATGCCACAGCGCACCTATTCCTATTGCAATCAAAAATTGTGTAACCCTTTATATCTATAAATACCCCCTTTAGAGTCCATTGAAAAAATAACTTATATACACTCTAATTTTGTGAACAAACGAGAGATTCAACCAGTTTTGGGAACTTTTTCACACTCAACGAAGCAAGATAATCCATTCTAAGAATCCAAGGAAACCATTGACAATCGAAGATCAAGCTTTTGGAGAAGAAAGCCATCCCATCCAATAGCGGTATTTAGATCTAGGATTTCCTTCTTGTTATAGAATTCTATTTTTCTTCTTACTTCATTGAGTGTATGTTCACATTGAATTTGTCTATGAATTTTAATATGAACATGAGAGACTAGTTTTATTATGGATGTTTAGTTTATGTTGCCATGTTTGCTAGAACTATTTTGGTGAATGTTTTTATTGCTTTGAAATAAATAAATTTACCTTTTGATTAAGAGCATGTTTAGATATTTAATTATGAATTTTCATGGGCCAATTTGAGATTCATAGTTAGGTTGAAAAATCTGAGAATTTAGTTTTAGGAACGTCACCTTAACTATATTTTGAAATGCTTAATCAAAGTTTCAAATTAGTGACTTAGTCATAGCATTAGTTTGATTGGCATATATTTCCTTGCGCATAATTTGATTGCTATTTGATATACTCGATCGTAGAATGTTAATTAGTTAATCAACAAAGGGAATTACCTGATCGTAGAAATTTTTGTAATTAAAAGGAAAGCCAGTAAAAATTGTCTATTAGAACGTTCGTGTTATTTCACTATTACTTTTCGATGCAAACATGGCCAACCAAACTAAACGTCCATACATCTTCCATTGATATTTGAAATTTACTTGATTTAATTGTGAATTTGCGTAATTATTTTCGTTAGTTGTTCGTTACCACTGATCTTGCTACAAACCTCACTTTGTTTACAATTTTACTAGGTTTAGGACTCTAGTTATTTAGAGTTTTAGTTTTACTATAGCTCTATTTAATTAGTGTTTTAGTTGCTTTAGGACTCTAGTTAGATTAAGAAAAATGTTGTTTAGAACCAATACAATTCTTTGAGAGACCGACCTCGGAGGTTTGCTTGTTACTTTCTACGAGTGATTTGTACACTTGCAAGTACTTTAATTTGCAAATCAATAACACTGAGTTTGGTACGCATGTTAAGAAAAGGTTGGATAGCTAAAGGCTTTGTAAGCACATTAGCGGGTTGCTCGGTGGATGGAATATGGTGAACCAAAAACTCAAGCATAAGAACCTTTTCCCTTAGGAAATGCATATCAATCTCAACATGCTTAGTTTTGGCATGGAGCATAGGGTTTGATGCAAGACTAATTGCACTGAGATTATCACACCATAACACTGGAACAGTAGGGGAACAAACTCTCATCTCCATGAGAAGAGCCTTAAGCCCCAAAACCTCAGTGGCAACACAAGCTAATGCTTGATAGTTAGCCTCAGTACTAGAGTGAGCAACAATAGTTTGTTTTATAGAGCTCCAAAAAATTGGATTATCACCAAGAAAAACACATACGCCTGAAGTGTAATGATGATCATCAGGACAAGCCCCCCAATTAACATCAGAAAACCCAGTAATGATAATTGGAGTGGATGGTTTAAACACCACACCATGATGAACAGTACCTTGAAGATACCGTAAAATTCTTTTGATAGCACACCAATGAGAATCAGTAGGATTAGACATAAATTGACAAGTCTTATTGACAACATATGAAACATCAGGTTTGGTTAAAGTAATATACTGTAGAGCACCCACTATACTTCTATAAAATGAAGGATTATTAAATGGCATACCATCAGCAATTGACAAAATAGGAGATGCAAGCATAGGAGAACCAATAGGTTTGCAAGTGTTCATCTTAGCCTTAATAAGCAAGTCACGAATATACTTTGTTTGTGTCATCAACATATCACCATTAGGTAACTTAGAAATTTCAATACCTAAGAAATAATGAAGAAGACCCATATACTTCAAAGAATAGGTAGCATTAAGGGTATCAATAAAGGACTTGATGGCATCCTCATCACCACTAATGATAATATCATCAACATAAATAAGGACATTGGTAATGGCTTAGAAAAATTACAGAAAAGAGAAGAATCTGCTTGGGATTTAACAAACCCCATGGAACATAAAGCTTGAGAAAGTGTGTCAAACCATGTCCTAGGAGCCTGTTTAAGACCATAAATGACTTTCTGTAATTTGCACACATAACTAGGATATTGAGGGTCTTCAAACCCATGTGCTTGAGCCATATAAACTTCTTCATTAAGATGACCATTCAAAAATGCAGTATTTATATCCAATTGGTGTAACTTCCAACCTTTTAACAAGGCAAGAGTGATGAGTACTCTAATAGTCATTGGCTTATGATGTGATAAATTTAGTACACGCAAGTGTACGAATCACTCGTAGAAAAGTGACAAACAACCTCCGAGGTCGGTCTCTCAAGGAATTACAATGGTTCTAAATAACCTTCTTTTCTTAATCTAAATAGAGTTCTAATGCAAGTAAAACACTAATTAAATAGAGTTCTAGTGAAACTAAAACTCTAAGTAATTAGAGTCCTAAACCTAGTAAAACTATAAAAAGTGTTTTGTTTTGTAACGAGATCAATGGTAGCAAACAATTAAACGAAAATAATATCGTAAGTTCACAATCAATTCAAATAGATTTGAAAATCAATGGAGGATGTATGGACGTTTAGTTTGGTTAGCCATGCTTGCATCGAAAAATAATGGTGAAATAACATGAACGTTCTAATAAACAATTTTACCGACTTTCCTTTTAATTACGATAATGCCTACGGTCAGGGTAAATCTCTTTGTTATTAACTAATTAACATCCTACGATTGGGTATATCAAATAGCAATCAAATTATGCGCAAGGAAATTTATGCCAATCAAACTAATGCTATGACTAAGTCACTAATTTGAATATTTGATTAAGTGTTTCGGAATAAAGTCAAGGTGACGTTCCTAAAACTATATTCTCATATTTTTCAACCTAATTATGAATATCAAATTGGCCCATGAAAATTCATAATTAAATATCTAAACATGCTCTTAATCAAAAGATAATTTATTTATATTAAATTAATAAAACATTCACCAAAAATAATTCTAGCAAACATGGCAACACAAACTAAACATCCATAATGAAATTAGCTGCTCATGTTCATATTAAAATTCATAGACAAATATAATATGATCATACACTTAAAGCAGAAAGAAGAAAGATAGAATTCTATAACAACAATGAAATCTTAGATCTAAATACCGCTAATGGATGGGATGGAGTTCTTCTCCAAAAGCTTGATCTTCGATCGTCAACGGCTTCCTTGGATTCTTAGAATGGTTTCTCTTGCTTCGTTGAGTGTGGCAAAGCTCCTAAAACTTGATTGAATCCTTTGTTTATTCGCAAAATTGTAGAGTGTAAAAGTTGTATCAAAGTTGGATTCTAAAGGAGATATTTATAGGTATAAGGGTTTACACAATTCCTGATTACAATAGGAATAGGCGCACCGCAGCATACATTTTTTCTGCCGCGGTGCAACATAAAATCTGGAAATAATGGTTGAAACCCGAGAGCTCCCCACTACGGCATGCATTTTCCTCGTTGCGGCGTGTGTTGCCTTTTCTTTCTTCATATTTACCCCCTTACATATGTGCTTACTCGTTATGTAAGGCTTACATATTCTGACTCGTTTTGCCCGTAACTCGTGATTTGAGCACCGTAAGTGTTCCTTCCTTGCGTGTTTGCATTATTCAACTCATTTGACGCTAAAAACACCTGAAATGCACTAAAACATATTCGTGATTCCGAATTGATAGATTTATGAAATTAATCGAATAAACAATAAATAATAAATCTATTTATAAACAATTAAGCGTAATAAATCACAAAATATTAGTGCTTTTCGAGCACTTATCAGCTTAGCAACATGACTAAAAGCTTCCTGAAAATCAAAATCAGGTTGTTGATCGAATCCCTGAGCAACTACCCGAGATTTTCTTTTATCAAGTTGATCAGTTGAAAGGTTCTTAACACACCACACCCAGTTGGAACCAATAATCTTTCTATTAGATGGTGGAGGAACTAACACTCAAGTGTTATTCTTAAGAAGAGCATTATACTCACCTTGTATGGTCTTTTTCCAAGCAGGATGACTAAGAGCTTGTTTGACATTTCTAGGCTCAGTCATAGATAAGTCCATAACATAAGCCTTTGGTTTATGAATACCATGTTTGCTTCTTGTAAGCATGGGATGTGCATTTAAAGTAGATGCAGTAGTCGTTGAGACTGGCTGAGTTGATGAGGGAAAATTGATAGCTACACAAGACTCAAGAACAGTCACGGGTTGGGTTTTAGCAATAGACAAAAGTTGTGAAGTTGACATGGGAACAGAAACAGAAACAAGAGACTCAGAATTGGAAGTAATACGTTGAGCAAGACTAAAAGAAGAAATAGGCATAGAATGAGAAAAATAAATGAAACTAGAATAAAAAATAGGCTCAGATGAAAGAATAGAACATGACAAACTTTGAGAAGGATATAGATGGACAATAGGTAACACGGTTATGACAATGTTAGAAAGAGACAAAGAAATGGCAAGTTGAATTGTAGAATAAAGAAAAATTGTTTCATGAAAATTTACATGCCTAGATACATAGAGTTTACCACTCTTGTTAAGACATTTATACCCCTTATACTTGGGACTATAACCCAAGAATGTACATGGTTCTGAACGAAATTAAAGTTGTGTTGATTATAAGGCCTCACAAAAGGAAAACAAAGACAACCAAATACTTTAAGAAAGTCAAAATTTGGCTTAACATGAAATAATTTTTCTAAAGGAATAAGACTACCAAGAACAAGAGTAGGAAGTTTGTTAGAACAAAAACTGTAGAGTAAAAGCATTCATCCCAAAAGAAAAGTGTAAAGAAGAATGAGCTAACATAGCTAGCCCTTGATCAACAATGTGTCTATGCTTTCTTTTTGCTAGACCATTTTGTTCATGAGTGTAAGGACATGAAGTTAAATGAACAATACCACACTGGATAAAGATAGAAGTCAAAGCTTGAAATTCTCCACCCAAATCTAACTGAAACACCTTTATTTTTGTATTAAGTTGAAGTTCTGCCATAACTTTGAATTAAAGAAAAGCATTATAAACTGCACTCTTACTTTTTAGAAAGTATATCCAAGTGAAACGTGAGTATTCATTTGTGAAATGCACATAATACTTATAACCATTTCTGGATACCACAGGAAATACCCACAAATCTAAGTGAATAACAGCCAAAGGCTTATTAGCACAAGACTGAGAAGAATGAAATGGGAGTTTATGGGACTTACCAAGTGAGCATGCGCTACAATGAACCTGGACTGCTTTATTATCATCAAAAATAATATTACAACTAGCCAATACTTTCTTGATCACTGGAAAAGAAGCATGAGCTAATCGATTGTGCCATGTAAGTAAATCATGAACACTAGTAACATAAGCTTGAGCAGCCATGGTATTTACAGGAGAAGGAACGAAAGAGTTGTGACAATTGTTACCCTTGTTGTAGAGCTGTATATCAAACACATAGAGTCCTTCATGGATTTCCCGTGAATGAGCTCCTGTTGTGTTACCTTGTCCTTCACACAACAGAAAGAATCATGAAACTCAAAATATACTCCATTGTCTGTGCAAAATTGAGCAACCCTGAGTTCTTTGTTATATCAGGAACATGTAATATATATTGCAGTACTAGTTATCGTTTGGCATTTACTTTTGAGACAAAAGTAGAAGAACCAATATTAGCTATAGAAAGGCCCTTACCATTACCTACAATCAACTGATCGTTGCTAGTATATGGAGTTGACATAACAAGATTTCTAGGATCAACAGTCACATGGTATAAAGCAACTGAGTCTGGATACCAAAATGGTTCTAAAGATGCTTCAAGTGCAGCTAACATTATAGGTAACAGTTGTGAAGCTTGATCTGATGCAAAAGGATAATAAGAAGAAAGACCAAAACTAGATGATAACATAGCATTCATTGGATATGAAGGCATAGGCATGGGAAAATGAGTCAAATTTGCAGACATTGGAAATGAGAAGCCATTTTGTGAAGATTGTGATTGTGTTGGTTGAGCATGTGGTTTAACTGGCTAATTTTGTACTAGATTACTATTCTGTGATGGCTGGGATTGTTGACGAGCAGTTTAAGACTGTTTAGAAGAAGTGTCTCCATAGATTTGTGAATTTTTATTACTCAAAGATCGAGGTTGAAAATTTGGATCAAACCTGAACCAACATCTATCGACAAGATGACCTGTCTTTCCACATAATTGACAAACATGCCTTTCATTATTATTTTGATTTTGTCCTCTAACTCTATTAGGTCTTCCATGACCTCTTCCAAGAAATCTAGGAAACAGATACCAAAAGGAAATGGTGCTTGTAGCTGCATTCCTCCATTAGGCATCAAGCCAAAATTCATCAATGGAGGTCTACCTCCTGTCATAGATTGTGGATTCATAGAAACCACACCTTCATTAGACTTTCTTTGCACATTTTGAGGTAATTGATCACCATGATTACTGGATGCTTCTTGTTATGCTAGATCAGCTGTAGGAAACATAGTATCCTTCATAATACTTCTTGAATTTAACCAACTTTCATGACTCAAAAGAAGAGAAGTAGCTTTTGCTACTAAAACAATTTATGTTTGCATCTTAGAAGTAATTATAGACACAACAAACTCAAAATCTCTATCAAGACCAGCAATTAGATGAAGAACTTTGTCTTCTTCACTCACTTCGTAACTTGAGGATTCAAGTTGATCAGATAACTCCCTAAGTTTTAGCACATATTCATTAATACTCAGTGCACCTTTCATCATCCTGTGCAATTCTTACTTCAATTGTATTATTCTTGATTTAGATTTCGACAAGAAACAATGATCTTAACCATTCCATGCTTCCTTCATAGTTTTGAAACTAGAAATATGCCTTAAAAATTCTTGATCTATACAGTTTATAAACCAGCTACCGATCATTTGATCTTGTTTATTCCATGATTTGTATGCAGGATTAAACTGACCATTTTTTAAAAGCATTGACGGTCCATCACTAATAAGATATTGCTCTAAATCTAAACTACACAAAATCTTTATAATCTGTTGTTTCTAAACAAGAAAGTTTGATCTATCTAGTTTAATTGAGGTAATATGATTTTGAAAATTAATCATACTATGGTCAACTTGATCCATAGTTTGTGCAGAGACAGGATCTTTTTGGTTCTTACTTGAAACTTCTTCTATAACTGAAGCTACCAAGCCTCAAAGCTATGATACCATAAACAAATTTAGAAGCATTGCAGATGAAGATCAGAAACAAGCAAAAACCAGTACTAGAGAACAACAAGAGCTCAATGAATTTTCAAGAAATTTCAAGAACATGTACGGAGAATTATGAAAGAGAAGAGAGTGAAAAGAGAATATATATATTTCATTGCTAATTAATTTGTTACAGAAAGCTACTATTTATAGTGATGACATTATTAGCTATAAGCTAGTAAGATGTGACACTTATACATTTAAAACAAACAACACAGCCTGGCCCAACATAAAGTATAACAAATTCCATCAGCTTGTATGTAGTCCACTTGCTTGACTTGGCTCACATGCGTTTTCCAGCTTCATAACTACCTATAACAATATTGTTTACTTCAACACGCTTTCTATTGTTAGAACTAGCTGAATTACTAGCTTCTTATCCAACTTTAATAAAACTACTAGCTTCTATTTCAACTTTACCTTTGCTATTGGCATTGTCACTAGCTGCATACACAATAGCCTTATTAACATGTGCACAATTTTTTTAAAAAAAATAAATAATTTTTTTAAAAAAAATAAATAATTTTTTAGTTTTTAAAGTTCTTTAATTTGCCGCCTTTTATTTTTAACACTATTTTATTAATATTTTATTTTCATTGATTACTTGTATTTTTTTTTTGTAATGTCCATAATTTTTTTTGACATGAGATACACAAGTTTTTGTCCCAAATATATAATACCATGTAATTTTGTTATTCATAAGAATCGTAATTAAGTTAATTCTTAAAGGCTAGTTGATAAATTTGTCGAAGCTTATTAATATGAGATAAGAGAACATAGAATGGTAAACGGTACATATTTTCTCTCTTATTAGTCTTTCTCCCATATTTTAATTTACTCGAATTAGGAGAGATAATATTAAAAAAAAAAAACAAGTAAATTTGTACATATATTTAAATAACAAGCAAAATAACTTTTAAAATAGAATAATTATTTACTTTTCAAAATATCTTTTGAGTTGAGTGATATTGTATCACTCAATTATGTAAATTGTTTAACTTTTTAAACTCCTTTAAAAATAATTTTTTTTTGTTACCAAAAAATAAATGTACCACATTTTTTAATGTTATGGTTGGCCCATTCCACGTACATTAATGAAAAATAGGATAAATAGCATAAAATAATAATAATAATAAAATATTAAAAATATATAAATTTATAATAATTTTTTTTAAAAGAACTATTTTCAGAACATAATAGACTAATGCAAGTATTTTACCTACTAATTTAATACTTAAGTGTTTCTTTAAATGAAAACTTTACTTGAGCAAAATC
Source organism: Elaeagnus macrophylla (assembly GCA_029378325.1). NCBI lineage: Eukaryota > Viridiplantae > Streptophyta > Magnoliopsida > Rosales > Elaeagnaceae > Elaeagnus > Elaeagnus macrophylla. The sequence continues at coordinate 96,254,559 of CM055640.1, forward strand.
AGCTCTGCTATAATGCTACCCTTTTTTATCCATATTACTTGTATAATGATACATGATAGAATTGTTTTAAAAATTGAAAAAATTATTTATTTACTTGTTAATATATAAACAATACACGTATAAAAGTAAGTACAAATATGTGTAACTATAGTATTCGTGAACAATAATAATATTGTATGAGATGGTCATTTTTAAGGAATATTTTTATTTTTGATACTCATAATATTTTAAACCAATGTTAAAAATATGCTTGCTTTATAAATACTTTTAAAAACACAAAAAAGTTGTCGAAATATAGTAACTTGATGATGGCAGACCACTACAATGACAAATTATGATATTTGATGAAGAACTTTTGAACCATGGATACTATATGTTCAAATCAAATTTTATTTTTTAATTGCATATTTGATTTAGAGAGTAAATGAACTAATGGTTATAAATAAATAAAAATAGTAGACAAGGAAGATAAAAATGAAAACTGCACTTAAAACAACACACATAAAACCATGATTCCATTCTGGTTGATATTTTAAAACCTTAAATTACATATTGTAAAATCGTATGTGTCTTGAAGATATACTTAAAGATTTTTCAATTTTTTGAAAATATACTCGAAGTTTTTTGCAAATATACGACCTTCCAACAAAGCTGTTCACTATTCCAAATTTGCACTAACATGTAATGAAATCCTTACCTTGGTGTTGAAATCCCAAAAATGTGGGATTCATATTAAACCGAATAATAGGAAAAGTTCAAAATCAAAATTCCCTGATTTTTAGAGATATTAGTTATTTTTTATTTTTTAGATTTTTTTGTTGTTGTTACATGGTTGTATTATAAATATAGAGTCTGTAATTATATTTCTTGAAGTGAAAAAATGAATTAATCTTTAAAAATCTACATGGTATGAGAGCGAGGTCCATTTCTTATATTTTGACCTTAATGGCTGAGACCAACGACAACAATATCAATCACGTTCTCTCCGATCAAAATAACAAAGACATAGTAGAGATACCCACTGCCGTGAATTCTAGGGGGCTCGACAGTTTGTCCATTCAAATGATGATTGAAAAAATTACCGTGAGTGAGCACAGTCTATCAAACTAAGCACGACTTCTCAAATTAAAAATCTTTGAATTAATGATTATGGTGCCTCCGACCATATGACCAATACTTGTCATTTGTTCACCTCATATATATCTTGTGCCGAGAATCTAATAGTAAAAATTGTAGACGACACTTTCTCACCTATTGCAGGAAAAAAGAGTATCAAAATTTTAAATTCCATAACTTTTGATTATGTTCTCCATGTTCCAAAATTATCATGGAATTTATTATTTGTTTGTAAATTAACAAAATATTCCAAATGTTCTGCTAAAATTTTCCCTTCATTGTGTATATTTAGGACCTGTCATCGAGGCAGACAATTTGCGATGTTAAAGAGCGTGAATGACTCTACTATTTTGAAGAAACCAATGTGAGGACACAATGTTAAGTTGAAAATTATGGAACTACATCTTTTTTTCTAGGAATAATGAAGCTATGTTATGGTATTTTAAAATGGGTCGCCCCAACTTTCAATATTTAAAATATTTGTTTTCTTTACTTATTTCTAATAAAATTTGTCTGATTTATAATGTGAAATTTGTAAATTTACAAAACATTAGCATACTTCATTCTCACAATCAAATATACACCAAAGTTCTTATGTTGATACACCTCAACAGAATGGAGTTGCCCGAATGGAAGAATAGACATCTTATAGACGTAGCACGTGCCATAATATTCTTTAGTGTACCAAAATAATTTTGGGGAGATACAGTTCTAAAAACTGCATATCTCATAAATAGAATGCCTAGTCGTGTCCTATCCTTTGAAACACCAATCTAGAAACTCAAAAATTACTTTCCAATAACTTGTATCATTTCATATATGTCTCTCAAAGTATTTAGTTGCACAGCCTTTGTGCATATTCACTCCCATAATCGAAACAAACTCAATTTGAGAGATCTTAAATGTATTTTTATTGGATATTCTCCTACCAAAAAAGGCTACAAGTGTTATGATTCATCCACTAAGAAAATTTTCACTAGTCTTGAAATTACCTTTTTAAAAATATACCTTACTTCTCAAAACTCTCTCTTTAAGAGGAGAATTTGAGTGAAGATAGTTTTTTGAGTCTTGATCTATCCTTAATTGAAATTGTACCCAACAAAGATCATGAATCATGTCATTCTAATATGTTACTTGCAGAAAATAACTTGAACTCAAAAAAAGGTGTTTATTACTATTATGTCTTTCTCTTTGACATGGCCTATGGGACTTTTAGGTTAATTTCCTTTAAAAACAAATTCCTTCCAAACAAATATAATCACTTTAATTTGATGAAGAGTTATTATAACTTGTAAAATATATCTTTTCATTTTGAACATTTGTATTTTTTAAAATTAATCATTTTCATTCAATTTTGTTTGATAAAAATTATTTATTTTGAGGGTGGATGATAGCACAAATTCCTTCCTTATGTTAATAAAATTAGTTTAGTCCATTTATTATTATTTTTTAACAATTTAGTCATTCTGTTTTGAAAAAAGTGATAAAATTAGAATAAATATTCAATTTTTTTAATTTTATAAACTATATTTTAGTATAAACAACAATGACTAAAACATCGATAAAAATAAAAAAAAAATTTAAAATTTGATCACATTTGTCTTCACTTTTTAATGATAAAATGGCTAAATTATTACCATAAATAACAAAAGAGCAAGACCGCTCTAACTCATGGATTTTTCTCTTATTTGATAAGTATCCACCATAAAAAAACAAAAAAAAAGGATTAAAAAAAATAACACCATGTAAGATACATCATCTTATTTGAGCTAGAATTTCTCATACATGAAATCTAAGTGAACGTCAATATCATATAATACTGTCATTCCCTTGTAATGGAAGACTTCGTTGTTCTTTTTGCCATTAGAATCTCATCAAGTTGTCTGTAACACATGGATTTTATTTGTCGAATGGGTAAAAAGTTCTTCAAAAGGAGAAAAAAAACTATTATTGCGGTGCGTCCATCTCATAGATTTCGTTGTTTTTTCGAATTGGCTTTACTGGGTGAGACCTTAATTCGAACGTGAGTTGCCATATGCTGATGAACGTGTTGTGGCCCCCACACTAGCTGTCATTCAGTCAATAAAATTGATGCATTCCACCACTACAGCCCGAGCCATACATTTTTTAAAGATCTTCTTCATTTGTCTTGAAATATTAAGTTTTTATAAAACGCGGTTCTCCCATTAATCAATTAAAATAAATTTCCCGTAACAAATAATAAATTTATCAAAATACAAAATATATAAATTCAAATCCAGTAAATGCCAGCCTGAAAAGGTTTGGACTTTTGTAGCCTTTCTTTCTCTTCTCTCTTGTCCTCGAATTCCCAGAAACCTCAGGATTTAGTGGCAAGAGATCGCCGGGAGTTCTCTAAGCTTACTAACTTGCCGGCTATTCTATTTCCGGAAATGTATAACTCACGCGCTCTGTTTTTGCTACCTCTTCTTCTTCACTCAGTTGTAGCTCTAGTGTCTGCTCGGCGATCTGAATCCAAATGGCTGACACTTGCAGGTAATATAGATGTATATGCATTTGATTCTTTGCTCTTTTATGCTTGTGTCTATCTTTCTCTTGGTCTTTCGCTTCTGCATCTTTTATTTACTTCAACTTATTGGTGAGAATTGCGGCTGATTGGGTTTTAGAGTGAACTAGTAGAGGGTGAAGAAAGTCGAGATTCTTGATTTTGATTTCACTTCGTCTTTAAATCTTGAAGAACCTCCTCAGAAATTTCTGTTTTGCTGCCTAAAGAACTCAACAGTGATGGGGAGGCAAATATGGAATCTTTTGATTTATGTTTAGGTTTGAGCTATGCAATTTTGGGAACTGATTTGTCGGAGCTGAGGCTTAGATTGATGGTGGGGAAGCGTACTTCGATGTTAAATTATATGTCTAATACGATTTAAAAAACCTTGTATTGAATCAATTTTCATCAACCATGGGAAGCTCTGGAAATCTGTATGTCTTGCAGTCTTTGCTGCTTTGTGATTTGCTCTATTCATTTGAGAAAATTTAGAGTCTCTCTCTTTGACCTTTTTATGAAGTTTTCATTTTACTTTTCTTAGCGTCTTCCTTCGCTCCCTCCCTGCTTTGGGTCTCTGAGAAATTCAGACGGCAAATTGTTGGCGAGTATAGAACATGGTTGTGACGTGAAAGCTGAAACTCTGGAGACCGATGTAAATTGCTAGCAAATTTTTACTTGATAAACCCGATAGTTGATTCGATAGGAAATTAATAAAGAAGGATTCCATTTCAAATTTGGAAGATTATGTACTTTTTTATTCCCTTTGGCAAACACTTAATCTCATTTTTGGGAGTCTAACATTAATAGACTTGAAGGTCATTTTCTATTTTCAGGAAAAGATAAGATGAAAATGTTTTATTTAAGCTGGATGCTTTTGGAAGTTTTTCTGCCAATATTTTAATTTTTCCTCTCTCTCTAATATTCTTGAGCTATCCATGATTTTGCCATCATTTCTATGTTTTAAATCTTCAGATTTTAGTGTGAGATGCACTGAGATGATTGTAATTTTTTTTGTTTTCATTTGACCATAAATGTGATGGGTCACTTACGTGGTTTCTGTTTCAGGAGACGAACCTATTGTCATAGCACGAGGTGGAGTATCTGGGTTATTCCCCGATTCTAGTATAGCTGCCTATGTCCTGGCACTGAGTACAAGTTTAACCAATGTGGTGTTGTGGTGTGATGTGCAATTAACAAAAGACGCAGTTGGAATTTGCTTTGGGGATTACAGAATGGACAATGCTTCCAACATTGGACTTAACTTCCCGAAAGGGGCCAAGAAATACAATGTTAATGGGGTTCTCACCACCGCATATTTTCCCATAGATTTCACTTACAAAGACCTATCGGTTGTTTCCCGTAAGTATAAATGAATTTAATGGTTTACTTTATATTGTTATTGCCTCCTTGCATTTCAGGTAACCTTGTGTGCTAAATATTTTTCTATGTGGAAAATAGAACATGAGGCTTCAAATGCTTTACCAATTTAAATATAATGCCTTTGATTTTGTCATTTTTTTTCCTTAAAAAAAAATCAAATTTCCATTGCATATTGACGTTAAGACTTGAGATTGCTGAGGTGTCCTCCACAAGATCTGCACTGCCCCTCCCTCCCAAAATTTTGATGAGAGTCCCAAGTTATCAAAAATCAAAACTATGTACAGCAAGATATTAAGGCCACAGTTGGTTTTCGGTATTAAACAAGTGACATTCAGGAAGTTGTCAAGTCTTGCCACTATCTTTATGTATGTTATTTAAGGACCCATAAATGCCCATTGGATGTTTATAAATTTTCATGTATAGTCTCAAAATTTCACATAATCAATGGAAATATCACAATCGCCTTACCAATATGATAAAGTTCACGCGTGTGCAATTTTCTTGTATGTCTGTTTTTCTATTTGAATTACTGGGAGCAACTAACAGTGTCATGGTAATTTGTTTTGTGAGTTCCTTACCTTCCATGTTTTGAAGTCTCCTCTCATAAGTGGGTGATATTACTTGTGCTTTCTCATATCTCACATTTAATTTTAAGCCTCTATATCAATGTTATTTTGATGTCTGCACATTATGTATCTAGTTGTTTTATTGCAAGTAACCTAGTCAAGAGACTTTAGGATATTGCGGTTTGATTATTGGCCTATGTTGACTGGTTGTGTAATTAGTATTATTAAGTCATCTGTCTGGTTTCGCTTGTTCTTAATTCTTATAGTGTCTAGTTTTTGGATATTAAAATATGCAGCCTATTTATTGAGAATTCTAAATGTGTCGCTGGGGAATTTACTTGTGATTTTTGCATCTCAGTTCCATGAAGTTAGAATGTAAGATTGCTGACCAATACTCTTACTGACAGCTTCCTTGTTACTGGTTTAGTTCTTCAAGGAAACTACTCCCGGCCAAATAGGTTTGATGGCAATCAATTCGCGATTCTTACTGTTGAAGAAGTTAAAGGTGTGATGATTCAACATTCAACTCCAGCTGGCTTATGGTTGAATTTTGAGGTAATTTATAAATTAAGCATTTCATTTCAACTCCGACTTTCATTCTTTCGTATACTTATTAGAATTTCTGAATTATATGGGTTTCAACCTATCAGCCTGATTTAACCGAATCTTTTGCAGCATCCTGCATTCTATGCTGAACACCGTTTGAGCATGAGGGACTATGTACTTTCTGTATCTAGGAAAGTAATTGTTAATTATATTTCATCCCCAGAAGTGGCTTTCCTGAACAGTATTAAATCACGATTCAATCAGAGGGTGACACAACTGGTATTCCGGTTTTGGGGAAAAAATGAGACTGAGATATCAACCAACCAGACCTATGGTTCTCTATTAAAGAATCTTACTTTTATCAAGACATTTGCCACTGGAATTCTTGTTCCTAAATATTACATATGGCCTGTGGATCAAAAAAATTATTTGGAACCTCACACCACACTTGTTTCTGATGCACACAAAGCTGGGTTAAAAATATTTGCATATGATTTTGCAAATGATGTGCCTGTTAGCTATAATTACAGTTATGATCCTGTAGCTGAATACCTGTCTTTCATTGACAACGGTGACTTCAGTGTTGATGGTGTGTTGTCTGACTTCCCAATTACTCCATCTGAGGCCATAGGTAACTGATCTTAATTCTCATGATCAATTCTTCTTGTTGCTGGGGCTAGATTACTTAGTGCTACTGCCTTTCATTTCTTCTAGATTCTTATATTCCTAAATCACGAGAAAAAATTATGTTTATTTTATTAACCTTTTCTCCCTTGGTAATTTATTAGAAACCCCTTGGTTCTTTTTTGAGTATTCACTTTATAACTATCCACTCTGACATGTTTCCTCTCTTGTGCTGTCAGGTTGCTTTGCTCACGTTGGGAAAAATGCTACTGTGCAAGGTATCTAATCGTCCCCCAAGAAATAAAAATCTGGTTTTTGTTGTTGATTGCATATTTCAATGAAAAGTAACTCCATCACAGTTATGACAAACCTGTTTCTTTCACTTGTATTGCAGCCAAGCCTTTGGTTATCTCAAAATGTGGAGCAAGTGGAGACTATCCTGGTTGTACGGACTTGGCATATGAGCAAGCAATTGCAGATCGTGTTGATGTACTTGACTGTCCAGTTCAATTATCGAAGGATGGGATACCATTTTGCTCAAGCTCAATAAATCTCATAGATAGCACAACTATTGCTCAGTCTAGTTTTAGCAACCTTACAATGAGTATTCCAGAGATTAAAGCGGGCACTGGAATATTTACCTTTAGCCTGAATTGGAGTGAAATTAAGACATTAACACGTAAGTTCTGATCTAATCTCATTATGCATTTCATCTGTATAGCTCTTCTAGTATTTATTTTTAGCCTTATTTAGGATGATATTAAGACATTAATCCTTTAGTTCGGATTAGATGTCTTTTTGGGAAATAATTTACTTAATGGTCGTTACAACAGATTTTTTGAGATTAGAGATCTGATAAGATAAGTATTATTCCTGCTTTATTTTATATCTATCATGAATCCAGCTGAAATATTTTCATCTTCTATTAAAGATTTGATTGATTAGTTCCAAATAACTTCCTAGTGCAACCGGATGGAGGTCTATTGTTGTATTGATTTTGTTAGAGGTTTTCTGAATAAAAATCCTTTAAACTATGCTATGCACGAGGATATAAAGGAACCCAACATCTTTTACTATCAAAAACTAGCTTTTGGGTTGAAATGATGTTAAACAATTTTAGGTGAGTATACATTGGTCCTGTAATTTTTATAGTGGGCGAATTTTGTCATGTAATTTAAAAAAATGGTCATTCAAGTCCAAATTTTAAAAAGTTGACATTTCTAAGGGGTAAAATAGGAAATCTTAAAAAATTTAAGAAAATAAAATAAAAAATAGAGAGAAAAAACTGGTATCTTCATTCTCTCCCTCCCAACGTTATCTTTCCTATTTCCTAGAAGAACAACATTACAGACACCAATTATAGTTTTAAACCCAGCTAAGGACATCAATTTTTCAATGACATTGTTTGAGAGATTCATGCTAGACTCCACAGGGTAGCCACTACCACTTGCTTCACCCAAATTAACAGAATAAAAAAAGTCTATCTAAATTGTCTTAAGCAAACAACTACAAAGCATAAATCATCGAATGGAAGTCAACAAGCCACTCTGAAATAATAACATTACCTCTTGCCTTTCGATAAACTTTGCTGCTTCAGATCATATGGTTGAAACAAAACAGAAACACCATGCAATTTCATCAAGTTGAAATTGAATCGTATTCCTCAAATAATAAAGATAGATGTAAGCTCTTAAAATTCAAATTCAACACAACAGATTTTATCATATTTTTAGTCATTAACAGACTACTGTTAGTCCAATAATTATTGTGTTTATCGTTATGATGAGACAAATCTTTTAGCATTGAGGTAAAAATATTTTCAGTTAAGGAATTGTCATATATGAGAGAGAAAAGAGAGAGCATTGGGAGAGCAGAGAAGATATAAAGGATTTTAAAAAAAATTTAATTACTTTTTTTAAAGATTTCCCATTTTACCCGTTAAAAATCTTAATTTTTTAAAATTTAGACTTTATTGACCATTTTTTTTTAATTAGAGGGCTATATTAACCCATCCAAAAAGTTACATGACTAATGTGTTACTTACCTAAAGTTATAGGACTATTTCAACCAAAAACCCATAAGAAACTCATAAAATATGCATTTGAAGACCAAGTATTTGTAGAAAAGTACAAGTCCATGGGATTTATCTAAAGATACAAAGCTTTATATGCATTATAGTTTTTTTACTGTATATTGAGTATAAAAGATGACTTTTTTTCCCCCCTACTCGAACTTTATGATCTCTTGAGTTTAGGTTTTACATGCTTGTGCCGTGCATCTGGCATGTCTCATAATTTTAAGATATCTTTCCTTTTGTGCTTTGGAATATCGACATTCTTAGATAATTAAATGTTTAATTCATGTATTGAGCCATTCTTTGACATCCCTGTATTATTCTCCTTTTGTTTTCTGTAGCCTCCATAGCAAACCCCTTTATAAAGTACACACTACTTCGGAATCCACTGTACAAAAATGCTGGTCACTATCTTACACTATCAGAATTGTTGGACCTCACAAAGAATACAAGCTCTCTTTCGGGAATTTTGATCAGCATAGAGGTGTGTTTTTATTATTTCTTCATCCCTTGTTCATTTTCTTTCTGTACATTAATCCTTAAGTTTTGGCAGTAGATTTCTGTTTTAAAAGTCTTTGCCTGGGTTGATGATTGGAATCTGATCACGCGATGTGGTTGGATCCAAATATTCTTGGACATAGTTTCATCCTTGTATTTGTTATAAAAAAACGCTTTCTGATATAAATGAAACTTGACTCTGCCATACTCTTTAACCTATTATGGTCTAGGGGGATCTCTTAAGTAGGAGATAATATAAGCATTGAATCCAATGGGCTTACATTGAATGATCCGTGTACTGGGAACATGTTTGTTATTTGTTTTGAAGAAGAAAAAAAGGTAATTGGTATTCTAAAAATAACGTATATGGTAAATTTAAAGAATAATAAAAAAACTATACGTTTTATTATATTTTCTAGAATAAAAACTATGTACAAAGTGACATACTTAAATAGATGACTTATAGAATCAAATAACAGAAAAATAAAATCAATTAAAATCTAAATTATATTTACAATGTATAAATAAGATTCTAACAACCTAATTATCCTAAACTGTTAACATTTAACACTCCCCATAATTTCGAGATTTTAACACTCTCTCTCAAGTTGGTTTGTAAATATTGATCATGTCTAACTTACTTAAGAAATTATCGATTCTGACGTGGAAGTCCCTTAGTAAATATATCAGCTGTCTGTTCTTGTGTAGGAATGTACGTCATACAAATAGTACCGTTCTCCACCTTCTCTTTTATGAACTGTCAACATGTTTGGTTCGGTCATATTGGACGGGATTTAGAGAAATGTTGATAACAGCTTTATTATCACAGTAGACCTTGAGTAGATTCTCAATTTCTATCTGTAATTCTTTTTAAGAGTTTTCTCAACCACAATCCTTCACAAACTTTCTGTGCCACTGCTCGAAATTCTGCTTCTGGCTACTACATTTTGTTTCTTACTCCACGTAACCAGATTCCCCAAAACAAAAGTACAGTAGCCAGTAGTAGACCTTCTATCGTCAACTGATCCGGCTCAATTGGCATTCGAAAAAACTTCTATTTTCTTATGTCTTATTTTTTTTTTAAAAAGTCATTTCCCAGGAGATCCTTTGAGATATCTAAGGATTCTGTAAACTGCTTCTAGGTGACTTTCCTTTTGAGAGTACATATGTTGACTTACCACACTTACGGCATCTCAAAGGATTCTGTAAACTGCTTGTAGGTGACTTTCCTTTGGAGAGTATATATGTTGACTTACCACACTTACGGCAAATGCAATGTCAGGTTTGATATGTGATAAATAAATCAACCTTCCGACTAGTCTTTGGTACCTCTACTTTTCTACTGGTTTATCATTACCTTATGTTCTCTTTCCAGCTTCAATTGGAGTGTCACTAGGTTTACTGCCGAGCATACCTGTTTCTTGTAGTAAATCAAGGACATATTTTCTTTGTAAGACACTTATTCTTTTTTTTTTACCTAGCAATTTCCATGCTTAGAAAATATCGCATTTGTCCTAAGTCTCTGACTTCAAATTCAGTGGTCAGTGTTGTTTTCAAATTTTCAATTCGAGTTGAATCATCCCCTGTTAGTATAATATCATCCACATAAACTATTAAGATGGTTTTTAGTCCTCGCTAAGAATGTTTAAAGAACATCGTGTGATCTGATTGACTTTGCTGATAGCCTTAACTTTTTATCACTTTTGCAAATCAATCAAACCATGCTCGGAGTGATTGCTTAAGTCCATAGAGAGATTTTTTCAATTTGCATGCCATGTCTTTTTTACCATGTTCACAAAAGCTTGGTGGTAATGTCATAAAAATCTCTTCATCTAGTACACCATTAAGAAATGCATTCTTAATATCCAATTGTTGGAGAGTCCAATCCGAATCACTGCTAGTGATAACAACACTTAGTGTTCAATTTTGCAACTGGAGTAAAGGTCTCAGTATAGTCAATTCCATAAGTCTGGGTAAATCCTTTTGCAACTAGACGAATTTTGTACCGTTCAATGATTTCATCAGCTTTATATTTTACTGTGAAGACCCATTTACTTCCAACTGGCTTCTTCCCTTTTAGTAACTCTACCATATCTCATGTTCCATTTTTTTTCAAGGCTCTGTATTTCTTATATTATGGCCTCCCTCCACTTTGAATTTTGCCAGGCCTCATCAATATCTTTCGAGATTATAACCTTGTCAAGGTTAGCAGTAAAAGCATAGAATTTTGGAGACAAAGTATTATATGAAACAAACTTAGATATAGAGTGTGAAGTGCAAGATTGACTCTGTTTTCTGAGAGCAATAGGTAAATCATCAGTAGAACTAAAATTACCTGTCTCGAAGGAAGGTGGTTCGAGGATATTTGGACCATTTCTCGGGGCAGACTCTTGTAGTGTATTGAGAGTGAATCGACCTTTGTACTCTGATTTTGGCTTGAGTAAACCAGTATCTCCTTGCTTTCTTGGTTTCCTGCATTTTTTCCTAAGTCTAAATGAATTTCTGTAACAGGTTTTGTAATAGGCAGTTCCATATGATGTGATGTAATAGGGTCAAGAAGTTGGGTGATATCTAGAGATGGGAGATCTTTTGAGAGAGAAATGTCAAAGGAGCAAAACTGATCTTTAAGATCTGTGTGCTCTCCCTGAAGAGGAGTTTTGGTCAGGTAATACGGTGTGTTCTCAAAGAATGTTACATCTAGGCTCGTAAATACGGTTTTTGTCGATGGATCATAACACCTGTAACCCTTTGAGTAAGAGAGTAGCCAAGAAACACATTTTCTAGCTCGAGGATCTAATTTACCACGCTCGTGAGAATAGATGTGTACAAATGTTGGACAACCAAATATCTTAAGCGGAATGTCAGAAGTGAGACAAGAGGTTGGAAAATAGTGTTTAAGTTTTTTGAGAGGTGTCTCAAATGAGATGACTCGACTAGGCATTTTGTTTATTAGGAAGACAGATGTTAAAATTGCTTCTTCCCAAAAAATTGTTCGCATATTTGTAGTGAACATAAATACTCGAGCTACATTTAACAAATGTTTGTTTTTGCGTTCAGCAACCCCATTTTGTTGTGGGGTGTACACACAAGAGGTTTGATGAATAATACCATGTTGTTGGAGATAATCGTTAAGGAAATTATTGACATACTCAGTGCTATTATCAGTTCGTAGTATTTGGATTGGAGTTTGAAATTGAGTATGAATCATGGTGTGAAAGTTCATAAAGACCTTACGAACATCACTTTTATTTTTTAGGAGATATACCCAACATACACGAGTATAGTTATCAATAAAGGTTACAAACCACTTTGTACCATAGGTCGCTATGTATCATGCCAAAAGGTTTGGATGGAGTGTATTTGGGTTTGGAAAAAGATGTGCGATAATATTTAACAAGTTTACATATTTCACACTACAAATCATGTAATTTTTTATTTGAAACAAGGAAAGGAAACAATTGTTTTAAGTACTGAAAATTAAGATGCCCCATTTTAAGGTGCCATAGCAAAACTTATTTTTCTTAGGAAGAAATGTAGAATTATAATTCATAATTTGATATTGATCACTCACATAGCTGTCTCAAAGTAATAAAGTTTTTCACTCTCTTTAGCATTGCCAATCGTCTTTTTTGATGTTAGGTCTTGAAAAACACAAGAGAAAATAAACTTAGCAGAACAATTTGAGTGGGTTGTGAGCTTACTAATAGATAACAAATTATAAGACAGTTTAGGGACATGGTACCGTTTCCGGCAATCGGGGAAATGGTACCATCTGCTATTTTTACTTTCAAATTCCCAGCTCATGGTGTGTATGAAGAAAATAGGTGATGGGCGCCAGTCATGTGATCTGACGCACCAGAATCAATAATCCATAGGGAATTTAAGTTTATATTTAAAACTGTTAAAAAAGTACCTTTGTGGGCTAGTGAGCCAGAGGGTATATAAGAAGACTGACCAGATGTCTGAATTTGAAAAAACATTTGTCGGAGTTTCATTTGTTCGGGATTAAACACTAAGCTTGACTTAGCTGAAAATTTTGGTATCCTCAGGCTTTAAAATTTTGTCTCGGTTTCCAATCAGCTGGTTTTCCATGTATCTCTCAACATGATTCCTTTGTATGATCATTTTTTCGACAATGCTCGCACCAAGGACCTTTTTTTTGTCCAAAATTATTTGGACCCCCACGAGATAAAAAACCATAGGATTCAAAAAACTATCCACTAGAGCTAATTGTGTCAGCCATGTCCATGTAACTCGATCCACATTTGCGGCCCATTCCTTGTGAACCAGGCCCACGTGAAGAGCCAGGCCCATTTGAAGAATCGGGCCCGTTCGCCCACTCCCTCGTTCGGCCAACTTGTTCGCTTGGCCCATTCACCCGTTCTCTAGCTCTGCTAAATCCTCCATATCCGAACCCTAAGCCTCTGGTATTCACGCCACCACCATGGGCAAGAGTCACAGCCCTCGCCGTTCAACATCACACTCCGGCGGTTTTCCTCCCTACGTATTTCTAAAAATACTTCTCTTATGGTCGGTAATGGTTGCCGACCAAGAATCCGGCCACGGATTTTGTCCAATTTTCGATTGAGTCCCGCCAAGAACTCGAAAATCCTCTCATTTCAATTTTCTTTTTATATTTTACACTGTCACCAACACACTCTCATTCTTCACAGACTAAATCCAGTTCTTGCCATAATCTAACCATATTTGTATAAAAATCTGTAATAGTGAGATTTCCTTGCTTCATCTGCCATAGTTGAGTCTTGAGTCCGAAAATTCAAGAAGAATTTTCAGAGTTTGAATATGTTTCTCTTACAGAAGTTCACATATCTTTGGCCGTTGGGAGGAAAAGGTAAGTCTTCCCTATAGAAGGCTGCATAGATTGAATTAACCATGAAATGAGTGTAGAATTTTTAGCCACCCAAGTTTGTAGTTCGGTAGAACTCTGGGGTTTCTTAGTCTCACCGGTAAGGTACCTCATTTTTCCTTTTCCTTGAATCACGAGTTTGATGTTTTGAGTCTACTCTCTGTAATTTTTACTATTTAATTTTTCAAGGGTAAGTTGAAGAGTAAAATTGTCATTCACATTAGCTGTGGGTAAAGTCATCTATTTTGTCTCCTTATTGGCGTGATCAGAGTGATGAGATTCACTAGTATTTTCTTCCATGTTTTAATAAAAAACTATGCATTTTATTATATTTTTTGGAATAAAACATATGTACAAACTGACATCTTTAAATATATGACTTACAGAATTAAATAACAGAAAAATAAAATTAAATAAAATCTAAATTATATTTACGATGTATAAATAAGATTCTAACAACTTAATTATCTTAAACTGTTAACATCCCTATAATTTCGAGATTTCAATAAAATTGTAATTGTTGAAATCCCGAAATTTTTGGGATTTGAGTTTGTAAGTAATTAGGAAAATAATTAGGAGCTTTTGTATCTATTCGCGGGCATATTTGATTTTATTTTTTGTATTAATTAGGAGATTTTGTTTCCTTTTTTTTAGTGTTTTAGTTTTACGATAAAAATGTTAGCAAACACTGATTGTATTAATTTCTATAGCAATTGCTAAGAATCTTTCCTTGTGCAGCATAAGTTGTCCCTGACTCAAACTCATAGACAACGGTGACATATATTGTGTTTTGTTCCTTTCAGCATGCAGCCTATCTTGCGAAGGAACAGAAGTTGAGCGTAACTGATGCAGTCCTTGGTGCCTTGAATAAATCTAGTTTCAGCAACCAGACAAAGATGAAAGTAATGATTCAGTCTAGTAATAGCTCTGTTCTTATGAAATTGAAGGGTAAGGGTAGCTATGAACTGGTCTACAAGATTGACGAGAACATCGGTGATGCCCCTGACTCAACTGTGGAGGGGATCAAGAAGTTTGCTAATTCTGTTGTTGTCAGCAAGGATTCTGTCTTTCCTACAAACGAATTCTTCCTGACTGGTGCTACAAAAGTAGTCACAAAGCTACAGTCATTTAAGCTGCCTGTTTTTGTAGAAACCTTCTACAATGAGTTTGTATCGCAACCATGGGACTTCTTGTCAGATGCAACTGTTGAAATCAATTCCTATGTTGCAGGCGGTTTCAGTATTGATGGTGTAATTACAGACTTTCCTCATACAGCTGCTAGATACAAAAGTAAGTGTATGCTTTTATTTGGAATATTTTTTTAAAATGTTTTCTGAAAGCCTCGGGAAAAGGGAGATGCATTGTTTATAATCAAGTTTCGTCTAGTCAATTGTCAATGCTTGCACAATTTTTCTATGAAGTTTTGATGCAAGAGCTATGCTAGCTGCACTCAATGAGTGAAACTAGCAAAATCCTTGGTGCAATAGTATATCAAACTTTTCTACATCGCCCAAATCTTAATAACTCATGATGGTATATTTGCTGGTCTTGGACCTATATACTATTGGGTTTATGATGCATGCTTTGAATGTAGTACGTTTGTTATCATAGATCTAAAACTGCTGATTTCATTTTGACGCCCTCTATTGTTTTGTCTGGGTGATTTGGGGTCAAGTCAGACATTTGTGAGCTTTTGTGTTGACCTTTTAGTAACTAACAGTGCTTTTGCACCAATACAGGAAGTCCTTGCTTACGTATGGGGAGCAAAACACCTCAATACATGAACCCCGTTAAACCAGGAAGTCTTATTGGAGCGATCGCAGCTCTGGATTTGTTACCTCCAGCTGAAGCTCCAAACCCGGTTTTCACAGTGTCTGATTTGATTGAGCCGCCTTTGCCTCCAGTTTCAGATGCTCCAGCTACTAGTCCAGGTGGATCTCAAGCAGCAACCCCATCACATACTAACGGACAACCGGAAATTTCTATCAGCTTCTTCCTGCTGAGTTCAGCTTTGCTCCTTGCTGCTCTCTTTCTACTTTAAAGGCACATCTGAGTTGGTGACGATCTTTCTATTCTATATAATTGTTCTCGACTTAGCTCGGCGTTTCTTGCTGCATCATGTACACAGCTAATTCATTTTTGTTTATTCCACCTTTTACTGAACAGTGGTGAAATTCTTTTGCTTTGGATGTTGATTTGTTGTTGTAGGTATATCCAATGTTCACTCTTCACCGTGTAATTTAAGATACAAAATCTTGGGAGATACTTGTCAAGATTGAAATTATTCTATTTTGGAACTGCCTTTTCATGTATGCTGTTGTGTGTTATAAGTTAATTCTTTTGTTTGTAATATGAGCTGATATTCTTAAGTTTTTATCTATATTTCATGGTATCTGTGGTCTTCTTCACACTGTGGCCGCTATTCTAATGTTGTATTCAAAAGAGTGCAATAGAAACTGCCACCCCAAATTTATTCACGCCCTCGGTTGAGAAATAACAGTTTGGACTTTGGACTATGTTATGTCGTGGTTGGTAAATTCAAAGGAATGACAAGTGTTGACAAATTTTCAACATTTAATATCTTGGTCAAACATTGGCGTGAAAAGACACTGTTTTATTCGCAAGTCTACAAAAAAGTGAACCATTATAGTTTATCCCCATTAGGTAATAGGTATAGTAACTAGCTTACAAATAGGATTTTTTCAATCGTAAATCTAACTGCGATTATTATAGCGATACCTGTTAAAAACTAAGGTTTTTTTTTTTTTTAATAACATTTTGATTTTTTTTTTCAAGTTATTTTTCATCTAAATATATTTTGTAACAATTTTTTATTTTAATTTTAATTTTTTTAAAGAATTAATATTGAAATATGAGGTGATTTATAAATTTTTAAAAAAAATATTTTTGAATCAAATTATGATTTCTAATTTTTTTTATTTATATCAAACATATTTTTTAAAGAGTAAATCAAGTCTTATAACTTTTATATGTACAAATATTTGAGTAAAATGATTAAAAATTTAAAATTTGTAAAAAAATTCAAAATTTTTCTAAATTTTGAATTTCTTTTAAAAAAAAAATAGAAAGTATTACCAAACAATTTGGAGATAATTTTTTTTTCTTGAAAATTAATAAGCAAATTTTTTTATCACATACATTGAAAATAATGATTTTTCCTCAAACACATTCCTTCTTAATCTCCTTCAGACAAAATTTGAAAAGAAAAGGAAAAAAAGAAAAGAAAAAAGAAAAGTGTCCTTTAGAGGTAGCAAGTAGCAAATACCACCGAAATTTAGTGTTTTGCTTTGCAATTGGTATCCCACAATGCAAAATAGTATAGAATCTGGCATTGGCGTGTTTACCTTAACTTTTATTTTTATTTTTAAAAATGAAACAAAAATGTAGAAAATGGAAACTAAATCAAAGACTAATAGTGACGTACAAATAAGTGGTATATATAAAATTTTCTCCAGAACATCCCTTTCTCCCCCGTTCGGAAATAACTAATTGACTAAACATGTAACATATGGACTGAAAAAAGAAAGGAAAAATAATAAAATTAACATCTCTCAAAATTTTTAATAACAAAACTAGCACCTATTGTGTTTAAACTTATATTTTTACAATTAAAAAATGATTAATATGTCATTTTCTTTGAACACATATCCAATTAGAATTGAACAACGATAATTTAGACCCGTTTTCTTATATTCCTACTACAAATATGCGATAGATAAGTAGAAAGAAATTACCAAAAGTGAGCAAAATGTTATAAAAATAGAAATTTTTTATTAATTTATTAATTTTTAGTTGTGTTGTATGCATTTAGTTATTATATGTATTAAATAACTCATCAATTATTAATTTAATGTAAAATAAAGAAGTAATTGTAGTACTTTTTATTAATATAATACTAATGTGAATTGTTGTAGACATGATACAAAAATATTTTTAATAAATTATTAATACTCAAGATTTGAAATCCTCAAATAAAAATTTGAAATTACAATAAATTAAAGATACGCCAAGAAGGATGTTATTACTGTCTTAGTTTATTTCTGAGTAAAAAGAACTCTTAGCAAAAATAAAATTAAAAGAAACTATTTTTATAAAAATTGATTTTCAAAACAACCTAAAAATGAGTTGTCATTCATGAATGAAAGAAAAAAAAAAAAATTACAAAAAATAGTACTATAAAATTTACGGTAATAAAACTAACACTTCAATAATATTGAACGTTCAATATTAAATATTTAATATTCAATTTAAACGTAAAATATTAAACGTTTAATATTGAAAGGTCTAAATTATCGTCGTTTAATTCTAATTTAATGGGTGTTTAAAGAAAAATGATATATTAGTAATTTTTTTAATTATAAAAATATAAATTTAAATACAATGGTTGGCTAGTTTTGTTATTAGGAGTTTTAAGGGTGTTTGTTTTGTTATTCTACAAAAAATACAACAAAAAGTCCAAAGAATCGGCCACTTGGCGAGCTTTCATTGGCATTTATCATTTGCACAAAATAGAAGGTATAACCATTCCGATTCGTCTTCTTCCACCCAGCAAGAGAAAGGAACCCAGATTCCACAGGAACAAACCAAATAAAGAAACAAAAACAAAAACAATACAAACTCTGAGAACTAAGCAGGAAAAAAGAATCCAGAGAGAGGGAGGAGAGATCACCACATGAGCATGAGCAAAAGAAACTCGTGGTTGGTGAAGATCCTTCTGTTCCTCTTTGCCTTGAATTCTCTATCTCTCTGCCTTTACTTCGTCTTTCACTCCAAATCATTGACCCATACTCCAACCCATGACCCGACCCGTCATCCTTTTAGGATAGATCGCCTCTTTGTAACGGACAATTACGACCCTCTGTACAATCCCCGCTACTCCAAGCCATGGCCCATCTTGCCATCTTACCTTCCTTGGTCACAAACCCGGTCAAAGACCCATTTCCGCTCTTGCGAGGCCTATTTTGGCAATGGGTTCACTCGCCGGAATGATCTCATCCGACCCGAGAATACCCGTTCTGGTTGGTTCAGGTGTTGGTTTAGCGAGACCTTAAGAAGCTCTGTGTGTGAATGTGGGAGGGTGAGGATGTCCCCTGAAAGAATAAAAATGTCTAAAGGAGGTGAGACGTTAGGTGAGGTTATTGGAAGGAGTGAGGATGATGAAATGCCAGAGTTTGAAAACGGAGCGTTTGACGTTGATGGGGGTGATGGGTTTGTGGGAAAAAGGAGGAAGCTCGCAACCCAGGGGTTCTTGGATCAGTATGTGCCTCAAGGTCAGATATTGAAGCATACCATGCACGAATTGATTGGGTCGGTTCAGGTCGTACCGGCTTGGGAGTTCGAATGCGACGAGGTTGGTAATTGAGTTTCTATTTTAGGTTGGGAATTTTTGTTCTGTGAATTTTATTTAACTCTCTTGTTTGATTGGAGCTTTGATCTTGGGTTTGAAAAGTTTCTATTTTTAGAGCATTCTAAAATGAAACTGTTATGTGCGTGACTAGGGGAGTTTTGGGATCCAGGTTACTACTATTAGATGTATATTACTTGTATACATCTTTCACTCCGCTCCTTCACAACTATTATATCTATGCACCATGTTAAATACTTGCAATTTAAGAATTGATTTTTAGGAAATCAGCTTTTCCAAAAGCTTAAGTTATTGGCAGTTTTGTGATCCAGGTTACGACTACTTTCAAGCTGATGAATTAAGTGCCTGAAATTTTGGATAACTTCTTTATTTCATGATCAAGGGGAGGTATATGAACATATTCATAAATCTAATGCAGGACCTCTGGCAATTAATTGCAGATACTTTTAATGAGGCATGCATTAATAATCTGATAAAATTCTTTGGTTCAACTCAATGGTGTATTAATATTCTGGACCAAAGATATTATGAGTCAAACAGTACTTCAAGTTTTGGAATTATGTGGTTTTAATGATTAAATTATCATTTGCTACCAGTCTGCTTCTATATTTGATGTTTCTAATATGATAGGCTTCATTTGCAGTGGGTTGAGGAGCCAACACTTCTGGTGACACGTTTTGAGTATGCTAATCTTTTTCACACCTACACAGATTGGTATAGTGGTTATGTAGCTTCAAGAGTTACTGGCTTGCCCAATCGACCTCATGTGGTTTTTGTAGATGGCCATTGTAGGGTAAGATTTGTTTTGACTCTTAGTTTTTCACACCATTAAAAGACTGGTATATAGATTATGCTTGATGATATTGATATACATTTTTGGTCCTGTTCTTGATCCCGTCGTCATTCATTTCCCAGTGAGTAATAAAGAGAACTTATGGTAGCTATTTGTTTCAGAGTGGTTCAGATGTATTTTCTTGAAAGTTATATAACTTTAAGAAGCTCGTAAGCAAGTAAAATTCATTAGAAAGCCATTCTATTGTGCAAAATATTCTGTTAGATTCAAATCATATTGATTTTCTTGTACGACCAACATCAATTGAGTTTCATCGTCAACACCTCTGGTCTTCTTGGAGTCTCTGTGATTTATTTCCATTTAAGCACAGCGCATGTGAGCTTCAAGAAATATAGATAGTAAATGTTAAACCTTTGGAAGTTAAATTGCTTTTATTGGAATTATTTTGAATTGCCACTCATTATCACCTTTTATATTTTTTCCAATGCTCAAGATACTCAGATTGTTTATTAAGTTCATGGTTTTCTGATTTGACCACAGAAAACCGGTCAACTTTTCTGTTTAAACAAAAATAAGATACTGGTCACGCAAGCTTTTCTTGAGTCTTAGGAGCATGTTTTTTTTTCTTTTTCTTTTAAGACAATGTTCTTTGTTTACCAGTTCTTTAAAGATCATCATTTTTGCACTGAACTTGCTTTAAATATAATTACTTTTTTTCATAGGTTTGATATGGCTACGGGTAAAAGCATACTATTTCCATTACTTTATCAAATTTAAAATTGGTTCCGAGTGCTCTCTCTCTTCTCTCTGGTTGCTATGGAGTCATGTCCGCATGTTAGCGTTTTTATAAATTGAAGCCATGTTATTCTAAAAGTTTCATTTGGTTCTCTCTTTTTCTCCCACTATTCTTTTGTCATACGCCCTTTAAATGTATATGTTCGATTTTTTTTTAGTGGACATGTAGCTGTATGCCTATACATTTCTTGTTTGGCCCAGTAGAAATTTATGCAATGTTTGTTGTTTTTCTCTTAGAAACAGTCTTAAAGTGTATCACTCTATGGTTTCATTTTACTGACGTCTTTTTTTATGGTGGAAATTTTCAGTCACAATTAGAAGAAACATGGAAAGCATTGTTTTCCAGCATTAGATATGCCAAAAATTTTACCGGTGCTGTCTGTTTCCGACACGCTGTGCTTGCACCATTAGGGTATGAGACGCCACTCTTTCAGGGACTAACTGAAGATATAAATTGTGATGATGCATCTACGCAAGATCTATGGAAAAATCCGGATGACCGAAAAACGGCACGATTCTCTGAATTTGGAGAAATGATTAGAGCATCTTTTGGTTTTCCTTTAAACAGACACCGTATTGAAAAGCCAGCATCAGGTCATAATATCCTCTTTGTTAGGCGGGAAGATTATCTAGCTCATCCCCGTCATGGTGGTAAAGTTGAGTCAAGGCTTAGCAATGAGGAACAAGTGTTTAATTCATTGAAAAGTTGGGCATCTATGTATAACGGCTGCAAAATAAACCTTGTGAATGGATTGTTTGCTCACATGTCTATGAAGGAGCAAGTTCGTGCAATTCAAGATGCTGCAGTTATTGTTGGTGCTCATGGTGCTGGGATGACACACATAGTATCTGCATTGCCTAACACAGTGATTCTAGAGATTATTAGTAGTGAGTTCCGGCGCCCACATTTTGCATTGATTGCACGGTGGAAAGGGTTGGCATATCATGCCATTAATCTCGATGGCTCGTATGCCGATCCACCAACTGTTGTCGACATGATAGACAACATTGCGAGAAGCCTCACATGCTGATGATTAATTGGATTTTTGGCTAAACATTCCCTATATTGTTTGCAAGTACTATAATAAAGAGATGGCACCCTTTGGTGGAAAGCGAAGCAGAAAATTTTCATGTGAAGGAATTTTACGCAGCTTTAGTTGGTGTAACTAGTGGGTGGTCTGAGACTCCGAATGAAGGCTTTAAAACAAATTCTATGGGGACATAGATAAGAGTTGGTTTAGGAGAGGTACCCGTTTGTGTATACAGTGAGACTGGTATGTTACCTTGAAACCCATAAATGATTTCTTTCAACCTTTGTTTCATTGTAGTTTCTTGTTCACGTTAGTTAGGTTTTGAGGCTTGATTACTAGTACTTAGCTACATTATTCTCATATAATGTAAGATAAATTCTACAGCGATATATAGTTTTATTTTTGTTTCCTTCAAAAGTCAAGTGATACATGTATTAATAAACGGATCTTTTACAAGATGGACACTTAAAGAGCATGATAATACACAGATTACCAGCCAATACAACAAACATTCATGTTCAAACAAGAAGCATAAAGCCAGAACTAAGTACAACACAAAGTGTTGCACAACTATTCTACTAACCACACCATAGATCTAAGAAAAACAAACATAACCTCCCTTAATGCAGCAATTAACAACAAAGTTTTTGTTGGTTATGCCTTAAGTAATACATTGGCTGCACAATTTCAAACTTGAATAATAAAACACCAGCTACCATGGAACTTGCAGATGTAAGACTTCAACACCTAGTAAATTTGTCATGGAACCAAACCAAACACCAAAGGTAGAGAACATGCATACCAAAACAGATAACACACGACGGTGCACAGTAAAGAACACACGAGGGCATACACTGAACGCACACAAGGAGTGCACGCTGATAACAAACTTGACTATGTTTTAAAAATTTGAGTACTTATGTGTAAATTTAATTAAAGTTTGTGGATAAATAGTATAATTTAGCCTTACTTTTATTATTATTTTATTATTTAATAAAATTATTATTATTATTATTATTATTATATATATATATAAGTATGGGTTGGATCAATTCTTATGGAAATTTTAGTTTCAAGAACCGATCCAACCAATGATGGATCGGTTATGTAATTTTTAAATTCAAAATAACTCAATTACAGTAAAAAAATCGTGTAACTTAAATTGGGTTAGATCGAATCAATCTATTTTTGAACACTTGTATGTTTCCATGAACAATTCATACTAATTATTATTTTTAATTTACTATTAGTTGCTATATTTTATTCTTTATTTTATCAATCATTTAATTTTCTACCATTTTTGGTGAGTATTTTCTAAAATATGATATGCTGATAAAATGATGTTTGCCTTAATTTTTAGAAAAATAATATAATAAATTATAACAACAAAAACAATATTTGAATAATTTTGATTGAAGCAATAATTCAACATTGAATATATTCAATTGACCAGGGTTTAACATAAATAGTCTCAACTGAAATATATTCGATGTGAAATTTTTGACTTGAAAATTCTTTTAATAAAATTATATGAGCTACATATAGATAATGTTATTTTTATATTTATAAGTTTAAAGGAATTACATAAATATTATTTTTGCTTATTTTATTCTTTTTAATGAAAATTCCTTACATCTTATTAATACTCTAACAATTTATACTCATTTAGGATATGTTCGGTTCACGTAATTAAATTATTAATGGATTAGGAATAGAAAATTAAGAAAATAAATTTTAATTATTATTTCTTTGTTTGTTGTTACTATGAAATAAGTGTAAAATATTTATATTATTGATGTATAAATTATAGTACTCGCAAGTGTACAAATAACTAGTAGCAAGTAATAAGCAAATTTTGAGGTCGATCTCTCAAGGAATTACAGTGGTTCTAAATAATCTTTTTTCTTAATCTCTTTAGAGTCCTAAAGCAACTAAAACACTAACTAATTAGAATTCTAAAACTACTAAAACTCTAAATAACTAGAATCCTAAAGTTAATAAAATTATAAATGAAGTTGGACACGAGAACAAGATCAATGGTGGCAAACAAAGAAAGAAAACAATATTTCAAACTTGAATTAACTCAAAAAAGGTGATAAATATTAATAGAGGATATATGGACATTTAGCTTGGTTGACCATGCTTGCATCGAAATATTATGGTGAATTAACATGAATGTTCTAATAAATAAAGATTATCAGCTTTCCTTTTATTTATGAAAATTCTAACGATCGGGTAATTTTCTTTGTTGATTAACTAATCAATATCCTACGATCGGGTATATTAAATAGCAAACAAATTATGCACAAGAAAAAATATGTCAATCATATCAATGCCATGACTATGTCATCAATTTGAAGTTTTGATTAAGTTTTTTAAAATATAGTCAAGGTGGCATTCCTAAAACTAAACTCTAAGATTTTTCAATCCATTTATGAACCTTAAATTGGCTCATAAGTATTCACAAATAAACATTTAAACAAATTCTTAATCAAAGAAAAATTTTATTTATTTAAGCAATAAAAATATTCACCATAACAAATCTAGCAAACATGACAACAAAAGTTAAACATCTATAGTTAAATTCAATCAAACATGTTTAGATTAATATTCATAGACAAATATAATTTAATATACATTCTAGAGATGAAAGAAGAAGAAGAAATATCTAACAACAACAAGTAACCTAAATCTAAATACCACAATTGGCTTGGATGATGTTTTCTTCCCCAAAAGCTTAATCTTCAATCTTAAAATGTTTCTTGTCTCCTTTAGACGTGCCTTTCTTGTCTCCCTAGGATGTGGCAAAGCTCTAAAATCTAGTTTAGTTTAGTAGAAAATCGTCCTCAAATTGTGTGAAAAATTCTATGTAATGTTGAAAACGTAAGGAGAATTTTATAGATGTAAAGGTTATACAGAATTGAGACTCTCCAAAAATACAAGAGCGCCGCGGCACGAACCTAAAAATTACCCCATACAAAAATTCGAGAGCATTTCGTTGCAGCACACAAAAACCTCCGCCGTGACACAAGTTGATTACGTAATCCTTACAAACTGGTTGATTTTTGATATAAACCTTACATGCTTTAGCTCTTTTTGCTCTTAGGTTACTATTTGAGTGTTTGAAGTGTCTCATCTTCGTGTGCTTATATTATTCATCTCTTTTGAAGCTAAAAATACATGAATACATAAAAATATACTATGATTTTAAATTGATAGATTTATGCAAATAATTAAATAAAAAAGTTATAATCAAACATATTTGTCACAATTAAACACAATAAATCACAGAATATTAGTACTTTTTAAGCACTCATCAATTATCATATTCGATATATTACTGTACAAAATAAATGATATATTTTTTTTATATTTTTCCAAAAATACCCTTAATTTATATCAAATGATTGATATATTTTTAGTAAAAATGTAATAAATTGTATTCCTTTAAGAGAAGAAATAAGCTATTATTCTCATTTATAGAATAATACAAATTTATTCTCACAAAGGAATTGATGTTCTTAAAGAATTGCAATTCATAATATTAAAACTTATAAACGAACAAAATAAAAGGAATAACAATTTCATTCTAGTATCTATTACCATAACTTTAACATGCCTCAAAGGTGTTCTTGAGTCCTCTTATCTTTTTGGTATTATCATAACAAATGTCACTCAGTAATTTTTAGTTAATATTATTTAGCCATTTTAATTATTAAAAATGTATAATTTAATTTTTTTAATTGTGAAAAATGTGTTAATGAAAGACAAACTTCAATATTTTATTCTTATTTAGTTGTTTAAGATAATGGCGGCTCGTCTTCTAATAGTTTACCCATAACTAGAAGTAGTGAACAAAATGAGGAATTAGACACTGAACCTAGGAGAAGTAAACGAGCTCAAACATCTAAGGATTATGGGTTTGATTTTTATGTTTATACCTTAGAGGAAGATCCACAAACTCTTCAAGAAGCCTTATCTTCTTTAGATGCCAACTTATGGTAATAAGCCATAAATGATGAAATGGACTCTCTTGAGTCTAATAAAATGTAGATTTAGTTGACTTATCCCATGGTTGCAAAACCATAGGATGTAAATGGATACTAAAAAAGAAATTAAAACCCGATGGTACTATTGAAAAGCACAAAGGTTGTCTTATAGCCAAAGGGTATAGGCAAAAAGAAAATGTAGATTTCTTTGATACCTTTTCACCAGTCACACGAGTAACTTCCATACGTGTACTTTTCTCCCTTGCTGCTATCCATGATTTAGTAGTGCACTAAATGGATGTTAAAATTGCCTTCTTAAATGGTGATTTGGAAGAAAAGATTTATATGGCTAACCTAAGGGCTTTTTTGTCCCTGGTCAAGAAAATAAAGTTTGTAAACTAGATAAATCCCTTTATGGTCTAAAACAAGTACCTAAGCAATGACATGAAAAATTTGATAATCTAGTTATCATACATGGATTCAAAATGAATAAAAGTGAAAAATGCATTTATTATAAATCAAAAAAATGACATTTGCACTATTATATGCTTATATGTGGATGACTTGCTTATTTTTTGGTCAAATATTCATGTTGTGAATAATGTGAAAAATTTGTTGTGTGCTTACTTTGATATGAAAGATCTTGGAGAAGCGAGTGTAATTCTTAGTATAAAAATTACTAGGTTTAAAAAGGGACTTTCTTTATATCAATTTCATTACATTAAGAAGATCTTAAAGAAATATAATTACTTTAACTGCAAACCTACATGTACTCCTTATGATCCTAGTGTAAAGTTGTTCAAGAATACAGGAGACGGTGTTAGACAAACTGAGTATGCGAGCATCATTGGTAGCTTACATTATGCTACTGATTGCACTAGGCTAGACATAGGTTATGTTGTGGAACTACTATGTAGGTTTACCAGTAGACCTAGTATAGAGCATTGGAATGCAATTAAAAAGGTCATGAGATACCTTAAGAGAACTATGAACCTTAGATTACATTATAAGAACTACTATGTTGATTGGAACACCATTTCAGAAGACTCAAAACCAACTAGCGGCTATATATTTAGCATTGCTGGTGGAGCTGTTTCTTGGAAGTCTAAGAAATAGAAAATTTTGGCTCAATAGACGATGGAGTCTGAAATGATAGCACTAGCTATTGTTAGGGAAGAAGCAAGCTAGTTAAGAAGTTTGTTAGCTGAGATCCCTTTATGGGAAAGATCGATACAAGCTGTCTTGATCCACTGCGATAGTACTGCGGCTATTGTAAAAATTCAGAACCGTTATTACAACGACAAGAGACGACAAATACGTCACAAGCACAATACTGTTAGAGAATTTCTCTCTACAGGAGCTGTAAGAGTGGATTATGTACATACTAATGATAATTTGGCTGATCTTTTGACGAAAGGATTAGCAAGAGAGAAGGTTTTCAAAACCTCAAAAGGAATGTGACTAATGCCCTTAAAATAAAGATTCTTTCATGATGGTAACCCAACTTATAGACTGGAGATCCTAAAAAATAAGCTCGATGGATAATAACGAGTCATGAAATAATATGAGAAGAATTATGCTATTACAAAGTCCCATTATATATTATTAGAAGCATGAAGTCCTGAAGCAACATAAAAAATGAGTTAATTATTAACTCTTAATGAGTTCTATACTCTATGTGGAGTGGAGTACATAGCTACATGAGTACTCCTAATAGACTCGCCTATGTGAATGTGGAAGTATGGCCGCTTCCTATGAAATTTTTAGGTAAAATTTACTAGAGCATTCACTATACTGGGATATACGTGCATGGCTATAAAGCACGAGCTTTTCGAACTACACATTGGAAAGGATGTGTGTGTAATGTTGTTAGAGATAGAGTTCAAAACTACGAGTTACTCTAGTATATTCTAAAGCGTCAATACAATGCAAAGGTTTAAGTCAATAGACACCTTTTGTTTATGCACAATCTTATATCTTTATTGATTGGTTGTTTAATGAAAACTATTTTTAAATAAATTTAAGTGGGAGATTGTTGGAAATAGTGTAAATTTAAATAAAAAATGATTAGAAAAAGTGCATAATTTTTCTCTCTCAAAAGGTTTGTCCCATATTGCTTTTCTACATTTCTTAGGAGGTGGTTATATAGAAAATGGTTTACAATTGTAATTTTGCCCCAAGGGGTGATAAGTGTTCGGCAAGCACTAATATTTCGTGATTTATTGTGCTTAATTGTTTAAAAATAGATTTGTTATTATTGTTTATTTGACTATTTTTTATAAATCTATCAATTTGGAATCACGGGTATGTTTTAGTGTATTTCAAGTGTTTTTAGCGTTAAATGAGTTGAATAATGCAAACATGCAAAGACGAAACACTTACGGCGCTCGGATCACGAGTTATGGGCAAAATAAGTCAAATATGTAAGCCGTACATAACGGGCCAGCACATATGTAAGGGGGTACATGTGAAGAAAGGAAAAGTAACGCGCGCTATGGCGAGAAAATTGTATGCCGCGGCAGGGACCTCTCGGGTTTCAACCATTATTTCCAGATTTTGTGTTGCGCCTCAGCGGGAAAAATGTATGCCGCGATGCGCCTATTCCTATTACAATCAAGATTTGTGTAAACCCTTACATCTATAAATACTCCCTCTAGAATCCTCTTTACATACAACTTTTACACACTACAATTTTGAGAGAAAACAAGAGATTCAACCAGTTTTGGGAGCTTTGCCACACTCAACGAAGCAAGAGAATCCATTCTAAGAATCCAAGGAAACCATCGACGATCGAAGATCGAGCTTTTGGAGAAAAACGCCATCCCATCCATTAGTGGTATTTAGATCTAGGATTTTCTTGTTGTTATAGAATTCTATTTTTCTTCTTCTTTCTTTGAGTGTATGTTCACATTGAATTTGTCTATGAATTTTAATATGAACATGAGTGGCTAATTTCATTATGGATGTTTAGTTTGTGTTGTCATGTTTGCTAGAACTGTTTTGGTGAATGTTTTATTGTTTTGAAATAAATAATTTTACCTTTTGATTAAGAGCATGTTTAGATATTTAATTATGAATTTTCATGGGCTAATTTGATATTCGTATTTAGGTTAAAAAATCTGAGAATCTAGTTTTAGGAACGTCACCTTAACTTTATTCCGAAATACTTAATCAAAGCTTCAAATTAGTGACTTAATCATAGCATTAGTTTGATTGGCATATATTTCCTTGCGCATAATTTGATTGCTATTTGATATACCCGATCGTAGGATGTTAATTAGTTAATCAACAAAGAGAATTACCCAATTTTAGGAATTTTCGTAATTAAAAGAAAAGCCAGTAAATATTATTTATTAGAACGTTTATGTTATTTCACCATTACTTTTCGATGCAAGCATGACCAACCAAACTAAACGTCCATACATCCTCTATTGATTTTTAAATCTACTTGAATTGATTGTGAATTTGCGTTATTATTTCGTTAATTGTTCGTACCATTGATCTTGCTATAAACCAAACTCTTTTTACAGTTTTACTAGGTTTAATACTCTAATTACTTAGAGTTTTAGTTTTACTAGAACTCTATTTAATTAGTACTTTTAATTAAGTTAGGACTCTAATTAGTTTAAGAAAAAAGTTGTTTAGAACTATTACAATTCCTTGAGAGACTGACCTCGGAGGTTTGCTTGTCACTTTCTACGAGTGATTCGTACACTTGCGAGTACAATAATTTGCACATCAAGGGGCACCCATTTTTATGGAAGGAAAAATGACCTAGGCAATTTTGGGTCCACACACACTCGTAAGTAGCCGCCGCAGTCCATCCGAACGGCCAACCTTGCCAAGCCATGCGCGAGTACGTGTGTGTGAGGTGTGGTGACACTTTATTTTTTTGGAAAAAATTTATTTATTAAAATTATTTTTTCCAACAGTCAAAAATTTCATTCTTATCTAAACCGAGTCACTCACTTTGTGACAGTTATTTTTATGACCATTCCATTCCGTTCGACCTAGATCGAGTCTTATGGAACGCATCCCTACTACTGATTGTTTCTCTATGAACATTGCACGTTCTCCATGACCATTTTTTTGTAAACGTTGCACGTTTTGATTCTTCCGATTTTGTGTGTGAGTTAGCTGGACATTTCAACTATAAATAAAGGGCCACAGCTCTTAGTTTTTCAGAACTCGTAATACAATCTCATCTCCAGTTCTCAATTCAGTCTATCTCGTCCTACTAGTTCCCTCTGCTCTTCGTAGCAATATAAATCCAGAAAAAGAATACATAAACCAACCCATAAAAAGTTTTCTATACACAAAACTAGAAACACATTTTTAGTACAGAAATCATTCAAAATTATTTTTAGTTTTCGAGCAACATAAATACTTTAGAAGTGTAGCATTCTGGACTCCATCAGTGCAGTGAAGCTCCAAGATAGGAAAAAAATTATGGGTTATTTTATCCTGGAGACGATGAGGCTGTGTTTACTTGCATAATTTTAGGCAAAGCTACGAAATGTCTTAAAGAGAGCAACCTAGTCCGCGACTCAATCCAAACAGTATATTTCAGTATATCGGTAACTTTGTTCCTATCTATTTCTACATATCTGAAGCAACTCACAATCATAATCGATATTCTTTCTACTCATCTATTGTTTTATTTGAAAAAAAAAAAAAAAAACAACAACAACAACAATAGTAAGAACAATAGAAATTAACTTCAAATGAGCAAAAATTGGAGGAAAGCACATTAAATAATCAAAATACTCTTTTAATGAATGCAATATAATACTAAAATGTTAAAAATATGTAAATATTGGTGCTACAATAATATTTATCTTTTTAAAATTATTTTTTGGATTGGGGGCGGGGTTTGGTTTTGGGGAGTTGGAGGGGAATGATGATATTTGTGAATATTGTATATGACTATTTTGATGTTGCTATATACATAAGGACTTTTGTAAAAATAATAAAATAAAAATTCATTATTTTACATCATGCCTTAGAATAGCTAGCTCAATTATAGTACTAAGAAATAATAATTCTGTTTTAGTTTGGATAGAGAAAATATATAGAATTGTTCAATATATTATTTTATTACGAACATTGTGATGTTAATAAATATTATATATATTAAATAATATATTAGTTATTTATTATATATAAAATTAAGTTATAAGGTATAAGTGCCGATAAAACTTTTTCTTTTTTTTAAGATTTAAATTTTTTTTTTTAATTTAAAAAAAAATATACTCACACAGAATAAAAAAATTGAGAACTTTATTAGCTGACACAAGATTTTCAAATTTCACAGGTGTGCCGTTCAAAAACAGATTGCAGTGAGCATGGGTCGAACACGCAACCTTTATATTTTCAGTCTGACATCAATGAAGAAAAAATGCATTTATATATTTGGATAGAATTTAAACTTAAATAGGAAGATCGAGAGGAATTACACCAGTAAAAAAACATTGGCAGAAAAACGCTAAAGAGCCGGGTCCAGTTACTAGAAACAATACTGCATAAAAAATCAGTTTCGTACTAAGTAATTTGATCGATTCATGGAAGGAAAAAAAAAAAAACTTTCATTTGATTAATTATGGTTAAAGACATGTTGAGAAGATGGCTCAAAAGGAGACAGCTAATAAGTATACCGTAAAAACAATTCCTCAACAAATTAAACCATCCAAAGATGACTTTGCTATCATATCGTAACTCTTAGGAATTTTTTTTTATAACAAAAATTAGCTCTCTAGAATGGAGATTTAGTAACACCCATTTTTTTCTTTTATTTAAATTAATGTCAATATTAAAAATATCAATAATAATTAATAATTAATAATTTCATTAAAAAAAATATTTTTGCATAATTATAAATTTTTTATCTTTAAATTTATGACCTTATATATCTATTTTAGTTGTATTACTAGCATGCTATCCATAGCCGGTCTAATGTATTTTTGGGAGAATGACATTTACGTTAATTCTCATGTTAAAGCTTAAATCTTATCTCAAACATTGCGGTGATTTTTACTATTTTCTTTTTTAATAATATTATCTTAATAATTCGCTAGATATTTTAATGATAAAAAATATTAATACCTAATTAAAATCTCGACAAATTAAACCATTCAAAGATGGCTTTAGAAGCTATCATATCGTATCTCTTATGTATATTATTTTTTTATAAACAAAAATAGCTCTTTAGAATGAAGATAGAGTAATACCTATTTTTCAATATTTATTTGGATCTAAAATTGATATTAAAAAATCAACGATGCTAGCATTTAAAATTATCTTCAAATAAATTTTTATATACAATTATAATTTTTTTACTCATTAAATTCATGAGCTTCTGTATTATCAATTGATTATTCATCGGAGGTCTCTTGTGTATTTTGGGTAATGTTAAAGTTTAACTGGGAGAAAGACATTTGCATTAATTCTCATGTTAAAGTTTAAATCTTATCTCAAACAATGTGGTGGATTTTTACTATTTTTTTTTTTTGTAATATTATCTTAATAATTAGCTAGATATCTTAATGGTAAAAAATATTAATATTTAATAAAAATTTACAGAAAAAATTTGTTTTATTATAATACATGTGGCAGCACATGGGAATGATATACAAGAAATTGGTCCAACTTTCGAAATTTCTGGTACCTACTATCTCATTAAAAACAAAAACTAAAAAGTCGGTCCCGAAAAGAAGAGAAATTTTTCTTTATTAATTGTTGATATTTTTAATATATTATTAAATACTTTATTTATAAAATTTAAACGATATAATATAAATTTTAAATAAAAAATATAATAGTTAATAAATCTTTAAATTTTTTATTAAATATAAATTTATAATACAATAAAAATAAATTTTTATATTTGAAATAAATCTATAATAAAAAAGATAATATTATATTTAATATTTGACATTCAAATTATAACATTTTATTTATATGTCAAATATATTAAGAATATGCCTCGTTAAAAATTTTGCTAAAAAAATTCAATTAAAAAAAAACTAACAAAGGAAAAAAGAGTAAAATATTCTCCTGTAATACGCTTAAGTTGTCTCATTAAAATATTTTTAGTAAAACACAGTAGACAAAACTATAGAAAGAAAAAAGAATACAATACGTATACAAATGTGCTCCCCTGATGATGACAATCATTTAATATGTGATGTCTTTTTAATTGACACATTTTAACACCACAATGATAATTTCTCAAATGTTGAAGTAAATATAATATCTCATTGTAAGTTGGCCTACTTGATCATCAATTAACTTCATATCTAGTACAATTTTATAGTTATAAGCCAAATGTATTTATTTTGATAATATATTATATTTAAATATTAATTTGTATGGTATATGTTATTTTATATAGTATATTATTTTATCGATTATTGCAAAATTAATTAGAAATATTGCACTTATAAAACATATTGCATTAATAATGATAATTCATATCTTGTTCTTTTATTAGATTCAACATTTATATATGTTGTGATAACATTTAACAATGTTCAATAAATACTTTGAGCATCAATTATCTTACTAAATATTGTCAACTGATTATAAAATGAAGAACAATATGAGATAATTTTTATATCATGTAACCAAATAATAACTAGATATATTACGTGCATATATATTTTATTCATAAAAAGTAATTCAATACAAGTTTATCTCTCTTTAAGATAATTATTTATTTTTGTCATAATTTTAGGAGCACATAAAATAAATCAACATGCTTTGTATCAAGAACAAAGTCAATAAGATGTGAAAACACACTAATATAAATGCACTAGATATTTATTAAAAATCATACAATAATTCACATTATTTTAATAATATAAGCCTATGAATTATCATAATAATTAATATAATTTAAATTTATGCCTTTATAGGCAATAATTATTATTAGTTTATTAATATCAGTAATTATATAAATTAATATTATGTAACTACTAATCACATTTTAAAGTCATCTTAGACATACTTGAGTAAAAAAATTGTATCTTATAACCTCATCATTTTTTATTTAAATTCATGTGTTTTCAACACATTTATATTTTTAGGCACTTGAATAACTAGTCCTTATAAATATTTAATGAATATCTCAGGTGTTTATACTATATCTATTTTACTTTACACATAAGTGAATGAATATGTGCTTAAAATAAAATTTTGTATTTAACTATTTTTTTTTTTTTTTTGATATTTAATAAATTTTATTATTTTTAAGAATATTTATCATTTCTTGCTTGTCAAAGAGATATATAAAGGAAAATATATTTTACTACATTAATATAATAATATTTTCTTCTTTCAATAGAAGAAATGATATCATTTTATGTTAATTACCTGAGATTCTATAGAATTTAATAGTTGTTATAATTTTTTTGATATCATTTTTTGAAATGTTAACTTTTTTTATTTTAATAATAATTATATTATTTTTGCACCAATATGATCAACAATATTTAGACAAATTATGATTGTTTGATGTCATTTCATATCATTGTCCTTTAGGAACTTCAATAATTGTTCGAGCATTTTGTAGCTAAATTTTTCATTATTTAAATGTATTTATAATATATAATACATATATAGTACTCTATCATTAAATAATTTTTTGAATATCATGTTTCATAAAATAGATGTATTTTAAATAATTTCATGTCATTATATTTTTTCTCTTTCCTTAATTACAAAAATTATTTTTATTATAAAAATTATTTAATAAAATGCTTACCTTTTAAAGTATCCAATTTATTTAATCATAAATAAATAATAAAACTTAAAATACATATTTTTAAATTTATTAGTGAGTCAATTTCAATATGTTGAGTCGGTGTAATAAAAAAAGTGTAACTTAATTTGTCACTAATATAAGTTGCAATTAAGAAATTTAAATAATGAGTTTGTGGGTTAAACTAAATCTAAAATATATCATTTTCTCATAATAAAGATGACAATATTATTTTCATAATAGATAATTTTTAAAGACGTGAGATTCACTATTAATTTTTGTCAAATATAAGAAGTTCAATTTATCTTAGGAATATGTAACACATAATTATTAAATAAAAAAAGATTTTGACTTTGATACACAACCATTTAACTTTCTATTGTATAATAAACTTCATGACTTATTTTAGTCATGATAAGTATTCAAGTTTTTATCCATCAAATTTATTTTATATTTGGATATAAATTAAAAGAAGCTTTCTAAATATTGACTTATAGTAATATATTTGTGGTATTATACTTTAGACAAACATATGTATTATCAGTAATTTTAATCATAAGATTAGTTTTCTATAAAGCTTTTCAAGTTTAAGCTTTTATCTGAGACCTATAGTTTCGAATACCATATACGCCAAATATATTCAAAATTTTAAATTCTTTCTCAACTTTAAAGAATTTAAGCATAATTATAAATGATATAATTTACTACACTTTAATCTTCAAAAATATTTTATTAGATTATACATGAAATTGTATTAACTCAAATAATAATGAGTATTGTTGCATTATCTTTGAGATAAAAAAAAAATATTTACCATTTCAATTAATATGCAATAGTTACAAGCATAATTTTTATTTATTCATCCATAACTTTAAGAATAATCATTAGCTATCAAGATAAAAAATGAGAACATATACCGGATAATGTTGATAAGGCATTAAACTTTAATTAACATTCTTTTATTTTACTTCTGTGGAAGCTTATAGTCCATTATAAAATGAGAGTTCAAATATGTGATGGCATAACAACTCTAAAATAAGTTTTATTTTCCTATATGTGCTTTTGATTACAATAGTTCAAGTGATGCATGATCATCATATAATATTTATTTTTTGAAATGATATAATTAAAATACTATTATTTTCTTAATAATTTATACAAATACATAATATTTAAATATATGTGTGTTTCTTTGTATATATTTCTTTTGGCTCTCAATAAAAAATTAATGATATCGCGCACTTAAAAATATTGAATGATTATGATTAAATTTTAAAAATATAGTACTCATATTTGAGCCATAGGTAGTTATTATTATATATCAAATTAATCACTTGTAATTCTTCAAAATATGCTATTATATATTTATATTTATATATATATATATTTGTAATATATTTAAATATAATATTATAAAATAATTGTAACATATTTAGCAAAAGAATAACAAACAAACAAAAATTAGAATATATTACTAATATTTTATAATAAATTAGTATATAACATAATAGTGAGTTTAACTAAAAATCTATTATTTAATCATATTTATTTTTATAACAATATTAAATTTGAATCTTAAATATGGTTAAGTATAAAATATGTAGTATACGATAAAATAAAATGAGAGAGTTTTGATTTGAGATATTTTTAAAGTTTGGTAGCTTTCTAATATATGTGATATCTTTTCAAAATTTGTTAGCTCTCTAGCAGAATGTGATATTTTTTTTAGAGTTTGTTGGCTTTACAGCATAATGTGATATTTTTTTAAAATTTGCTGGCTTTCCAGTATAATATAATATTTGAAATTATTGAAGATAATACTATAATATGTATATATATAGATATTGATATACGAACCAAACAACTTAACAAATTTAAAAAGTAAATAAACCATAAATATTATTTATTTATGATATTGAATTAAATCTATCAAGAAATAAAAAAAATATTGATAAAATTTAAGTTTAATTTAAAAAAAAAATAAGAAAATTAATGAATTTGTAAATTTTGTGATTTAGAGTTATACCACAAAAATTTTATAGCATATTATATTCAAGGTCATTTCATATATATAAAACCACAAGTATTAAACAATTTCACATATGTAAAACCACAAATATTAAATAAATAATCGTGTTGATAACGTGTTATAAAATTAAAAAAAAAAAATAAGAGAAAAAAAGTAAAGAGAAAGCAAATAGAAGAAATAATTTTGATTGTTGCTATTTTCGTTCTATTTATAGGATTTGCAAAATACAATATAAATTTTGAATATGACATATGATAGATATTAAATATTTAATTAAATATAAATTTATGATACAATAAAGATAAATATTCATTTAAAATAAATCTAATTATAAAAAAAATAATATAATATTTAAATTTGATATACAAATTATAACAGGTCCCTCAAATTTTTTATTTTTATTTTTATGTCTTACGTATGAAGCATTTCACCCTACTTTTTTCAAAAAAAAAAAATTAAAATTAAATTAATTTAGAAATATTTAATGGTTAGTGACACATTGCTCAAATATCTCTTATATACTTATTATTTTTTTTAAGTATTTAAAATGAATTTATATTAATTGATTATGTTTTTAATAAAAGTTATTACATGGAGCGCACTAGAAAAAGGCCATGGGAGAAGAATTTTGCATAGGAAATAAGCATTCATTGAGGTCTGAAGGATTGATACAGTAAACATCATAATAGTATGATCAAATAATTTAATTAATTTATTTAAATTAAAAAAAATTATTCAACCTATTGAGTTTAAATTAAATTAAATTGATAAATTTTACAATCAAATTAAATTTAAATTAAAAAGTGTATAATTTATTTAAATTTAGATTAACAAATTTTATAGTTTGTTATAATTCGATGTAGATTAAATTACTATTAAAATTATAAATAAATATATATTTTATTTTTAATATGTTATATTTAAATGTTATATATACCACAATTACATTAAATTATTATTTTAATTTAAAAATAAATATAAATATTAAATCATTTATAATAATTTAATAATATTTAATAGCATACTTTTTTATTATTTTGATTCTCTTATTTGTAACTATAAATAAATAATTTTTTTTGATAATGTATCAATTTAAAATTTAAATATTAATATATATTATATTTTATTTATAATAATAATTTAAAAATATGTTGTAGTCTCAATTCGATAAAAAAATATAATCAAATAAGATTTATATTGATTTCATTTGAATATATCATCAAATTGAATTCATAATAGATATCTTCAAATATACTTTAAATTAGATCATATTTAAATTAGTAAAAAACAAATTGTTTAAATCCGCTGCTCACCATGAATAATTATATATACACCTTTGCTCTATATATTTTTATTATAAATAAATCAGAATTGTACACATTTTGTAACACAATAAACAAATATTTCTATCGATAATAAACAGATCCAATAAAAAAACAATTAAAACAAAAGGAAGGCTAAACAGTTTGTAACATATCTGAACTTTGATATATTTTACAAAAATACGAAGGAAATCTTTTCTCTATGAAAAGGTATATAAATTTTATTCTCATTTAGACATTTACATATAAATAATTCTTTTGTAATTAATTTATGTTATGTCAGTTAATTAACACAAGTTAAACTTTTTTATGTCAGTTAATTAACATTAATTAATTAATATAACAAAATTTAATTATGAAAAAATATTTATGTATAAAAGGGATAAAAATTTTGGTACTAGAGAAAAAAGTTCAAGCAATTTTATATAAAATGATCCAAAATTTGAATATTTCAAAAGTTATTTACCTTAAAAAAAAAAAAGCACAATATACATTTAAAAATGAAATAAATTTTATAGGATATGAGACTTAACCTAAGTTATTTAACACTCATTCGACCAATGTATTAGTACCACGTTTATACACTTATACATCAAGAAATAATCATACAGATATCTCCTTAAATTTAAAAGAAATTTATGTGATTTATACTTCTTTTAAGTATGTTAATTATAACCTTCAATATATATGAATTGCGAATATTAACTACAAAATTGCAAATATTTGTAAAGAAAATTGTTAGGAAATTCTCTCTATTCACTAAGATAAAAAGATAAATTTGGAAAGTTAAATAAATGAACCGAGTAATTTTATTAGAGATGGTAAAATTTTTTTTTTTTAATTTTAAATTTTAGCTTCATTTATCATAAATTTTGGATTATTTATACAAATATTAATATCTTGACTCCAACGGACCAAGCATTCTCGAACTTTGTTTGGGAAACTATGAATGAAGAGATACTTAAGTTTGTTATCTTTAACAAAAATATACTCTAAATTTATCTTTATTAAGTAAGACAGCACAATTTCATTACTTTTACAAAAATGACGTGTAAAGGATAACAAAAGTCTATTATATAGGATAACACAAGTTTATTACTTTTGAAAAATGGACTACAACAATCATTTTTATATAGATAGTAGACATGTATTGCCCCACTAATTAATACGAATTTAAAGTAAATTTTCGTTAAAAATAATAAACTTAGAATACCATTTTTCCAGCAAGATAAAATAAAGGAAACCTTTCCTGAACATTTTTTTAAAAACAATTAAAATTGCATGTAAATCAGGGGAATGCCTATTTGCATATGAAAAATGTTATATATAAAATTGGATAAGCACAATACTTACCCTAGTTATGGGGTAACATGTGCAGAAAAATTCTTAAAAAATAAATAATTTTTAATTTTTAAACTTCTTTAATTTGCCGCATTGTATTTTTAACACTTTTTTTTTTTTTTTTTTTTTATTTTCATTGGTTACTTGAATTTTTGTCCCAAAATTTTAATACCATATAATTTTGTAATTCATAAGAATCATAATTAAGTTAATTCTAAAAGGCTAGTTGATATGTTTGTCAAAGCTTATTAACATGAGATAAGAGAACATATAGAATGGTAAAATACATATGTTCTCTCTTATTAGTCTTTCTTCCGTATTTTAATTTACTTGAATGAAGAGATAATATTAAAAACAAGTAAATTTGCACATATATATTTGAATAACGAGCAAAATAACTTTTAAAATAGAATAATTACTTATTTTTTAAAATATTTCCCGAATTTTGTATCACTCAATTATTTAAATTGTTTAACTTTTTAATCTGCTTAAAAAAATTTATTTATTATGTAATAAAAAAAATAAATGTACCACATGTTTTAACATTATGGTTGGCCCGATCCAATGTACTTTAATAGAAAATAGAATAAATGGCATAAACCAATAATAAAAAATATTAAAAATACGTAAATTTATAACATTTTTTTT
Organism: Elaeagnus macrophylla; assembly: GCA_029378325.1. Taxonomy (NCBI): domain Eukaryota; kingdom Viridiplantae; phylum Streptophyta; class Magnoliopsida; order Rosales; family Elaeagnaceae; genus Elaeagnus; species Elaeagnus macrophylla. The sequence goes on from CM055640.1 coordinate 96,294,846, forward strand.
AAAGAATTGATATTTTCAGAGTATAATAGACTTATGCGAATATTTTATCTACTAATTTAATACTTAAGTATTTCTATAAATGAAAACTTTACTCGGGCAAAATCAACTCGCAATAATGCTACCCTTTTTTTTATTCATAGTACTTATTTGGTGAAGTAGGATAGAATTATCTTAAAAATTGAAAAAAAAAAATATTCATTTTTATTGATAATTTTAACATGTATTACGATATAAGCAATACAAGTACAAAAATATAAATGTGTAAGTATATCATTCCCGAACAATAACAATATTGTATGAATGGTCATTTTTAAGGGATACTTTTATTTTTGACACTGGTATTACTTTAAATCAATGTTAAAAAAATATATTTGTTTTATAAATGATTTTAAAAACACAAAAATTTGTTGATGATGGAAGACCACAAGAACAACAAATTATGATATTTCTTCAAGAATTTTTGGACCATAGATACTATTTTCGAATATGTTCAAATCAAAATTTATTTTTTAAACACATTTAATTTTGAGGATAAATTAACTAAAGGTTATAAATAAATAAAAAGAGTAGACAAGGAAGATAAAAATGATAACTGCTATTAAAACAACACACATAAAACCATGATGTCATTCTGGTTAATATTTTAAAACCTCAAATTACATATTATAAAATCGTATGTATCCTGAAGATATGTACCTACAAAAAATTCAATTTTTTGAAAATATACTTGAAGCATTTTGAATTTTCCATTCAAGTGATGCTTCAAAGCAAACATATGCACCCTTTGGCTTACGACCTTTTGACAAAGCTGCTCATTCTGCCAAATTCGCTCTAACATGTAACGATATCCTTACCTTGGTTTAGACAAACATGTAATCTTTATTTCTCAAATGTTTATGTTAAAATTTTGTACAAAGTGTCCAATTGATCCATTAGCTTTGATAAATTATATACATTTTAGTTCAATAAAATTTTAAAATATAGCACTAGAAACTATGGTTGACTTCTAGCATCTTTTTTTTTTTTTTGAACCTAAAGACACATTACGTTTGAAGATAGGAATATCCTAGGTCCATTAGGTTAAAAAAGGTAAAAATGTCGTGAAGATCACTTTATTTAAGCCAAATATGATATTTAATTTTCTAGTTTAAAAAGTATATCTTTAAACCATTTTATTTGTGAAAAAAGTGCCAAAGAAGAATAAATTAATTTTCTATATAATTTTATGTTAAATCTAACTAAATAGCATACGTGTTATATGCATGATTATATTTTTCTTAATAATAATAATAATAAATATTTAATTAAAAAATTACCCAATTAAACTTAAAAAAAATTAATTAACTAATTTATGACTTTAAATATTAGACAATAAAATTTTTATTTAAGTTTGAAAGAAAAAATTTCGTAAAAGTTTGAGTAAACTTTTTAACTAATTATTAATTTTATGTATATATCTATAAAAAAAATATAATCATGCATGGAACACATGTATTATTCTGCTAGATTTAATAAAAAATTAGTTGAAAAATTAATTTTGTTTTTCCTTTAAACCTTTTTCATAACAAAAAATGAATTAAAAACATATTTTTTAAGCTAAATAACATATTTGATTAAAATAAAATGACTATCTAAACACTTCACCTTTAAAAAAAAATGGATCAGTTGTTAAGTTTTAAAATATTTTTGAATCATACCAATTACATAATTTGACAATTTTTTTTTTATTACTTTCTATTTGACATTCCAAATATGCACTATGGGACTTTTAGGTTGATTTCCTTTATAAAAAAAAAAAAAAAAATTTCCTTCCAAACAACTATAATCACTTTAATTTTAGGAAGAGTTGTTCTAACTTGTAATATGTATCTTTTCATTTTGAACATTTATATTTCTCAAAACTAATCATTTCCATTTAATTTTGTTTGATAAAAATTATTTATATTGAGGGTGGATGATAGCACAAATTTCTTAGTTATGTCAATAAAATTAACTTATCCCATTTTTTTTTTTTTTGTTGTTGTAACAATTTAGTCATTTGTTTGAAAAAAGCTATAGTACTAGGATAAATGTACAATTTTTTATTTTATTTTTATTTTTTCCAAATATATTTTCAACTATTAATTCTATAGATTGTATTTTAGTATAAACAAAATGACTAAAACATTGATAAAAATAAAAATAAAAAATTTAAAACTTGGTCATTTGTCTTCACTTTTTTATAATAAAAAATTAGTAAATTACTAAATTACTATCATAAATAACAAAAGAGCAAAATTGCTCTAACTAGCATAACTGAAAAACCATACATGCATTGTTCTCTTATTTTGATAACTACCCACCATAAAATAAAAAAAAAGGATAAAAAATAACACCATGTAAGATACTTCATCTTATTTAAGCTAGAATTTTTCATACATAAAATCTAAATGAAAGTCAATATCATATAATACTTTCATTCGTTATGGAAGACCTCATTATGTCAAGGCAAATTTTTGTTCTTTTTGCCCCTAAAATCTCATCAAATTGTTTGTAACACATGAATTCCATTTGTTGAATTGGTAAAAAATCTTCAAGAGGAGAAAAAAGTATTATCATGGTGCATCCGTCTCTTTGCGACATAGATTTCGTTGTCGTTCCGAAACGGCTTTGTTGGATGGGACCTTAATTCGAACGTGTTTTGGCCCCCATACCAAAAATCTTCCAATCAATAAAATTATTGCATTCTACCATTATATTCGTTTAGCTCAAGCTCGAGCCATAAATCAATAAACCCGTTGACCATTTTTTAAACATTTTTCTCATTTATCTTGAAATATTAAATTTTTGTAAAATATTTTTTTGGGCTTATATCTTCTCAATAATATAATAAGTGTAATTCAGTATATTTTCAAGAGAAAAATGCTACATATTAATGTTTGTATAATTTTTAAATTATAAACAATATTATTTAATCTCTTGATTTTATAAAAAGGATCAATTAAAAATAAATTATATTATTTTAACAATTTTTTATTAAAATATTATTATTTTCTATCAATTGATTAAATGCGATTAAAATGCGAGTATTTAATAATGATAAAGTCACAATTAATATAAAAAAATTTACAAAATATTCATCGAATATTTGTTAACTGCCACAATTTTATTGTAATATTTTATTATTTTTATTAAAAATTAAAATATATATTTAAATAAATTTTGTTTGAATATTATTATTGTTGATTTTTTCTTAAGCAAATTCATATTAAATTTTACTTTTACCCTTTTTAAAAACTCACATTTTAATCACTTGATAAAAAATAATAGTATTTTAATATAAAAATTATTAAAATAGTATAGTTTGTTATTAATTAGTTTATTTTTACAAAATTAATGGATTAAATGATATTATTTTTAATCTAAAAGAATATATAACATAAATTACCTAATTTAAATGATTTTTGTGATATCTCACCCTATTTTTAATTATTTTATTTATTCTTATAATTAATTAACATTATTGATTATTGAAAAAATTTACAAAAATATTTGTTATTATAAATTAATGTATACATTAATCTATATAATACGATTAAAATTATATTTGTCCCCGTAAAGAATCCTCATTGAGGTGTTCTATTTTTATTGGATGATATTTTAACTTTATTTTATTAATGTGTAATTAATAATTGTGTGCGAAATAAATAGTATAGTTTAAATATAATTTATTTTTTATAGTAACAAGTAGTCTCATAATTATTTTATTATTTTTAATTTTATATTTAATTAATAAATAACACATCACTAAATACATTTAACAACTTGATGCAGAACCACTAGTAAAAAAATTTAAAAAATCTATAAAATTAATATTTTTAAAATATATAATAATAAAAATAATATTGTTAATATTAATTCATATTATTTTTAGTGTTTTAATTTTTAGAAGCCTATTTTAGGTTAAATAAAATTTAAAAAAAATTTATGGCCCTAGACTTCTCTTGGGCTTGTTGGTTTGTTCTTTGCAGGTAATTTCGGCTTAACGATGATAATTTAATCCAATGGTTCGAGTATCCCGAATATTAAACCTATTAGGGTCAAATCGGATAGAAAATAGATCAGAACATTATTAATTTTATTTAAAATATTTAGATTCGGGATACCCTGCTTATTTATTAAAAAATTTAATTACATAAAAAATTATAAATTGTTTTTTTCTTTTCATTTTGAAAATAAAATAGGTCAAAGTTTTATTTTTTTTACCAAAAAATATTACTTTAATTGAACTGAATTTATTTTATTTGAAATAATTTAATTTAATTTAAATCATGGATTAAAATAAATCGAATCAGATTTTATCCAAATCGATCCGTTGCGAACTCTATTTCGGCTTAGCGCGTAAATGAAGTCAACTCTTACTCTTTCAATCAGAAATTGAGATTACGTGGGAAAAGCTCATTAACGACAAACTACAGGCTTGCACGAAATAAAACACGCGGTTCTCCCATTAATCAATTAAAATAAATTTCCCATAACAAATAATAAATTTATCAAAATACAAAATATATAAATTCAAATCCAGTGAAAGCCGGCCTGAAAAGGTTTGGACTGCGTAGCCTTTCTTTCTGTCCTCTCTCGTCCTTCAATCTAACACATTTTCCGAGAAACCTGAGGATTTAGTGGCGATTCATTTTCCGGCTATGTATAACTCACGCGCTCTGTTTTTGCTTCCTCTTCTTCTTCACTCAGTTGTAGCTCTAGTGTCTGCTCAGCGATCTGAATCCAAATGGCTGACACTTGCAGGTAATATAGATAAATATGCATGTGATTCTTTGCTCTTTTATGCTTGTGTATATCTTTCTCTCGGTCTTTCGCTTCTGCATCTTTTATTTATTTCAACTTATTGGTGACAATTGCGGCTGATTGGGTTTTAGAGTGAACTAGTAGAGGGTAAAGAAAGTCGAGATTCTTATTTTTGATTTCACTTTGTCTTTAAATCTTGAAGAAAACCTCCGCAGAAATTTCTGTTTTGCTGCCTAAAGAACTCAACAGTGATGGGGAGGCAAATATGGAATCTTTTGATTTATGTTTAGGTTTGAGCTATGCAATTTTGGGAACTGATTTGTCGGAGCTGAGGCTTAGATTGATGGTGGGGAAGCGTACTTCGATGTTAAATTATATGTCTAATACGATTTCAAAAACCTTGTATTGAATCAATTTTCATCAACCATGGGAAGCTCTGGAAATCTGTATGTTTTGCAGTCTTTGCTGCTTTGTGATTTGCTCTATTCATTTGAGAAAATTTAGAGTCTCTCTCTTAGACCTTTTTATGAAGTTTTCATTTTACTTTTCTTAGCGTCTTCTTCCGCTCCCTCCCTGCTTTGGGTCTCTGAGAAATTCAGACGGCAAATTGTTGGCGAGTATAGAAAATGGTTGTGACGTGAAAGCTGAAACTCTGGAGACCGATGTAAATTGCTAGCAAATTTTTACTTGATAAACCCGATAGTTGATTCGATAGGAAATTAATAAAGAAGGATTCCAATTCAAATTTGGACGATTGTGTACTTTTTTATTCCCTTTGGCAAACACTTATCTCATTTTTGGGAGTCTGACATTAATAGACTTGAAGGTCATTTTCTATTTTCAGGAAAAGATAAGATGAAAATGTTGTATTTAAGCTGGATGCTTTTGGAAGTCTTTCTGCCAGTATTTTAATTTTTCCTCTCTCTCTAATATTCTTGAGCTATCCATGATTTTGCCATCATTTCTATGTTTTAAATCTTTAGATTTTAGTGTGAGATGCACTGAGATGATTGTAATTTTTTTTGTTTTCATTTGACCATAAGTGTGATGGGTCACTTACGCGGTTTCTGTTTCAGGAGACAAACCTATTGTCATAGCACGAGGTGGAGTATCTGGGCTATTCCCTGATTCTAGTATACTTGCCTATGAGCTGGCACTGAGGACAAGTTTAACCAATGTGGTGTTGTGGTGTGATGTGCAATTAACAAAAGACGCAGTTGGAATTTGCTTTGGGGATTACAGAATGGACAATGCTTCCACCATTGGACTTAGCTTCCCGAAAGGGGCCAAGAAATACAATGTTAATGGGGTTCTCACCACCGCATATTTTCCCATAGATTTCACTTCCAAAGACCTATCGGTTGTTTCCCGTAAGTATAAATGAATTTAATGGTTTACTTTATATTGTTACTGCCTCCTTGCATTTCAGGTAACCTTGTGTGCTAAATATTTTTCTATGTGGAAAATAGAACATGAGGCTTCAAATGCTTTACCAATTTAAATATAATGCCTTTGATTTTGTCATTTTTTTTCGTTAAAAAAATAATCAAATTTCCGTTGCATATTGACGTTAAGACTTGAGATTGCTGAAGGGTCCTCCACAAGATCTGCACTGCCCCTCCCTCCCAAAATTTTGATGAGGGTCCAAAGTTATAAAAATAAAAACTATGTAGAGCAAGATATTAAGGCCACAGTTGGTTTTGGGTATTAAACAAGTGACATTCAGGAAGTTGTCAAGTCTTGCCACCATCTTTATGTATGTTTGAGTATGTTATTTCAGGACCTTTAAATGCCCATTGGATGTTTATAAATTTTCATGTATAGTCTCAAAATTTCACTAAATCAATGGAAATATCACAATCGCCTTACCAAGATGATAAAGTTCACGTGTGTGCAATTTTCTTGTATGACTGTTTTTCTATTTGAATTACTGGAAGCAACTAACAGTGTCATGGTAATTTGTTTTGTGAGTTCCTTACCTTCCAGGTTTTGAAGTCTCCTCTCATAAGTGGGTGATATTACTTGTGCTTTCTCATATCTCACATTTAATTTTAAGCCTCTATATCAATGTTATTTTGATGTCGGCACGTTGTGTATCTAGTTTTTTTATTGCAAGTAACCTAGTCAAGAGACTTTGGATATTGCGGTTTGATTATTGGCCTATGTTGACTGGTTGTGTAAATAGTATTATTAAGTCATCTGTCTGGTTTGCTTGTTCTTAATTCTTATATTGTCTAGTTTTTGGATATTAAAATACGCAGCCTATTTATTGAGAATTCTAAATGTGTCGCTGGGGAATTTACTTGTGATTTTTGCATCTCAGCTCCATGAAGTTAGAATGTAAGATTGCTGACCAATACTACTGACAGCTTCCTTGTTACTGGTTTAGTTGTTCAAGGAAACTACTCCCGGTCAAATAGGTTTGATGGCAACCAATTCGCAATTCTTACTGTTGAAGATGTTAAAGGTGTGATGACTCAACATTCAACTCCAGCTGGCTTATGGTTGAATTTTGAGGTAATTTATAAATTAAGCATTTCATTTCAACTCCGACTTTCATTCTTTTGTATACTTATTATAATTTCTGAATTATATGGGTTTCAACCTATCAGCCTGATTTAACCAAATCTTTTGCAGCATCCTGCATTCTATGCTGAACACCGTTTGAGCATGAGGGACTATGTACTTTCTGTATCTAGGAAAGTAATTGTTAATTATATTTCATCCCCAGAAGTGGCTTTCCTGAACAGTATTAAATCACGATTCAATCCGAGGGTGACACAACTGGTATTCCGGTTTTGGGGAAAAAATGAGACTGAGATATCAACGAACCAGACCTATGGTTCTCTATTAAAGAATCTTACTTTTATCAAGACATTTGCCACTGGAATTCTTGTTCCTAAATATTACATATGGCCTGTGGATTCAAAAAATTATTTGGAACCTCACACCACACTTGTTTCTGATGCACACAAAGCTGGGTTAAAAATATTTGCATCTGATTTTGCAAATGATGTGCCTGTTAGCTATAATTACAGTTATGATCCTGTAGCTGAATACCTGTATTTCATTGACAACGGTGACTTCAGTGTTGATGGTGTGTTGTCTGACTTCCCAATTACTCCATCTGAGGCCATAGGTAACTGATCTTAATTCTCATGATCAATTCTTGTTGTTGCTCGTGCTAGATTACTTGGTGCTACTGCCTTTCATTTCTTCTAGATTCTTATATTCCTAAATCACAAGAAAAAATCATGTTTATTTTATTAACCTTTTCTCCCTTATTAGAAACCCCTTGGTTCTTTTTTGAGTATTCACTTTATAACTATCCACTCTGACATGTTTCCTCTCTTGTGCTGTCAGGTTGCTTTGCTCACGTTGGGAAAAATGCTACTGTGCAAGGTATCTAATCGTCCCCCAAAAAATATAAATCTGGTTTTTGTTGTTGATTGCATATTTCGATGTAAAGTAACTCCATGACAGTTATGACAAACCTGTTTCTTTCACTTGTATTGCAGCCAAGCCTTTGGTTATCTCAAAATGTGGAGCCAGTGGAGACTATCCTGGTTGTACGGACTTGGCATACGAGAAAGCAATTGCAGATGGTGTTGATGTACTTGATTGTCCAGTTCAATTGTCAAAGGATGGGATACCATTTTGCTCAAGCTCAATAAATCTCATAGATAGCACAACTATTGCTCAGTCTAGTTTTAGCAACCTTACAATGAGTATTCCAGAGATTAAAGCGGGCACTGGAATATTTACCTTTAGCCTGAATTGGAGTGAAATTAAGACATTAACACGTAAGTTCTGATCTAATCTCATCATGCATTTCATCTGTATAGCTCTTCTAGTATTTATTTTTAGCTTTATTTAGGATGATATTAAGACATTAATCCTTTAGTTCGGATTAGATGTCTTTTTGGGAAATAATTTACTTAATGGTTGTTACAACAGATTTTTTGAGATTAGAGATCTGATAAGATAAGTATTATTCCTGCTTTATTTTATATCTATCATGAATCCAGCTGAAATTTCCTTTTCTATTAAAGATTTGATTGATTAGTTCCAAATAAATTCCTAGTGCAACTGCCGGATGGAGGTCTATTGTTGTATTGATTTTGTTAGAGGTTTTCTGAATGAAAATCCTTTAAACTATGCTATGCACGAGGATATAAAGGAACCCAACATCTTTTACTATCAAAAACTAGGTTTTGGGTTGAAATAATCGTAAAATAATTTTAGGTAAGTGACACATTGATCCTGTAACTTTTATAGTGGACTAATTTAGTATTGTAATTTAAAAAAATGGTCAGCAAGTCCAAATTTAAAAAAATTGACATTTCTAAGGGGTAAAATAGTAAATCTTAAAAAAAATTAAGAAAAAAAAGCAAAAATAATTAAAAATAAAAACAAAAAAGAAGAGAGAAAAAAAATGGTACTGCCAACGTTATCTTTCCTATTTCCTAGAAGAACAACATTACAGACACCATTTATAGTTTTAAACCCTGCTAAGGACATCAATTTCTGAATGACATTGTTTGAGAGATTCATGCCAGACTCCACAGGGTAGCCACTACCACTTGCTTCACCCAAATTAACAGAATAAAAGGTCTATCAAAATTGTCTGAAGCAAACAACTACAATGCATAAATCATCGAATGGAAGTCAACAAGCCACTCTGAAATAATAACATTACCTCTTGCCTTTCGATAAACCTTGCTGCTTCAGATCGTATGATCGAAACAAAACAGAAACACCATGCAATTTCATCAAATAATAAAGATAGATGTAAGCACTTAAAAATTCAAATTCAAAACAATAGATTTTATAATATTTTTAGTCATCAACAGACTACTGTTAGTCCAATAATTCATGTGTTTATCATTATGATGAGACAAATCTTTTAGCATTGAGGTAAAAACTATATTCAGTTAAGGAATTCTCATATATATGAGAGAAAAGAGAGAGCATTAGGAGAGAAGGGAAGATATAAAGGATTTTAAAAAAAATTTAATTAACTTTTTTAAAGATTTCCCATTTTACCCATTAAAAAATCATAACTTTTTAAAATTTAGACTTTATTGACCATTTTTTTAAATTACGAGTCCATGGGATTTATCTAAAGATACAAAGCTTTATATGCATTATAGTTTTTTACTGTATATTGAGTATAAAAGATGACTTTTTTTCCCCCCTACTCGAACTGTATGATCTCTTGAGTTTAGGTTTTACATGCTTGTGCCGTGCATCTGGCATGTCTCATAATTTTAAGATATCTTTCCTTTTGTGCTTTGGAATATCGACATTCTTAGATAATTAAATGTTTAATTCATGTATTGAGCCATTCTTTGACATCCCTGTATTATTCTCCTTTTGTTTTCTGTAGCCTCCATAGCAAACCCCTTTATAAAGTTCACACTACTTCGGAATCCACTGCACAAAAATGCTGGTCACTATCTTACACTATCAGAATTTTTGGACCTCACAAAGAATACAAGCTCTCTTTCAGGAATTTTGATTGGCATAGAGGTGTGTTTTTATTATTTCTTCATCCCTTGTTCCTTTTCTTTCTTTACATTAATCATTATGTTTTGGCAGTAGATTTCTGTTTTAAAAGTCTTTGCCTGGGTTGATGATTGGAATCTGATCAAGCGATGTGGTTGGATCCGAATATTCTTGGACATAGTTTCATCCTTGTATTTGTTATAAAAAAACGCTTTCTGATATAAATGAAACTGGACTCTGCCATACTCTTTAACCTATTATGGTCTAGGGGGATCTCTTAAGTAGGAGATAATATAAGCATTGAATCCAATGGGCTTACATTGAATGATCCGTGTACTGGGAACATGTTTGTTATTTGTTTTGAAGAAGAAAAAAAGGTAATTGGTATTCTAAAAATAACGTATATGGTAAATTTAAAGAATAATAAAAAACCTATACGTTTTATTATATTTTTTGGAATAAAAAATATGTACAAACTGACATCTTTAAATAGATGACTTACAAAATCAAATAACAGAAAAATAAAATATAAATTATATTTACAATGTATAAATAAGATTATAACAACCTAATTATCCTAAACTGTTAACATTCCTATAATTTTGAGATTTCAACACTCCTTCTCAAGTTGGTTCGTAAATATTTATTATGTTCAACTTGCTTATGAAATTATCAAAATTCTAACGTAGAAGTTCCTTAGTAAATATGTTCAGCTGTCTGTTCTTGTGTAGGAATGTACGTCATACAAATAATATCGTTCTTCACCTTCTCTTTTATGAAGTGTCTATCTACCTCAACATGTTTGGTTCGATCATATTGGACTGGATTCAAAGAAATGTTGATAGCAACTTTATTATCACAGTAGACCTTGAGTGGATTCTCAATTTTTATCTGTAATTCTTTTAAGAGTTTTCTCAACCACAATCCTTCACAAATTTTCTGTGCCATTGCTCGAAATTCTGTTTCAACACTGCTTCTGGCTACTACATTTTGTTTCTTACTCTTCCACGTAACCAGATTCCCCAAAACAAAAGTACAGTAGCCAGTAGTAAATTTTTTATCGTCAACTGATTTGGCCCAATTGGCATTCGAAAAAACTTCTATTTTCTTATGTCCTGTTTTTAAAAAAAAAAAAAAGTCATTTCCCAGGAGATCCTTTGAGATACCTAAGGATTCTGTAAACTGCTTCTAGGGTGACTTTCTTTTGGAGAGTACATATTTTGACTTACCACACTTACGGCAAATGCAATGTCAGGTCTGGCATGTGATAAATAAATCAACCTTTCTACTAGTCTTTGATACCTCTCATTTTCTACTGGTTTATCATTATCTTATGTTCTCTTTCCAGCTTCAATTGGAGTGTTACTAGGTTTACTGCCGAGCATACCTGTTTCTTGTAGTAAATCAGGGACATATTTTCTTTGTGAGACACTTATTCCTTTTATTGACCTAACAATTTTCATGCCTAAAAAATAACGTATTTGTCCTAAATTTCTGACTTCAAATTCAGTGGCCAGTAGTGTTTTCAAATTTTCAATTCAGGTTGAATCATCCCCTGTCAGTATAATATCATCCACATAAACTATTAAGATGGTTTTTAGTCCTTGTTGAGAATATTTAAAGAACATCGTGTGATCTGATTGACTCTGCTGATAGTCTTGACCTTTTATCACTTTTGCAAATCTATCAAACCATGCTTGGGTGACTGCTTAAGTCCATAGAGGGACTTATTCAATTTGCATGCCATGTCTTTTTTATCATGTTCACAAAAGCCTGGTGGTAATGTCATAAAAATCTTTTCATCTAGTACACCATTGAGAAATGCATTCTTAATATCCAATTGTTGGAGAGTCTAATCCGAATTCACAGCTAGTGATAACAGCACTCAGATAGTGTTCAATTTTGTAACTAGAGCAAAGGTCTCAGTATAGTCAATTTCATAAGTCTAGGTTAACCCTTTTGCAACTAGACGAGCTTTGTACCTTTCAATGGTTCCATTAGCTTTATATTTTACTGTGAAGACCTATTTACATCCAACTGGCTTCTTCCCTTTTGGTAACTCTACCACATCTCATGTTCCATTTTTTTCCAAGGCTCGTATTTCTTCTATCCTCTCTCCACCTCGAATTTTGCCAAGCCTCATCAATATCTTTCGAGATTATAACCTTGTCAAGGTTAGCACTAAAAGTATAGAATTTTGGAGACAAAATATTGTATAACATAAACTTAGATATAGGGTGTGAAGTGCAAGATCGACTCTGTTTTTTGAGAGTAATAGGTAAATCATCAGTAGAATTAGAATTACCTGTCTCGAAAGAAGGTGGTTGGAGGATATTTGGACCATTTCTCGAGGCAGACTCGTGTATTGAGAGTGAATCGACCTTTGTATTTTGATTTTGGCTTTCTTGAGTAAACCAGTATTTCTTTGCTTTCTTTGGTTTCCTGCATTTTTGCCTAAGTCTAAATGAATTTCTATAACAGGTTCTGTAATAGGCGGTTCCATATGATGTGGTGTAATAGGGTCAGGAAGTTCGGTGATATCTGGAGATGGGAGATCTTTTGAGAGAGAAATGTCAAAGGAGCAAAATTGATCTTCAAGATCTGTATGCTCCCCCTGTAGAGGAGTTTTGGTACGGTGTGTTCTCAAAGAATGTTACATCTAGGCTTGTAAATACGGTTTTTGTCGATGGAGCATAACATCTGTAACCCTTTTGAGTAGGAGAGTAGCCAAGAAACACACATTTTCTAGCTCGAGGATCTAATTTACCATGCTTGTGAGGATGGATGTGTACAAATGCTATACAATCAAATATCTTAAGCGGAATGTCAGAAGTGAGACAAGAGGTCAGAAAATAGTGTTTAAGCTTTTTGAGGGGTGTCTCGAATTAAATGACTCGACTAGGCATTCTGTTTATTAAGAAGGCAAACGTTAAAATTGCATCTCCCAAAAAAATTGTTGGCATATTTGTAGCAAACATAATGCTCAAGCTACATCTAGCAAATGTCTGTTTTGCATTCAGCAAATCCATTTTGTTGTGGGATGTATACACAAGAGGTTTGATGAATAATACAATGTTGTTGGAGATAATCATTAAGGAAATTATTGACATACTCAGTGCTATTATCAGTTCGTAGTATTTGGATAGGGGTTTGAAATTGAGTATGAATCATGGTGTGAAAGTTCATAAAGACCTGACGAACATCACTTTTATTTTTCAGGAGATATACCCAACATGCACGAGTATGGTCATCTATAAAAGTTACAAACGACTTTGTATGCGTGCGGTTAGGCAACCGGGTCCCATAGGTCGTTATGTATCATGGCAAAAGGTTTAGATGGAGTATATTTAGGTTTGGAAAAAGATGTGCGATGATATTTAGCAAGTTTATATATTTCACACTGCAAATCATGTAATTCTTTATTTGAAACAAGGAAAGTAAACAATTGTTTTAAGTACTAAAAATTAGGATGACCCATTATAAGGTGCCACAGCAAAACCTTATTATTTGTAAGAAGAAATGTAGAATTACAATTCGCAATTTGATACTGATCACTCACATTGGCTGTCTCAAAATAATAAAGTCATTCACTCTCTTTAGCACTGCCAATCGTCTTCCTCGATGTTAGTTTCTAAAAAACACAAGAAGATAAAATAAACTTAGCAGAACAGTTGTGAGCTTACTAATAGATAAAAAATTACAAGACAGTTTAGGGACATGTAAGACTGATTCAAGAGTGAGAGTGTTAGAGATTTTGATGCTTCATTTTCCTGCAATCAGGGAAAGGGTATCATTTGATATTTTTACTTTCAAATTTCCAACACATGGTTTGTATGAAGAAAATAGGTGATGATCGCCAGTTATGTGATCTGATGCACCAGAATCAATAATCCACGAAAAATTTAAGTTTATATTTAAAGTTGTTAGAAAAGTATTTTTGTGGGCTAGTGAGCCAGAGGGTATATAAGAAGACTGACCAGATGTTCGAATTTGAAAAAACATTTGTCGGTGTTGTTCCATTTGTTCGGGATTAAACACTAAGCTTGACTCAGCAGAAAATTTCTGATCAGAGGAGACCTGGTATCCTCAGGCTTTAAAATTTTGTCTCGATTTTCAATCAGCTCGTTTTCCATATATCTCTCAACATGATTCCTTTGTATGACCATTTGGGCCCCCACAAGATAAAAAATCGTAGGATTCAGAAAACTGTCCACTAGAGCTAATTGGGCTAGCCATGTCCATGCAACTCAGCCCACATTCGCGGCCCATTCCTTGTGCTCGCAGAACCAGCACCAGGCCAACGTGAAGAGCCAGGCCCATTTGAAGAATCGGGCCCGTTCGGCCAACTTGTTCGCCTAGCCCATTCACCCGTTCACCAGCTCTGTTAAATCCTCCATATCCGAACCCTAAGCCTCTTCTGTTATTCACGCCGCCACATAGGTTTCCTCTGAAGTTGCCGCCTTCACGGGCAAGAGTCACAGCCCCTCTCGGGTCGACACTACTAGTCGCGTAGAAGGATACTTTGCCGCCCTCGCCGTTCAACATCACACTCCTGCGGTTCTCCCTGCGTATTTTTGAAAATACTTCTCTTATTGTTGGTAATGGTTGCTGACCAAGAATCCGGCCACGGATTTCGTCCAATTCTCAGTTGAGTTCGGCCAAGAATTCAAAAACCCTCTCATTTTCAATTTTCTTTTTAGATTTTACACCGTCACCAACACACTCCCTTTCTTCTTCACAGACCAAATCCAGTTCTTGCCATAATCCAACCTTATTTATATAAAAATCTGTAATAGTGAGATTTCCTTGCTTCATCTGTTATAGTTGAGTCGTAAGTTCGAAAATTCGAGAAGAGTTTTCAGAGTTTGAATATGTTTTTCTTACAGCAGTCCACACATCTTTAGCCGTTGGGAGGAAAATGTAAGTCTTCCCTATAGAAGGCTGCATAGATTGAATTAACCATGAAATGAGTAGAATTTTCAGCCACCTAAGTTTGGAGTCTGGTAGAACTCTCAGGGTTTTTAGTCTCACCTATAAGGTACCCCATTTTTCCTTTTCCTTGAATCATGAGTTTGATGTTTTGAGCCTACTCTGTAATTTTTACCATTTAATTTTTTAATGGTAAGTTGAAGGGTAGAATTGCCGTTCACATTAGCTGTGAGTAAAGTCATCTCTTCTGTCTCTTTATTGGCATGATTAGAGGGACGAGATTTACTAGTATTTTCTTCTATGCTCTAATAAAAAACTATACGTTTTATTATATTTTTTGGAATAAAAAATATGTACAAACTGACATCTTTAAATAAATGACTTACAAAATCAAGTAACAGAAAAATAAAATCAAATAAAATTTAAATTATATTTACAATGTATAAATAAGATTCTAACCAACCTAATTATTCTAAACTTGTTAACATCCCTATAATTTCAGATTTCAACAAAATTGTAATTGTTGAAATCCAGAAATTTATGGGATTTTAGTTTGTAAGTAATTAGGAAAATAATTAGGAGCTTTTGTATCTATTTGCTGGCATATCTGATTTTATTTTTTGTATTAATTAGGAGATTTTGTTTCCTTTTTTTAGTGTTTTAGTTTTACTATAAAAATGTTAGCAAACACTGTGATTGTATAAGAAAATAAAAATACAATAATTTTTTCAGTTCTTCTTTTCTATAGCATTTGCTAAGAATCTTTCCTTGTGCAGCATAAGTTGTCCCTGACTCAAAATCATAGACAACGATGACATATATTGTGTTTTGTTCCTTTCAGCATGCAGCCTATCTTGCAAAGGAACAGAAATTGAGCTTAACTGATGCAGTCCTTGGTGCCTTGAATAAATCTAGTTTCAGCAACCAGACAAAGATGAAAGTAATGATTCAGTCTAGTAATAGCTCTGTTCTTATGAAATTGAAGGGTAAGGGTAGCTATGAACTGGTCTACAAGATTGACGAGAACATCGGTGATGCCCCTGACTCAACTGTGGAGGGGATCAAGAAGTTTGCTAATTCTGTTGTTGTCAGCAAGGATTCTGTCTTTCCTACAAACGAATTGTTCCTGACTGGTGCTACAAAAGTAGTCACAAAGCTACAGTCATTTAAGCTGCCTGTTTTTGTAGAAACCTTCAACAATGAGTTTGTATCGCAACCATGGGACTTCTTCTCAGATTCAACTGTTGAAATCAATTCCTATGTTTCTGGCGGTTTCAGTATTGATGGTGTAATTACAGACTTTCCTCATACAGCTGCTAGATACAAAAGTAAGTGTATGCTTTTCTTTGGAATATTTTTTTAAAATGTTTTCTGAAAGCCTCGGGAAAAGGGAGATGCATTGTTTATAATCAAGTTTCGTCTAGTCAATTGTCAATGCTTGCACAATTTTTCTATGAAGTTTTGATGCAAGAGCTATGCTAGCTGCACTCAATGAGTGAAACTAGCAAAATCCTTGGTGCAATAGTATATCAAACTTTTCTACATCGCCCAAATCTTAATAACTCAAGATGGTATATTTGCTGGTCTTGGACCTATATACTATTGGGTTTATGATGCATGCTTTGAATGTAGTACGTTTGTTATCATAGATCTAAAACTGCTGATATTAGTTCGACGTCCTCTATTGTTTTGTCTGGGTGATTTGGGGTCAAGTCAGACATTTATGAGCTTTTGTGTTGACCTTTTAGTAACTAACAGTGCTTTTGCACCAATACAGGAAGTCCTTGCTTACGTATGGGGAGCAAAACACCTCAATACATGAACCCCGTTGAACCAGGAAGTCTTATTAGAGCGATCACAGCTCCTGATTTTTTACCTCCAGCTGAAGCTCCAAACCCGGTTTTCACAGTGTCTGATTTGATTGAGCCGCCCTTGCCTCCAGTTTCAGATGCTCCAGCTGCTAGTCCAGGTGGATCGCAAGCAGCAACCCCATCACGTCCTAACGGACAACCGGAAATTTCTATCAGCTTCTTCCTGCTGAGTTCAGCTTTGCTCCTTGCTGCTCTCTTTCTGCTTTAAAGGCTTATCTGAGTTGGTGACGATCTTTCTATTCTATATAATTGTTCTCGACTTAGCTTGGCGTTTCTTGCTGCATCATGTACACAGCTAATTCATTTTTGTTTATTCCACCTTTTACTGAACAGTAGTGAAATTCTTTTGCTTTTGATGTTGATGTTGATGTTGATGTTGATGTTGATGTTGTTGTAGGTATATCCAATGTTCACTCTTCACCGTGTAATTTAAGATACAAAATCTTGGGAGATACTTGTCAAGATTGAAATTATTCTATTTAGGAACTGCCTTTTCATGTATGCTGTTGTGTGCTATAAGTTAATTCTTTTTTTTGTAATATGAGCTGATATTTTTAAGTTTTTATCTATATTTCATGGTACCTGTGGTCTTCTTCATACTGTGGCCGCTATTCTAATGTTGTATTCAAAAGAGAGCAATAGAAACTGCCACCCCAAATTTATTGACGCCCTCGGTTGAGAAATAACAGTTTGGACTTTGGACTATGTTATGTCGTGGTTGGTAAATTCAAATGAATGACAAGTGTTGACAAATTTTCAACATTTAATATCTTAAGTCAAACGTTGGCGTGAAAAGACACTGTTTTATTAGCAAGTCTACAAAAAAGTGAACCATTGTAGTTTATGCCCATTAGGTAATAGGTATAGTAACTAGCTTACAAATGGTTAGATTTAAGATTATTATAGCGATACCTGTTAAGAACTAAGGACTTCTTTTTTCTTTTTTTATAACAATTTTGATTTTTAATTTTTGATTTTTTTTTTCAAATTATTTTTCATCTAAATATATTTTGTAATAATTTTTTATTTTAATTTTTATATTTTTAAGGAACTAATACTAAAATATGGGGTGATTCATAAATTTTTAAAAGGAATATTTTTGAATCAAATTTATGATTTTTAATTTTTTTTTATTTAAATCAGTAAATCAAATCTTATAACTTTATATGTATAAATATTGGTGTAAGATGATTAAAAATTTAAAATTTGTAAAAAATATTCAAAAAAAAAATTTCTTTACTTTAAATTTCTTTGAAAAAAAAATATAAAGTATTACCAAATAAAATTAGAGATGATTTTTTTCCCTTAAAAATAAATAAGCAAATTTTTTTATTAAATATATTGATAATTATTTTTATAAAAAAATTATAAAAGTTGAGTATCATGCCATTAATCTCGATGGTTCGTATGCCGATCCACCAACTGTTGTCGACAAGCTAGACAACATTGCGAGAAGCTTTGCATGCTGATGAATAATTGCATTTTTGGCCAAATATTCCCTACATTGTTTGCAAGTACTATAATAAAGAGATGGCACCCTTTGGTGGAAAGTGAAGCAGAAAATTTTCATGTAAAGAAATTTTCCGCTGCTTTAGTTGGTGTAACTAATGGGTGGTTGGAATGGAGGCTTTAAAACAATTTCTATGGGGACATAGATAAGAGGTGGTCTAGGAGAGGTACCAGTTTGTGTATATAGTGAGACTGGTATGTTAGCTTGAAACCCATAAATGGTTTTTTTTTTTTTTTTTAACCTTTGTTTCATTGTCTTGGCTACATTATTCTCATATAATGTAAGATAGATTCTACAGTGATATCTACTTTTATTTTTATTTTTGTTTCCTTCAAAAGTCAAGTGATACATGTATTAATAAACGGATCTTTTACAAGATGGACACTTAAAAGCATGATAATACACAGATTACCAGCCAATACAACAAACATTCATGTTCAAACAAGAAGCATAAAGCCAGAACTAAGTACAACACAAAGTGTTGCACAACTATTCTACTAACCACACCATAGATCTAAGAAAAACAAACATAACCTCCCTTAATGCAGCAATTAACAACAAAGTTTTGTTGGTTATGCCTTAAGTAATACATTGGCTGCACAATTTCAAACTTGAATAATAAAACACCAACTACCATGGAACTTGCAGATGTAAAACTTCAAACGCCTAGTAAATTTGCCATGGAACCAAACCAACACCAAAGGTACAGAACATGCATACAAAAACAGAGAACTCACGACGGCGCACAGTAAAGAATGCACGAGGGCGTCATGGAGGGCACACAAGCGGTGCACACGGATGACGAACTTGCAATGCAAAGAAGATGCACAGTTTGCAGATGCTGATTTACCCCAAAAGAAAGTGTAAAGGGGGGGATCTCCAACGATAAAATGAAAGATGAAGGAAAAAAATAAATTCCACCGGAGAGAAATCCCCTCCCCCGTGGAAGATAACAGCTCTACTAGTGGAAAACTTGAAGAGTGGAGAGTGAGTGAAAATGAAGAAAAAAGAAGGTTAGTGTGTTGGTTGAGAAAGGTTAGAGAGAAAAGGTTAGCTAGGATTTTATGTGGCTAAAAGTTAATAGTATTAAAGCGAGGATTAAAGAAAACGTATTGTTAATTCTATGGAGTGACATCTAGTTAATAATAGAATAATTGTACGTATTAATTTTAACGTTTGAGGAGAAACCTGCCTTACTTTCAGTTTACGAATCCACATTTTCATTCTTGATTTATATTTGAGCAATAATTTAATGAAAATGCATATGCAACCAAAACAATATGTTGTCAACACTTTTTAATTACTATTGATTAATAAGAAATGTGAAATGTAAATTGAAATAAGATGTTAATGAAACTTATAATGCATCCCATTCAATCTATAACCCATCTTATCTCATCTAACTTAATTTTTTTTTAATGAGATGGGAGTGTAATGAAACAATATTAATTGAGATATTTCATTTATTCCTAATAGACCTAAATAAGATAAATAAAAATAAAAATAATACATGATTATTTATAATGCAAGTACATTGAAAAAAATGATATCACATATGTTTAAAATTACACGCATTAAGGCTACGATCTAATAATATGATATGATATTTAAATAAAATAGGCCATTAAAGACACTAAATGAGGGTCTTTTTGTGAAAACCTTCACAAACAGTCTTTGATGGTTTTTTCCGCTTCTCACAGCTGCTCTTTCACAATAAAGACTAGCGAATTAAAGGAGGTGAGTAATAATAAGCAACTATTAACCATTCATTAAACACCAACAGAAAAAGTAGCACATTTCACCTCACAGAACAAGTTGAAAATGGTCACTATCAAGGAACCACAAAAGGGGTAAATAATATTCTGAAACTAGAATTAACAAAGCAACAAAATTTTACGCAGCACTTCCAGCTCCCTTTCCCTTTTTCCTCTGGAGCTTCTTCATGTAGAACTCTAGTTCTTTGCCTTCCAAGATATACCTGAAAACACATACACATTCTCATATAAATGGCTGATTTTTAAGTATATTCTACTGATTCATAACCACCTGAGTAACAATGGACACAGAATACATAAAATAATATCGTTTGAGAAACACAAGGGGAAATTATGAAGAGTGAATAATGATGCAAATCTTTTAAACTCATCACTAAACGATGTCATAAGGATAGAAACATACATGCATGCAAACAAATTAATTAAATGACATACCCATCAGCACGACCACACTGGCCAGGTCGAGACGAGATACAGGCCAAAAGACGACCACCACCAAATTGCTCTTCAATATGTGAGTCAAGTGTTCGGTTCTGTTGACGCTTCTCCAGCTTCCTTACAACATGGTTACTCTTCTTCACCTCCTCAGTTGGAGCATCAGCTTCCTACCAACCAATGATGACCAAACCAAGCAAGGACAACAAAATTCATCAAAATATATGTAACTTACCTAAACCGAGTTGATTGCATAAATTGTACACTATGATTAATTCCACAATTTAATACCCAACAATAATCACCTCAATTTGCAGAATATAAATCGAAATGAAAAGAAAATTGTAATAACAGTCCACCAGATCCATGCAGGATCATCAAGAGCATTATTATTATCAAACATGAAACCAAGAAAGATACAGTTGGTTGTACAAAAGTAATTCACTAACCAAAGCAAGGAAAATCTATCAAGTACCAACCTCTCCTTCTTTCTTGGCAGCTGCGGCAGCAGAGGTTTTCTTCTTGCGTCCGATATCAATGCCATAATGTTGAAGGTACCACTGCTTAAAAGGTGCTGCATCAACCTGAACTATGGCACTCTTAACTAGAGTTTGAGTACGAACCAGCTCATTGTTGGATGCATTATACACCACATCCAAAATACGAGTTTTCCTGGTCACAGCCTCACTACCCCAGGAGTAATTTCCTGTGTCAAGCCTCAATGCACGCCATTTCACATTGCCACCACGAACCCTGACTCTCCTCACCGTCTTGTTGCTAGAGAGCTTTGTGTTTGCAGGTTGCCTTCCAAGCTCATACCTTAGGAAGAAAACAAATGACATACAGTTACTCTATTGAAAACTCACAATCTCACATGTTATTAGACTGACCTTTTCATGAAAAGAAGCTTAACAACGAGAGACAAAAAACAAAACTTGAGATAAAGAAACACACAACTTCAAGTTGGCGTGGCTAGTTCCATAGGAATATGTAAAATTATGAGCATGAAATAATAATAATAATAATAAGTTTCATAAGTTTAACATACTCTGACAAATGTACTTTTTATATGCCAACATTACACACTCAGGAAATTGCAACTTAAGAATATATTCCGGTTGAAAAAAAAATCATAAGCATTCCTTCGTTCTAATGGAAATACAAAGTTATGCTAATTGAGGATATAAAACACGATGCCTAAATTAAAGCAGGCGTAATCAAAATCACGACAACAAACAACAGAAAGAATACGACGTTTAAACATGAAATGCAATTCAAATATCAAAGCTCAAATCTTTTCCTGCAAAAATTTATCGGCATCCAAAGAAAAATCACACAGGTTAGTATTTACTTTCTCTTCTTTCTCCAAGCCTTTTTTTTGCCTCCAGTGGCACGTCTCTTATGCATAGAATCCCGAGAAATACCTAGCAAATCATATTAAAAAGAAATATGGTTAATATTTACAAAACTGCATCAAAGCGTCACATTTAGGAAGAATTGATACCAACATTGAAGCAAGTTGAAAACGGATAACAGAAACAAAATTTGATGATAAAACACAATTATGAAGGGATTGAAGTTGAAGCAAATAGAGATACCCATTTTGGCGGATCGAGGTTTCTACGGCTACACTATCCCACCCACAGCAAAATCTCGGCAGAGGAGGCTAGGGTTTGATGTAGAGGAAGTAATCAGATTCAAGTCAGGCTTTTGTCCAAAGTCCAAAACCCTATATCCCGAGGAATTACTAGTTTACCACTGTAGGCTAGGGGTGAGCAAATAATTTGATCGATCCGCTTAAATTAATAAATTTGATCTATTTATCGAATTTAGATCGAATTAGATTGATATATTTTGATAATCGGATCGGATTCGGATTGAAAAATATACAATCCGTTCGGATTCGGATCGGATTCGGATTCGAATTGACAGATTTTATAATCCGCTGTAATCCGATCTGGACTGAATTAGTATTAAAATTATAAATAAATGCATATTTATTTTTAATGTGTTATATTTAAATATTATACATACCACAATTACATTAAATTATTATTTTAGTTTTTTAAAAAATAAAAATGTTAAATTCTCTATAATAATTTAATAATATTCAAGAGTATATTTTTTATTATTTTAATTATTGACTATAAATAAATAAATTTTACTAAAAAATATACCAATTTAAAATTTAAATGTTAGTATATATTGTGTTTTATATATGATAATAATAAAAAATAAATTATAATCTCAATCCGACCTATCCAATCTGAAAAATTCGATCTGCTCGGATTCGGATTGACTACATTATCGGATCGGATTCGGATTAGAAATCTTCAAATCCGCTTCAGATCGGATTTAGATTGGTAAAAAACAGACAGTTTCGATCCGCTGCTCACCCATACTGTAGGCCTAAGAGTGATGTATATATTTATGTATGAAGTATGATGGCAAAATAGTTATGTATTTGGTGTTTATGTGAATGTCAAGATATAGTTTTCAGGCCCAAAAGTGTGCAACAAGGTTGGCTACGAAGGCCAAAGTTACTTTCTATGTAAATAGTGTTGCCTATTACCATTGGCAATTTGGCATGGAGTGTGAGACTAACATAAAAATTTTTGATAAAAATTATAAAATTTATAAAAATAAAAATAACAAATTTTTGGTTCAAAATGGTGAGTTTTAATTCTTATGTTCATACTGACTTTACCAAAATACTCTTTCTTTGATTGTATTTGTTTCAAAGGTCTTTAAAGTTTACAAGCTTTTTTAGGAATTCTGTAAGGTTTACAAAATGATTTTTTTTTTTTTTTTTGTATTTTTTCAAAAATATTTTTAATGTTTTTTAAAATACTTTTTTGAGTCAGATTGATTATATCTTATTTTAAACATTGTTTACGGTCCTTTTAATTATTTAAGTTTATGGCTCTGATACCAAATTGTGGGCTGAATTTTAGAAAGCTTCGGTTAACTTTTATCTTCTTATATGTTCTCTAAATAAATAAAACCTAAAAATTAAGTTATCAAATTTCACTTCATTTACTATAACATATTTTTGCATAAAATAATTTCTTAAAATTCTTCTTATCGGATGATCTATCAAGTATAAAATACTATAAATATAATCAGTATAAAAATTTAAAATAGTATCGAATCTTTTAAAATTTTATAAACAAATTTCATAACATTTAACCATCAAAATATTGTTCTAAATTTTTCATAAATTTTTTTTTGAAAAAAAATTTATGAATTTATAAATGAGCTTTAAATAAATATTCAAACATTCAAGATTTTTAATTAGCTTATGGTTATAACTATTATACCTGAATTTAATGGGTCTATCATGATTTTTATTTCCTCTATTTGTGTCTTCTTTTGTAACATTTGGTATTCCTCAGCTTGCTTCAAACCTCAATACTCATCTAGTTATGGAGAAACCCTTGCATTCGTACATAATATGGTGCTCAAAATTTAATTTACAAATAAATAAGAAAAGAGTGACTTCACTCCATTTTATTCATAATATGATAATTATTACAACCTAAAGTTAACTAAAAACCTTAGCTGCTCATTTCTTCAAAATATATAATTTCTAAATAGTACGTATGTAGAGAAAATAAATTTTTCAGAGAATTTTCCTAAGATATGAAGAGATTGAGTTTTCTCTCAGAGATAAGAGTTCATTTTATAACTGAATGAATCTTTTTTACAAAAATAGTTAACCTACTTTTTACTGTTTCTTGGCATATACTGCTGATAAGGTGTGGGTCCTACATCTTTATTTTTCGTTATTTCTTTCCTGCCGACGGTTCTTCTATATTCTTCTTTGTCATTTACTGCTGACAGTTTTGATGATGTGGATGATGACGTTTCTTCATCTTCCCTATCCCTGATGCAGAAAATGCATTTGTGATCTTGAGTTACCTTCCTGGCATAATAGCAAAAAATCTTCCTTATTTCTTGGTAGGCTTCTAAATTGTTGCTATTGAAATTTGCTTCGAATTTGTCAATTTTTTCTCCATCTTCTTCGGTGAGAGCTATATTACTGTGAGATATAATGATGATCTTGCTAGTTAAATAATTTACTTTAATTCATGTAGAATTATCAATTCTTCTGATTTCATAATAATTGTCATATTATTTGCTTTCTTAACATATAGAGTTCTTATGTATTGAATTTCTTTTATAGTAGTGCCCTTGGTTTAGGAATCTTTGTTGGCATTGGCAATGCCTATTTTAACAAAATGGTAGGACTGATGTAATCTTCGTCATTCCAATCCATCAACGAACTAAAAAATTTAAGATAAACAGGCTTATCTCCTTAAAGTCGGGAATTTTTGACACGACCTGAGAACTCGACACGACCCACTCACGAAATAGTCAGGTCCAATTTAACTTATATGTGTTGGGTTGTAAATAGGTCGACCTGTTTAACCCATTTAAAAAATCAGATTTTAACGGGTTAATTAGGTAACCTGTAACCCATATAAATAACACAAGTAAATAATTAAAATTATTACGGTATGTAGGTAATTATTTCTTATCTAATTATTTTATAGGTTTATACTTTGAAATATTATTGAGATGATGTTTAAATTCACTTCATATTTTATTTTTTTATTTTTATCAATTTATAATAATATATTATTTAGTTTAATTTTGTATGTTGTTATTATTGATTATTTAATTTAGACTTAAAACAAGTTTTTACTTATAAAGAATTAATGATATATATTTTTGTTAGACTTTTTTGTTACTGTTTGAGACTTTAACATATTAGATTTTATGTATCACAATATTTATGATTATTGATATTATTTTTTATTTTATATTAGCTAATATTTTTACATTTTTTGTTAAAATAATGCTTAAATTAATTTAATTTTTGGAGTCTAATTAGAATTTATTATGTTAATAGGTTACATAAATATATATTGATACTCGATATAATATCTCTGATTTTTTTATATTATAAAATATAATATATATTATTTAATATATTTACACGGGTTAAATGGGTCACCCAGGTTGGGTTAGAGTTGCACTTTCTGACCTGTTTAATAAATGGGTTGGATCAAGGTCAACCTTATATGGGTCGGGTCGTAAACGGGTCGACCCGAACACGATACGACCCACCTGTTTAACAGCTCTATATCTCCTGCTCTAATCTTTTTTCCTAAAATTTTTTATGGCCTTCAAGAAATTTTCAGGAAAATAATTTAATTCACTCAAATTAATTCATAGATAAAGATTTTCAATAAAGCCTGTATGATATGCTCTACATACAAAAATATGATCTACTTCTTGAAGAATGTTGAACTTACTTCCAATTAGATAGTCTTTTTTTGCTGTATAGAATTTCATATCTTTTATGTATTCTTGGGTAGATTTTCTAACCAAGTTGTATAGGCTTAACCATTGAGCTTTGCTAAGATTCATGTACTGATCTTTTTTTTCTTCAATTTTTGAAATATGTCTAAGGATGGTTCCCTAAATAAAATTGGTAGCCTTGTTATATTTCCTAAAGTTCTTAACCTGCTGGTTAAAGTTGGTTGTTGTTGTAATGCTATAGAATAATTTTTTACAACTTCTTCTGAATTTATCAATTTTGGTGTCCTGTAATTAGTATAGCTTACTTCGGCTTCTATTATATTGGTGAAGGTTATGTGAGTTACTCCACTAAATTTAAGAATAATTTTGCTTGCATCTGCCCAATTACTATAAATTCCAAATTTCAGACCATTGTAAACTACATAAATCTTCTGTTGTTCTACTTTTTCAGCTTCATCAATCCAATTAAGTTTTCATTTTCCTTTATCATAAGTTTTTTCTTCTTTTGAACTGTTAGGTTCTTATATTTTGATATGAACTTTTTCCTCATAAGTTTTTTCAGAATTTTTAGGTTCTGAGAATTGTTTTGAATAATTAAGTTCTTCCTTTATATTACTTGTCTCCATAAGAGATTTTTCAAGATATAAAAGTTCAAGTTGTTCCTGAAGGATTTTTATCTCCTTCTCTTTTATCTTGATCAATCTGTTCCATTCCTACAATCATAAAAATAGTTAATAGTGCTAATTTTCTAGTCAATGCATCTGCTAAACTATTTTTAGTTCCTAGCAAATGTTTTACATCAAACTTACAATAATTAAACCATTGTTACATCTAATGAATCTTCTTTGCTTATAATCTCCTAAAATATTTGTCCTTAAAAAATGTCCAAAATTTTTATTATCAGTTCTAACTATAAATTTTAAACTTATAACATATTTTACAAACTTTTTAATAACATTTTTTACAGTTAAATATTATTTTTTATTACTATGATAATTTAATTCATGACTTTGAAAAAATTTTGAAGTAAATCTATAAAAATATTCATTTTTATCTACTTTAATTTGCCTTTTTGTTTAATTTACCACATATATATTTTTTTGGTTGCGCCCTAACATTTTAGATCGGTTGCAGATTTGTTCTCAAATTTTGATTTGTTAAAGAATTGTCTCCATTCTAATCAAGTAATCATTTACATTTAAGATATTCTATATATTAAAAAAGTCAACTAAAAATGACACGTCACATTAATAAGAAACATATATTGAAAAACTGTTATTGATTAGGAAAAAAATCAATATGCAGAAACATATATCAATATTATCAATCAAGAATGAAAAGGAAAAAAAATTAGAGATACACCACGAATTGAATCATATGCAGTAAGTAAACTAAAATTCCATTTCATGGACTCAAGGAGGGTCGCATAGAGATTGGACTTCAATTGATCAGTAATGTTGTTGATATATAGCCCCAAATTCTGCTCTCCATGCTTGATCATCATCTTGTATAGTGTTATGTACTACATCTGAATCCTCCCGATACAGTGGTTGCAATGCAGACTCTGGCAGTTTGCTCTCTGCAATGTACTGCTTCATAGTTATCATCTCCATCTTGTGTTTTCTTTTAAGCTTCTCCATTTGCTTCTTTAACTTCTCATTATCTTCATGCACCTTCGTAAAGTTTTCCTGTGTGCATGGATCATAGCAATAAGTTCAACAGCAGATAGCAGGCACTAAATTTGTATGTGTGATAATCCTAATCCTAGTTTCAATTATAGCTCCTAAATTTGTATGTCAGAAACTTGATAATCAAAAATATATGACTTGTGTCAACCAAATGTAGTTAAGTTTTTCAAGAGCAGTTACCTCTGCAGTTGATGCTGCATGTTCTGCTTCTCTAAGCCTAACAAGGAGTTCTCCAGCAGCGTGAACCGCTTCTGCAGTATCTCTAAGTTGAATTTTCAGATTCTTGTTCTCTTTTTTCAAGATTTCCCTCTCCCTCTCCCTCTCTACTCTCACTGCAGAGAGTTCTGCAACAAGAGTTTTGGCAAAGCGAGATCCATGACCTTTCTTTCCAGCCTTTAATGCTGCCCTCTTCACCTCTGCTATTACTCCCATCATTGATCGGTGTTTTTCAACCAAGTCATTGTACCTCTCCTGTAGTTCAACATAGTGCTCAACAAATCTAGCATACCCTAGGACTGCTCTGCCAAGTGCATCATCCAACTCTTCTGTACTCTTCTTCTCTAATTTCAATTCCATCTCTAACTTCTCTGCTCGTCGACGATGGGTGTCAATATCAATTCTCAGTTCATCAGTTAAGGAAATCCACTCACTCTCTGTCTCTGTCCACCTTTGTCTCTCCTTCTCAAGATCTTCCTCACTAAAATTTTGGTATGCACCACTTTTTCGCAGTTGAATGGATCGTGACAATAAAGAGGATCTCAGTTTGTCAGTAGACATATTAATAGATGCATTAGTTTGTAACTGCAACTTGCTCCTCAATATTTGAATTTCCTTTAGAAGTTCTTCCTTCTCATTCACATCAAAAAATGCACTCCCGTAGCCATGAACAGACTCATTCTGAGTTTCTTTAATTTCATAGTTCTTTTTTATAATTTCCTGCTGATGGTTATCAACAGAACCACGCCTTGAAAGCTACATGAAACACCACCAATATAAGAAAACTTCCTACTTTTAAATGAAAACCAAAATAAATATATAAAATTTTGTTGACCTGCACTTCATCTTTGGGATCCTCAAATAGGATTATTTCATTCTTTGAAGATAGGCAAGGAACATTGTCTTGGTAGTATTCTTCAGCAAAATAATGTTTCTCTCGCTTGTGCTGCTCTATCTGTAAAAACCAAAAATTAATAATAACAAGTCAAATTAAGGATTTAAAAAACAAAACAAAACAAAACTTATGGAGGCATAAGGCCCAAAACAAAAAACATACCAATTTATTTAGCTCTTCTATATGTGCTGCTTGTTCAGTACAACGTTTTTCAAGCTCCTCTCTCCTGGTAACTTCGTCCATTGAGCTACTTGGGTCCTGGTTGAGAAGCAGGAAACAAATAATTTGATAATTAATAATTAAAATGCATGTAATAATAAACTTGACATTGTAAACAAGTTAGTTTGCCAGCATGCCTTGGTTGCTATCCCTTTCATTTGATTGCTATCTTGGACATCAGTGGCATCTTTTTCCTGAACACATTTACGGCAAGATGTACAAAGGAATGTCTTATTAGAATCATTTTCAGCTTCATCAACTTCTAGACAAGGTTTCAACATCAGATGCTCGAAAGAGAAGGCAAGTGGAGATTTGTTTGATGCAGAATTTTGCTGGTGACAATCAATAATCTTCAAGCCCCTCTGAAGACTAGCAGCTAATGATTCTGTGGGCCCTGCCAATTTTTTGCTTGACTGCAAGGAGGACCGGATGCATGAACTCTGATTAAGTGAATGCCTTGATTCATCTGCTTCAATCTTAGCATTGCCTGACACATTATTTTGACAAACTCCATAACTTGATGAAAAAGCTACACTCTTCCTCATGTTTTTCCCAAATTTTGGAGACTCTGACATTGTTGGCTCTTGAAGAATTGGAGACTTGCAGGATGAGCTGATTGAAATGCTACTTCTGAATTCTGAGTTAATAGCCCACAAGGTGTTAGAGGAACATGGAACGTCATCTGACAATGCAATTGTGTCCTCCTTACGAGGAAATTCGTTCTCCGACACATCGAAATACATTTCTTCTATTTCTGTTTCCTCTGGAAAAACAACAGCATCTTCACTCACAGAGTCCTCACAACTTTCACCTAACTGCATCGAATCTTTGTTAAGAGATTGGTCCCTTGGTGTCCCTTGATTGGAATTCTGCAACTCATCTAGCTGTTCACCTAGTTCCCTCACATCATCCTCATCAATGGCCATCTCTTCATCTGAATCATTGTCAAAATGGGGCAATAATAAGGAGTGATTGAGGCTCACTCTCAGTTGATTCAAGCTTTCACGAACATTGCGCCCTTGAAAGTACCCATTCCTATCTTCTGAACTGGAACTTGACTTTGCTCTAATTAGTTCTTCCTGCAATGAGGAAGAAAGGCAACGATCTTTAGTTTCAAATACGGTGCCACCCTCATATAAATTGCACATTCAGAGTTTACCTTCAACTGACGAATTTGATCACTTAGATCATTTACATCATCCTCTGTAATTTCATTTATTACTGGATTGTTTCCAATAGATTTCACTCGCTCTCCAAATCTTAGTGTTCTCAGTACTTCTCCATTGTTACTGCATTCAAGAATGTGAATTAAAATTGCATAGACCTCAAAGTTCCTAACATGCATGTTATAAATGTACAGGGATTCACAATATTACAGTGAAGTTACATGTTCAATATATTCAACAGAAAAAACAGAAGGTAAAGAGTTAAATACCTGTTATTTGGGACGATGGTACATAAAACTGTTAATTTTGAATTCCCACCTAAGGATTCTCTCAATAAATGTGTTAAACAGGAACCTCTGTATAGAACATCTTCAGGTTTTCCATAATGAGATTCTTTTGCAAGAACATTGACCAAGTGCCTGCACCAAACATGACATAAATATCAATATATAACAAAATGACATTGTTCTCTCTCTCTCAATCATCAATTGCATATCTCTTTTTGACAAAGTTAAAATACCATCTCACCATTTACGTACCACAACTAAGCTTCCAGCATCAAGTAATTTATCAAATAAAACTTGACTACAAATTCTATTGTGTGAAAAAGAATCATTCCAACATTTCACATGATCACTAAAATGATAAAAAAAGAAATGTATAAAATACCA
This sequence comes from Elaeagnus macrophylla, assembly GCA_029378325.1. Lineage (NCBI taxonomy): Eukaryota > Viridiplantae > Streptophyta > Magnoliopsida > Rosales > Elaeagnaceae > Elaeagnus > Elaeagnus macrophylla. The sequence continues at coordinate 96,325,842 of CM055640.1, forward strand.
TTCCTTTTCAAAAGAAGTTTGTCAACAGAGTTAAATGAGAGAGCATTCTCTTTTTCATATATAAGTAATAGATATTTATGGGTGATAAAAGTCTCTTCTGATTCGAAAAAACACCCCATAGTTCTTTTTTTGCATAAAAAAAATTGTGATGTACAAAAAGTAAGTAATTTAAAGTTATCCTCAAATACATTAGTAATCTACAATAAAGACATGCCAAGGGTAAAAAAAAAAAGTTAGTCAAACAAAGTTAAACGAGAGAGCATTCTTTCTTTCATATACAAGTAATAGATATTTATGGGTGATAGAAGTCTCTTCTGATTCTTAAAAACACCCCATAATTCTTTTTTGCATAAACAGAAAAGTGTGATGTGCAACAAGAAAGTAGTTCAAAGTTATCCTCAAATACATTAGTAATCTACAATAAAGACAAGCCAAGGGTAAAAAAAAAAAGTTAGTCAAACAAAGTTAAACGAGAGAGCATTCTCTCTTTCATATACAAATAATAGATATTTATGGGTGATAGAAAGTGTCTCCTGATTCTAAAAAACATTGGTTCAAAGTTAGACCCAAATACATTAGTAATCTACAATAAAGACATGCCAAGGGTCAAATAAATTGATATATTTGAAGGGCCATGAAACTATACCCAAGACGCGACAAGGACTTCTTTACATTCTTGACTGCCCTCAAAGATTGCCCACCTGTATCTTCAGCTTTGTTTCGATCTAGGCCAGCAAGATCAACAAGGCTGATTCTACTTGTTTTTGAACTACCAAAACATTTCGATGAAGTCCCCTGTGGCGTCAAATCATTGAACTCTCTTAGTATAGCAAAAAAAAATCTAAAACTCTTAGCACCAAACTTTGTTTCAATTTAATACGCATCGAAGCTTCTCATCCCCCCTCTTATTTCAAAAAAATTACAGATCTCTTAATCATATGAATATACATCCAAACAAAATATTATTCAACTGCTATAACTAGGACAATAAAACTATTTTCATTAACAAGACAGCAAGTTTCATTATCAATTGTACCTTACACCAGGACTCGATGATAAAAGTGAAAACTATGTAGCACCAAAACTTTGTTTCAATTTAATACGCATCTAAGCTTCTAATCACCTCTCTTATTTCAAAAAAAATTACAGATCTCTTAATCACATAAATATACATCCAAACAAAAGCATTAAAACAAAATATTATTCAACTGCTATAACTAGGATAATCTATTTTCATTAACAAGACAGCAAGTTCATTATCAATTGTACCTTACACCAGGACTCAATAATAAAAGTGAAAACTATATGGGACCTAGAACTCTTAGAATTGACACTTGTGGCTCCAACTTTTCTGCTCGAAAGCCCCTGCACCATATTTCAAGAAGTTCATAAATACAACAGCTAAATTTAAATTTATTACATGATCTTGAAAATAACTCATGTAATAAACTAGAAGATAACAATTATACGGCTTGTAAAAAGTAAAGAAGACATGAAAATTGTTGCACGTGAATACATGATGACAAGATCATGTAAAATGTATATCACCAACCTTTATCAAAATTTGCATTACATCCTCATAGCTAGTCACATATTCTTCCGTCAAATTTTCAACATATAACTCATTTTTTGCATCATCCTTAATCTGAAATGGTTCATCAACATAATACAACCTTAACGATCCCAAAAATAAATAAATAACTTATAGAATAGAGGCATCAATGAGTCCTATCCCTGATTCCCAATAATACTTCACCTTAAGGTTCCTCTGAGTTTGATCGAGTAAATCTCCTATTTCTTCATTATATATCTATAACAAAGAAAAAATTGACAGACTCGTTATGCATTTAGAAAGAAAAAACTTGAATAGTAGTCCATTAAATTTGACTTTTAAAAAGTATACCTCAAGAAAAGAGCAACGGCACTGGTAATTTATCTGTTTCCCTTCAGAATTCACTTGCTCCTACATATTATAATCAAAATTGATCAGCTGCACAACAAAAACATGCCGATCACTTTCAAATGAACCAACAAAGAACAAGGAAACATGTCATACTTTCTCAATATCAGAAAATAGCATTTGGAAGATGCGTGGAACAATTCCCTGGTGACTGGCAGAAGAAGGATCCTCAACCATGGCACTTGGTGGACCCCACATTGTGTATGTCTTTCCGCTCCCACTCTAGTGAGAGTTCCACAAAGTAAAAATTTCACATTAAGAATCATTACTGAACTCAAAAGTAATGAAATTTCTTTTGACATTTGAAAAGAAACTTTAATAAATTGCACCATAATATGTATAATACCTCTCCATAGGACAAGATTGAAGTGTTGTAACCAGCCAAGGCACTTTTAACCAATGGGACACCAACTGTCTGAAAAATGTCCACCTGATTGGAAAAAGAAGAAGAAGAAGAAAGTAGGGAGTCAAATCCTCCTTATTGTTGCTAATTGAACATAGTTAAAAGACAAACACCGCAATTGCTTCAGAACCCTAATACTCATTTTAAGTTGCTTAAGTTTTCATTACGTTAAGAATTCTCACCGAAACTTTTAGCTTACTCGTTGAGTTCTACTAAAGTCAATTGAGCTTCTAGTTTTTATCATTACCTTTATCAACTAAAACCATGTTGATTCTAAATTTTCTTATCTTTATCAAAGATGCAGCCGAAATTAGTACCTGTTTCGCTTGTGAACCAAAAACCGAATCAAATGTGAACTTCCGATCTTCTATTGCAACTGTATCTGCAGAAACCTTCTTTAATGTCTGATCTCCTTCCTTTTGACCATCAGTTGCTGGTCTAATTCTCAGAACAACCTACATAGAAAAGACAAAGTCAAAATTATAAATATATCAAAATTATTCCCCAAAAATTAGTGAAATAATTTATAATACCTTCACCGGATGATCAGGGAGCCCTGATTCTTGCTCCTGTCCATCCGATCGGGCCATCTCGGGCTGAAACCTTAAAGTATCTGACGGTGACTGCTTGGGAACAGTCGGTGATGATGGGCCGTAACTGAGCGGTATGTTTGGATCACTGGGAACTGCATTTTCGTTGTTTGGAGTAGATTTAGGGTTCTTAGAGGACTTCTTCTTAGAGGAAATTGATTTCGGAAAAAAATTTCGGATCGACGAAGGCGAGATCGTTCCAAACAAACCAGATTCCATGTTAGTACTTTATGTGACTTCGTTTCTTACTCTGATCGTTTCTAAGCAAGAAATCAAGTGGTCGAGACAGAGAACTGTACAGTACAGAGTTTGAATTCGAAATAGTGGAATGTTAGAAATGACCGTTGAGAGAAAAGAAAGAGGGTAATAGTCGTATATATATCACAGGGTTAATTAACAATTTGATATATTTAGAATTAAAAATTATTAACTACACGAAAGACAATACTACCCCTTTTTCTAATTTTTTTGATATGATAATATATAGAAATGTAAATTAAGATGTTATATTAATAAGATTTATGGTATAATTTCATTCATTTTTAAAATTTATCTTATTTTACCTTAAGATAATACTAATTAAAATATTTTATTTATCTTTAATAAACCTAAATGAGATAAATAAAAAATATATGATATAATTATTATTATTATTTATTTTGCTAAGGAGATGACATAATTATTTATAATGTTAGTTTAATAAAAAAATAATATAATATTATACTTAAAATTAAGTACATTAAAACTACAATTTAAATAAAATAATAAGATACAATATTTTACTATAAATTTATTAAAAATATTAAAATAAAATGAGATAAAAGAAGTCACTTTACATATATAATAATATATATAATTTAAATTGTGGATTACATATATAATAATATATATGATTTAAATTGTGTTCAGCTAATAGTCAGTCTTAGGCTTAATATGCTTGAACATCACATGTATTTAACAATTTTGCTTAAGTTTTTGTATAACCTTTTTTTTTTTTTTTTTACTTACATAGTAATAATTAAAACCCAAATATAAGCACACTTTTAAATACCAGTTATTATATAATATTAGAAAATTAACTACATATGTGCTCACTTTTTAGCACAAATACAACTGTTTTCTTTTATACTCACTTGTTGCACAATTGTACAACATGTAACATATTGTAATTATACAATTGTAAGTTTATGTAAAAAATAAAATTAAGCTGACGTCATAGTAATAATTAATATATAAATACAAATTTTTTTTTTTTCAATTTTAACGTTCTATTCCAATAATGAAACAATGTTGTCAACTAATTTTACTCGAATGGGAACTCTATAGCAATTGGTAATTTAACAAATGTTCAATATTTTTTATTTATTTATATGTACATATTTGTCTAGTTATTACCAAATTATATTATTATACAATTCATTATAAAATTTTACAATTGATATAAATAAAGTGTGAAATTGTGAAAGTTACATTACTTATATTAAATGAATGTTTTAATAACTTTATTTTTACAAGAAATATTTAGGTCACATTTTCTATAAAAATGATATATTTTAATCATTTTTTAATAATAAAATATTATTTTATTAATAAAAAATTATTAAATCATATTAAAGATAATTTAATGAGAAAAATTTGTTATTTTATTTTAATAATTTAAAACTTAATTTAAATAGTACAATTTTTTATTCTTTATTTTTATGGTCAATTCTTTTTGTAAGTTTTATATTTTATGAAATTTTTATTTATTTTTTAAAACTTTTTCGTATTGCATTTTTTCTATAGGTATCGTGTTTGTATCAAAATTATAAACTTTATAATATAAAAAATAGGGACTACATAGTTCAAAAAATTACATGATTAGTTGCGTTGAAACTACACAGATGAGCTCTTTTCAGTCTATCATTTTTGGATACTAGTATTAATAATTGAACATTGCACCTCCATTGTGTTGCTTAGAGCTATGTAGCGGTTACGTTATCTGTGTGATCTCCAACAATGGTGGAGAGTCATCCGTGTAATTCTAACGTCACAATTTTTGTAAGCTAATGACTTATGTAACCCTTATTTTTTATATTATAAATTCTATAATTTCAATCTAAACACGATATCTATACAAATGTTATACAAAAAGGTGCTAAAAAATACAAATTTTTTTATAAAATATAAAATTTATAAAAATAATTGACCAAAAAAATAAAAATATTATATTATTTAAATTAAATTTTAAATTGTTAAAATAAAATAATAATTTTACCTCTATTAAATTATCTTTATTATTATTTCAAATTTTTATTAATAAAATAATATTTTACTATTAAAAAAGTGACGAAATGTCTAATTTTTACTGAAAAATTGATCTAAGTGTTTCTTATGGAAAAAAAAAATAAACTAAAATATCATAATAATACAAACAAAATAATTTTTAAAGTACTTCATCCATAAATAAAATGATGTCATGTTATTAAAAAGTAAGCATTAAGTTAAACAACACAACTTTTATTATTAAATTAATAATTTTTTTCCTAAGAAACTAAATAAAATGCTGAAATTACACAAAGATGTTCACGTAAAAATTATAATGTGAATATAAATAGTAATAGAAATTTAAATGAATGAAAATAATATTATTATTATAATATTTCTTTTAATAGTGTAATTAAAATAAAAATTTAAAAATTATAAATGAAATAAAATTTAAAGAAAATTATTTAAAATGAGTAAAATTTATAAATGATTGTCTAAATGTGCAAGAAAAATTCTTAAAAAGTGTAGTTATAATGTTTTACAGTTAATTATAAATTACAATTAAACTAAACCAAAAAAAAAAAAAAAACCATGAATTATTTTTCTTATTTTCAATCAAATGTATCTTACATGTGTAAAACCGCCGACTCCTATTATCGCACTCATAACGCAAAGAATCCAAATTTTGAACATGAGGACAAAATAGCCAATGTATAAAGTTTCAAATAACTAGCCGTTAGATCATGCGACAGTAGCCAAATGGCCCAGATCCATGAAGAAATGACGCATAGTTTTATATAAAATTTTAGACCCATTTTAGCGTATTATTAATTACTACTGGAGCATATTTTGCATTAATTTTATTAATTGTTCTTTTATGGAGTATGAAATTGTATTTAATTTTTTTAAAAAAATAGTTTTATTAATCTCTTGAATTATACTTCTTAGTAATTTTATTGGTTATTTTCTTTATCAAGTATTAAATAGTTATATATTTTTTTTATAAAAAATAGTTATACTAATCTTGCAGTTTATTAGTTTAAAATATCATATCATTATTTACTCCTAGAACAATAAATAATTTATCTACATTTTATTGACTTAGAATACTGCATAATTACTTACTCCAAGAACAACAAATAATTATGAAGAATAATGCTAAAAATATATAAATTTGTACCCGAATTAATCGTCTGTCAAAATTTTAAAGAAAAATTAATTATTTTTTTATTTTTTAAAATAATTTTATCATGTGTTATAATATAAATAATTTATGTGCAAAAATGAGTACAAATGAATGTAACTTTATCATTTCTCTAATTATGAATAATTTTTTTTTCAAAAACATTTGTAACGAGTTATTTAAGAAAAGCATAACTCATAGCTAATAAGTTTCAGTTTAATGACATAAAATTTGTTTACGTATGAATATGTATGTAGTATAATTATTTTTAAAAAAAAATTATACCAAAAGTAATTTCAGATTTGTAGATGCATTTTGGGTGGTTTTGATTCTTAAAATACAAGTATGCATTTCACTTTTACATAGTTAATATATATTTTATTCATAAAATATATGCATGTAGTATATTCATATATTTTATGAATATGTATGTAGTATAATTATTTTAAAAAAAAATTATATCAAAAGTAATTTCAGATTTCTCAGATTTATAGATGCATTTTGGGTGGTTTTGATTCTTAAAATGCAAGTATGCATTTCACTTTTACATAGTTGATATATATTTTATTTTTAAAACTAGCATTTATATTAAATAATTTTTAGTGTTAGGTTAATGAATTTTGGATAATCTCTGATTTTTTTTTTTTGTGTTGAAATTATACTTAGCTTTGATTTTTATTGGCATAAAAATATGGTTTTTTTTTTTTTTTTTTTTTAAGATAGAAGTTCATTCTATAATCAATTAATTATAAATATTTGATAATAATTCATATATATATGAAACTCATGTCCCAGTATGAAATTTTACAATAATAATACTTAAATTTATTAAGAAGAAAGGTAATAAAAACATGTGCTTAGCATTGAGGAGTGTGTGATGATATTTTAGTCATAAATGCAATGTTTTTAATTCATTCCACATCATATCACAATTGTAGATTTTACGAAATATGATAAACACAGTTTGACACAATTTTATTGAAGGAAAAGCTAGCTCTATATTCCATAAACTTATGCCTTTGAATATCAATTTATTGGCTCAATTATAATATTTAATTAAATTTCATCACATCATTTAATAAAAAAATATTTATTATCTTTAAAATAAATAGTGATATAATATTTTAAATTAATAAAATTATTTTTAATTAAAAAACATAATTATTTAATATTTAATAAATAGAAAAATAAGTCTAATGAGGAATATAATTCAAAAGTAATAATACCTTTATTTAACATATATCAACAAAATGTAATAATTAAAATTTTCTTATCAACAAACTTTGACAACTACATGAAGTACACTTAAATGTGTTAAATATTTATGGTTTTAGTATCAATTACAAATGTCTAATTATGTTATATAAAAAGATAAAAAAAATAAAAAATAAAAACTTATAAAAAAAATAAATCACCTACAATCTTAATCATTATCCCGAGTTACAATATTACAGATTTAATTATATATTATAATTGTTTTTATATATGAAGTTCAATTTTTAATTTTTTTTATATGATGTAACTTTTTTTTTATAGTATGAAACATATGTATTTAAAAAAAATTAAAATTAAAAATAAATTTATTAAATAATTAAATCATTTAAAGATGAGATCTTTAAATTAGATTAATGATAGACATTTTAACTACAAATAATCAAAATTATAGTTATTTGTAAATATTTAACAAATTGTTTTTAAATAACTATAATGATGGTTATTACAATACTAAAATTATAATTAACTTAATCCGAACATATATTAATATTATTTATTTCATATATATAATTAAATATATTGTGGTAAATATATATATATATATATATATATATATATATATATATATATATATATAACTGTATACAGGAACGGACTCAAATATTTTCTTGGGGATACATTGTATACTAATATTTTTATGTACTCAATAATGTGATATGAAATTTGGACTTAATTATTTTTGCTCTAATTTATTTTTTATGTGTAAAATTACAAAACAAATAAATTTTGAATGTAATATAATAGACAAAATAAATTTGACGGAATAATAAAAAAATTATATCATAAATAGAAAAAATTACAACATACAAAAAAATAAAATAAAGAGATGATCATTTTTGTTAAGGTAAATAAAAATAAGCGAAAAAAAATTAAAATCTTGAAGTAATACCAACATCAAAATATAAAGCAATATATCTTTTATTTTCTTGTCATCTATGTGTTTCAAATAAAAAAATTATTTACACTTTTTATTTGTGTGTGAGAAAGACTGAGAATAATATGACAAACAAATATTAATAAATTTCATTAAAAAAATATTAATAAAAGTCTAATATAATTGTGAGATGAATGTTCACTTTTATTTTTTTATCAAACGATAAGTATTATTTAAGTATAAATTTAATATTTAATCAATGATAAATTTTATGCTTTTACTAAAACTAAAACTCATTATCCTTTATTCTTTGAATATGAGACACACTTATTTACTATCCGAACCAAAAGTTATGAGATGAATGTTCACTTAAATACTATAAAACTTGCAACTTTTCATTTCAAGTAGAGGTGATCTCCCCCCCCTCCCCTCTAAAATGCTAATCAAATTAATATATATTAGTTTACTAAATTAATAATCAAAATTGATTTATAAAATATTTATTAGATAACATTATATCGACTTATTTATCTCAATTTGATAGGTTCGATTTGAAGTTTAGACCTATTTATTTTTTAAATAAATTATATTATTTTAACATTATGTTAATGCTAAATTAATAAATAAGATTTAATATTTAATGGATAATTTAATTTAAAATGATTGTTTATATCATTTAAGTTATAATTGTACATCATTATGCCCAAGTAGAAAATAAATAAATTATTGAAAATTTGAAAATAAAATGAAAGTAATTTAGATCTTTTATAAGTTATATATATAGATAAATGACCACTATAGAAAAATAATATAAATTATTTCACCTTCTTATTAACATAAAAGTTTAATTAAAATTAGATAAAATTTCAATTTACAAATTTTAAAATCTTAATTGATATGAGATAAGTTAAATTTTCAATCTTTAAAATCAAAACAATTTATTTGGACTCATGAAACAAAAATTTAGGATAATTGTAACTTAATATTTGTTAGATATGTTAATTTATCTATTATTATCTTTCTTATTTTAAATTAAATTTGTATTATATTTGAATAAAAGAAAAATAATGTTAAAATATTACTTATATTGTGGTATGATCATTAAAAAAAAATATATATGTACTTTTAGTTGTACTTGCAAATAAACTGATTACCTTGGATTTAAAAAAAAAATTAAAGTAAACATTTTATTTAAAAATTACTCAATTTATATAAAGTAATTAATGTTAAAATATAAATATTACTTAAAAAAAATTCTAAAAAAAAACTAGACCGAACTAAAGCCATGTAGCGTCCATCAAACTGCTTTTTTTTTTTTTTTTTTTAAATTTAATCGCATATTATATTATAATTAATATAAAAGTGTAAATTTAATGTCACTGGCATTTTTATATGAGATTATAAATACGAGAAGCAGCTCCACAGATTATTTATCCGTACCAAAACGCATCAGCAGTCAAAGCCTCGATTCGCAAACAGGGCAGTTGACAGATTTTTCATTACAATTGACAGCAACAAATTCCACAGAAATCTTTTGACTTAGGAACTAAAGAACAAAAGGAGAGTATTAAAAATAATTGAAAACAGAAATATTTATCTTGGTTTCTTCAATTTCCTTTTTTGGACACTTGCTCTTTTGTGAAGTAGATTTTTATGTTGATTTCTAGTGTCTTTCGGGGGAATGGTTTAATATTTAAAGGCTGAATTTGGGTGGGTCTGCTTATGATTTTAGTGAATTGATCAGGGTCATTGTGAATTTGTGATTTGCCTTTCCCTTTTTTATTCTCTTGACTTGGGGTCGTAGTGTTTCTGTGTTGAAAAAAGTTGGTAGCTTTATTGCAAGCTGTTCGTATCTGATTACCTGTTGATGAATTTTGTTTGTCTTTTAAGCTTGTGGATTGGGTGTTTGAGGCTTCCACAGGAATTGCTAATTGGTCGAGTATTGGATATTATCTTGGGAATTTTACTCCATTTCAGCTCAGACTTCATTTTCATTTATAACTGTTCTCAGTTTTGAATTTTACCTTTCTGTTGCTTCGTTTTCCGGTCTTCAATTAGTTCGTGTGAAAAGGGTTCTTCGGTGTTGACACTTTTGTGGTAATTTTAGCTCAAGATTCAGCTACTGTCAATTACCCACTTAATTTTGCCAAATTTATAACTGGGTTCTTCAGTTTTTGGTCCCTAAGTTAGTTTCCGTTCGGCGTTTGAAGTGGTTACTTTAAAGGTCCAACTTTTAGGAAGCTTGTAGCTTCTGAATGATAACTAATCTATGCTAACATTAAGGAAGAAAACACAAGAGAAGAAGAAGGAAGAGAAAGAAGAAGAAGAAGGGAGGCTAGGGTTTGTATTATATGAATTATATGTGCTTAAGTTACAAGAGCTAGCCTTTTATAGGCAAAAGAAAGAAACAAAGAAAAAGACCAAAATACCCTTACAATTATATTAATTTACTCTAATACCCCCCCTCAAACTCACGATGCAGCTGCAAGAAGCATCGAGAGTTTGCCAACTAGAAAACGAAAACGTGAAGTAGGATATGACTTAGTAAAGAAGTCTGCAATCTGTAAAGAAGAAGGAACAAAAGGCAAGATGATGGTGCCTTGTTTAAGGTGTTGACGAGTAAAATGACAATCGATCTCGATATGCTTGGTGCGTTCATGAAAAACGGAGTTGTGAGTAATCTGGATAGCACTCTGGTTGTCACAATACATAGGTGTGGGATGAGAGAGAGAAACACCTATATCTGCTAGTAGCCAACGTAACCAAACAATCTCTTTGGTAGTAGATGCCATTGCACGATACTCTGCTTCAGTAGAAGATTGAGAAACAACAGTTTGCTTCTTGCTTTTCCAAGAGATAAGAGAATCACCCAAAAAGATGCAGAAACCAGTGATAGACTTGCGATCTGTGAGATCACGGCCATAATTAGCATCAGAATATGCACGCAGCTCCAAGGAAGATGTGGATGGAAATAAGAGACTCTGAAAAATTGTGCCACGAAGATACCGCAAAATACGGAGAACGGCTGCCCAATGAATGGTAGTAGGAGAAGCAACAAACTGACTAACAATATGAACAGCATAAGCAATGTCTGGACGAGTAATAGTGAGGTAGACCAAGCTTCCAACAATAGTTCGATATAAGGTAGGATCTTGCAAAGGAGTGCCATCCGAAGGAGAATATTGAACATTGTGCTCACAAGGGGTATCAACAATTTTACTATCAGTAAGACGAGCACGCTCAAGAATGTCAGCAGTATACTTAGATTGAGAGAGAAGATAACCTTTTGGAGAGAATGCAACTTCAATACCCAAAAAATACCGTAGAGAACCCAAATCTTTCATTTTAAACTGACGGGCTAATTCTGACTTTAGCACTGCAATTCCATCAACATCATCACCAGTAATAATCATATCATCAACATATAAAGAGAGCAAAATACGACCTGTAGTGGCATGCTTAACAAAGAGAGCAGAATCATGATTGCTGGAAGAAAACCCAAAAGAAGTAATAACAGTAGAGAATTTCTCAAACCATGCTCGAGGTGCTTGTTTTAGACCATATAAGGCTTTTTGAAGCTTACAAACTTCTCCATGATTATGTGGTACACCAGGCGGGGGAACCATGTAAACTTCCTCATGCAAATCACCATTCAAGAAAGCATTTTTAACATCCATCTGAGATATACACCATCCATGAGTAGAAGCAACTGCAATAAGTGTGCGAACTGTAGTCATTTTTGCAACAGGAGCAAAAGTCTCTTCATAATCAATACCACTCATTTGAGAGTATCCCTTTGCAACTACCCGGGATTTATACCTTTCAATAGATCCATCAGAATGAAGCTTAATTTTATATATCCAACGGGAACCAATAGCTCTTTTACCTGGTGGTAAAGGTACTAAGACCCATGTATTTGTTTGATGCAAAGCAGTAAGTTCCTCAGTCATAGATTGCTGCCATAGGGGATCAAGAACTGCCTCTTTATAGGATAAGGGCTCAGAAAGACAATGAATAGATGCTAAAAATGAAGTGAAAGAAGTGGAATAAGACGAGTAAACAAAATCAGGTAGTTGAGTAGCCTTACGAGTGCGCTGAGGATAACGAGGAGGATCCACAATTCCAGGAGGAGCTTGGGCAACTGTAGGGAGAGGGGAAATATCAGAAGTTTCAAGCTGTGTTGTACCAGTATCTTCAGGTGTAACAGTACGAATCCTGCGAGAATATTGAAGAGGAAAAGGTACTATAGGATCAGTAGATGAGTCAGGATTAGTAGTTGGAGGAACCTGTGGAGAAAAACTATCAGTAAAATCAGAGAAAGGATCAATATGACTAAGATCTGACTTGGTGAAGTCGTGAGCTGAACTAGGAATAGAAAAGAAAGGTATATGCTCAAGAAAGATAACATGACGAGAGACATATAGTTTTTGTGAAGTTGGATCAAAACAACGATATCCCTTTTGTCCTTCACCATAACCAAGAAAAACACAAATGGCAGAACGGGACGATAATTTTGTACGTTCTACATGAGGACGAAGAACAAAACAAGTAGAACCAAAAACTCTCAATGAAGAATAGTCAGGAGGATGTCCATATAGTTTTTCAAAAGGAGACAAACCTGAAGTGATGGATGATGGAATCTTATTGATTAAGTTCACCGCAGTAAGAACTGCTTCTTCCCAAAACTCACTAGGAACAAAGGATGACAACAAAAGAGAACGAGCAGTTTCAACAATGTGCCTATGTTTCCTTTCAGCAACACCATTTTGCTCAGGAGTGTCAGTACAAGAAGTTTGGTGAGTAGTTCCATCTAAAGCAAGCAAATCACAAAATTTATTGGAAGTATATTCACCACCTAGATCACATCTAAAACACTTAATTACAGCAGAATGTTGAGTTCTTACTAGGGCTCTAAAGTTATTATAAATATCAAAGAAATCAGAACGACGTTTCATAAGATATACCCAACAAAAACGAGTGTGATCATCAATAAAAGAGACATAATAGCGAGACCCTCCTTTGGAAATAACAGGAGAAGGTCCCCACACATCAGAATGAACTAAATCAAAAGGTGCAACAGAATAAGAAGTACTTCTATTAAAAGGTAATGCAGAAAATTTTGCAAGTTTACAACCACTACAATCAGAGATATCATGAGCTTGCAAATTTCCTAAGGTTCCATTAGAAGCTAAAAATCGTAAACGGGAAGCTGAAACATGACCAAGACGTGAATGCCATAAATAAAAACTAGAAGACGAAGGACACAATCGAAAAGATGAAAGATCAACACTAGGAGCTGCAAATACTGGTAATCTCAGCTCGTCCAAAACATATAATCCCCCTTGCCTACGGCCTGTCCCAATCAGCTTCTGGGATTGTAGATCCTGCACATGACAAGAAGTAGAAGAAAAAGACACTGAGCAACCAGAATCACACAATTGACTAACAGATGCAAGGTTTAGTGAAAGCTTAGGAATATAGTAAACATTATGAAGAGACAAATGAGAATTGACAACAGACCCAACACCTTCTAATGGCATAGGAGTACCATCAGCAGTCATGACAGGCACAGATGATGTAGGACATAAAGAAACAAAAGATTTTGACTCAGGAGACATATGGTGGGAAGTTCCAGAATCTAAAACCCAAGTTGAAGATGACATACCTGAGGAGCTAGAAAGGGACTGACCTATTGTAGAAGAGGCAGACATGGCATGTGGTTGTGATTCAAGAAACTTTTGAAACTGTTCGGTGAGGGCAGCCAAGGTAGAATTGGAGGATGAGGTGCCCAAGTCAGATGATGTCGATGGAGGAACAATTGCTGCAGTGTTATATTGTGATGGGCGAAATGGACGTGGTTGTGACTGGTTGCTGAACTGTGGAGGCCTGAATTGTTGCTTTGGTTGGAACTGATGTGATGTCCGAGTCAATTTTGGACACTGAGTTTTCCAATGACCCTTTTCTTTACAAAAACTGCAAGTATCAATCCCAACCCTTACATAAGGTCTATTTCCATATTGAACAGGAGGTCGAAAAGAAGTTGCAAAGACAGATGGATTAGGTGTTTGAAGAATTCCTTTTCCTGCTTGAGACTTAAGGCGTATTTCATCAGCCAAAAGCTCACTTACCACCGAATCAACTGAAGGAAGTGGACTACGATGCAGTATGGAGCCACGAAGGCCCTCAAAATCATCACGTAGTGCCATTAAAAATTGAACCAGGCGTTGTTCCTCTCTACGAGCAATATAAGGTGCACAAGCTCGTAGTTCTGCTGATTCTGTTAGAGCCAATTGATCCCAAAGATCTGTCATTACTGCATAGAACTCTTGAATACTCATATTTTTCTGCTCAACAGCTCGAATATCTGATTCTAACTGATATTGTTTTGCAAAATTTGACTGTGTATACAATCTTGCAAGATGTTCCCAAACTTCCTTTGCTGTTTCATACTTTGCTAATTGAGTGCCTATTGAGTGTTCAACAGAATTATTTATCCAAGTGATAATTTTTGAATTATCTACTTCCCAAGTATCTAGCAAAGTTGCATAATCAGTCTTCTCCGTTGTAGGTTTAATGACAATTCCAGATATATAACCCCACATCTTTTTGCCTTTCAGAAAATTTTTCATTACATAACTCCAATACGAATAATTCTTTCCATCTAACCTCACACTAACTGATTGTAATGAATCATCCTTATTACTAGCAGCCATTGCAAAAGACAAAACAAAACTTCCAGATTTTCAAACCAGACAATATTGCAGTTCCAACAAATATCCAAACTTATCAAAATCAGAATAGAAGTACCTATTTGATGTGAGAAACAATACTTCCAGATTTCCAAAACGGACAAAATTTCAATTCGAACAAATATCCAAAAATGATCAGAATCAGAAGAGAAATACCTACTTGATGTGAGGAAAAATACCTATTCCAGTTGGATCCGCGAAAAAGCTGGGCCTGGATTTACAATACCTTCAATAATCTAAGCTCTGATACCATGATAACTAATCTATGCTAACATTAAGGAAGAAAACACAAGAGAAGAAGAAGGAAGAGAAAGAAGAAGAAGAAGGGAGGCTAGGGTTTGTATTATATGAATTATATGTGCTTAAGTTACAAGAGCTAGCCTTTTATAGGCAAAAGAAAGAAACAAAGGAAAAGACCAAAATACCCTTACAATTATATTAATTTACTCTAATACTGAATACTTGTACGTTTTCAGCTTTAACATATTCTAGTGTTTTTACTGTCTTGGCACTGATTTTTCTTGTTGTTTATAAGTTCTTAGGACCAAATTAAATCTTTGGGGTTTTTGGAAAAGTTAAAAAAGTTCTCATTTTTATCTAGGGTTTTCTATTTTTGCTTAATCTTTGAGCTCATGGATTAGGTTTTTTTATTTTATTATTATTATTATTATAATATAGAGTTGATTTTGGAATGACTTGATTTCTTGTGTTGTTTCAGATTTCTTCTTAGTTGTCATGGATTCTCCACTGTCTTTTGTATCTTCCCTGAAGGGTTCTGTTATTGCCGAGCACGAGAAGCAGAACTCTGACTTCTTCATTCAGAGTTCAGGTTCTCTATCTAATGGAACTGAGTTAAATAGAAAAGAAGCTGTAGTTCTTAGATACCTTCATTGGTGTTCTTGATGTTTTCATAAATCAGGCTAGGGACATTCATAACATATGCATATACAAGATGTTAATGCTAAGCTTTTCTTGACTAGTGATCCCGAAAACACAGCCGCTACCAAAATTATCAACGGTGGTGGTAGAAATCCTGTGTTCAATGAGACTCTCCAGCTCAATGTTCATACTATCGAGTCTTTTCTCAAATGTGAGATATAGATGCTTAGTAGAGTGAAGAATTATCTCGAAGACCAGTTACTTGGTTTTGCTTTGATACCTTTGTCTGAAATCCTCATGAATAATGGGAGACTAGAGAAAGAGTTCTCTCTTTCTTCAACTGATTTGTTCTATTCTCCAGCTGGTTTTGTTCGATTGTCTCTGTCATATACTGGGGCTTTGCCTGAAGTAATCACTGCTGTAGGTGCTCATTCTACTACACAAAATTCGGAGATATCCAAGTCTTTTTCTAGTGAGTTAGATAAGATAGAGTTCCCTGATCCTAATATTGTCAATGAAGATGAGATAATGGTTTCAGAATATTTTAGCATCCCATGTAACAGTTTGGAGTCTCAGACCACTGACAGTTTGGTTGCTTCTGATGTTGGAAATCAACATAGTTGAGAAGACGGTATTCAGGAGTCGTTGCAAATTCGAAACCTTGATTCCCCAACGAGCAGTGTGTCAACCAATGGGGTTTCATCCCCTTCAGTTCCTACAAGCTCGGAATCATCTGAGTCTCCAGCAGTCTCGAAATATCCGAATCAGAAGCAGATTTTTGCCGCAAAAGAACGGAAAGCTGTGGATGCTAAAGATAGTGAGAGTGAACCTTCAGGTGGTTTGTCGAGTGATTCAGTGAAACTTGAGACTGAGCAGAATGTAGTGCAACAAGACATAGTAGACATGTACATGAAAAGCATGCAGCAATTTACCGAGTCCTTGGCAAAAATGAAGCTTCCTCTGTGTTGAGGAGTGATGAGTGCTCGAAAAGCACTAATATTTCGTGATTAATTATGCTTGATTGATTGATATATAGATTTATTATGACTATTATTTCGATTATTTTCATAAATCTATCCATTCGGAGTCACGGGTATATTTTAGTGCATTTCAGGTGTTTTTAGCATCAAATGATTCAAATGATGAAAACACGCGAAGACGGAACACCTACGGCGCTCGGATCACGAGTTACGGACTAATCAAGACGAATATGTAAGCCTTACATATAATGCCATCACATATGTAAGGGGGGACGTGAAAAGAAGGAAAGCATTGCGCGCCGCGGCGAGAGAATTGCATGCCGCGGCGTGAGGCTCTCGGGTTTGATCCTGAAAACATAGAAGCATTGCGCGCCGCGGCGAGGGAATTGCATGCCGCGGCGGGGAGCTCTCGAGTTTTTGCATATTTTTCAGAATTTGTGTTGCGCCGCGGCGGGGAAAATGCATGCCGCGGCGCGCCTATTCCTATGGCACATAGGATTCGTGTAAACCCTTACATCTATAAATACCCCCTTAGAGTCCCCCTTACATACAACTCGAAATAACTTGACCAATTCATACACAACTCTTCCTCTTCTCAATTTTGCGACCCAAACACGACGTTCAATCAGTTTTGAGAGCGTTGCCACACTATAACGAAGCGAGAGACAATATTCTAAGGATTCAAGGAAGCTAACGACAATCGAAGATAAAGCTTACGGAGAAGTACGTCAACCAATCCATAAGCGGTATTTAGATTTAGGTTTTCCTTGTTGTTATAGAATTAATTCATCTTCTTTATTTGTTAAAGTGTATGATCATATTTTATTTGTCTATGAATAATAATATGAACATGTCTGGCTAATTTAATTATGGATGTTTAGTTTGTGTTGCCATGTTTGCTAGAATTGTGTATGGTGTATCTTTTTGACTTATGAATAAAATACTTTTTGATTAAGAGCATGTTTAAATGTTTGATTATGAATAATTATGGGCCCATTTGATGTTCGTAGTTAGATTGAAAAATCTAAGAATTTAGTTAGAGGAACGTCACCTTAACTCTATTCCGAAACACTTAATCAAAGATTCAAGTTAGTGACTTAGTCATAGCATTAATTTGATTGGCATGTTTTCCTTGCGCATAATTTGATTGCTATTTAATTTACCCCCGCCAAAGGCAGTTAATTAGTTAATCAACAAAGAGACCTACCCCCGCCAAAAGGAGTTTCGTAATTAAAAGGAAAGCCGGTAGTTTTGTTCTTATAGGACGTTAATGTTATATCACCATACCTTTTCGATGCAAGCATGGCCAACCAAGCTAAACGTCCTTACATCCTCTATTGATATTTGATTTAATTGAATTGATTGTTTGATTGCGATTTTGTTTTAGTTTAATTGTCGTATGATTGTTCTCGTTACCGAAATCAACCAACCTTTTTACAGTTTTATTAGCATTAGGATTCTAGTTACTTAGAGTTTTAGTTTCACTAGAACTCTATTTAATTAGAGCTTTGTTTTCATTAGAACTCTATTTAGATTTAAAAGTTAGTTATTTAAGACCACTGCAATTCCTTGAGAGACCGACCTTGGAAGTTGCTTATCACTTTACTACGAGTGATTCGTACACTTGCGAGTACACATTTTAACACATCAAGTTTTTGGCGCCGTTGCCGGGGAATTGGCGTTTTAAATAATTTTCTTTTTAACTTTTTAGAGTTTCTTATTTTTTTTATTTTGTTTATTTATTTTATTTTTTATCTTTTATTTATTTATTTATTTATTTATTTATTTATTTTTATTCTAAAAATACAAAAAAATCAAAAAATCAAAAAAATCAAAAAATAGTGCTTTTAATTGCTTAATCTGTGGTGCTTTGATTTCTCTGTTGTTTTTGTTAGTTTTTGAAAGGTACCGTTCATAGACAACATCAACGAATTTTAAAATGCACCTAATCAGGCTGGATACAGAAATCCATGAGCCAATACAAGGCCTTTTGAAGAGCTGCATGATATGACATACATGGAGGTATGTAGCATTTGTGGTTTATATGGGCATTATGCTAATGTTTGCACTTTTGCAGGTGATTACTATACACCCACTAATTCAAACTTTGATCGTAATGAGGGATGTCACCCACCTTGGAATGATCCTTATTTTAGTACCTATAATCCTGAGTGGGAAAATCACCATAATTTTTCATGGCAAGCAAACTCTACCCCACCTTATGCCCAATACAACATGCAAAGCTCAAATTTTCAACCATATGACCCACCTTATGCACAATACCAAATGCAAAGCTCAAGTTTTCATCAATATCCATCTAGGGCCACCTTCGAAGAGAGCTTGAATTCTTTCATACAAGGAAGTAGAGTTTCTAATCAACCTAGGAAGCCAACCTTAGAGGAAACCTTGAATGCTTTCATACAATCTACTAGTGAAAGGATGGAGTCTGTGGAGGCATCAATGAAAAGAATAGAAATGCAAGTTGGGCAATTAGCGGAACAAATTCAAAAAGAGTTGCCCACTCAAATTGAGCAAGTGAAGGATGACACAATCCTTCAAAGTGGTAAAAATTTTGAAAATATTTATTTTCCTGAAACTTTTGATGATTTACCACTTTGTGTAGAAAATACAGATGGAGAGCAAGCAATTCTCAAAGAATGTCAAGCTGATGAATATCAAATTCTACAAACTTCTATGGAGAACAAGGAGGAATTATCTTCACCTCCCATGCCACACAAGGCACCTAAGACTTGCACATCCCCAAATTATTTTCCATACTACTTCCACAAAAGAGTGTGTGCTGTACTTCATAGGAAACAACTACCGAGATGGAAGGACAAGCTTAATGACATATTAGCTCGAAAAATTGATATCACACACTTCAAGATCTTTGATGATGGTGGATAGAAACGAATTAGCAACGTCTTGCTAAGACGTTAAAGAAAGCGCTTGGTGGGAGGCAACCCACCATATTCGGTAGTATCAATTTCTTTTCTTTATTTTCTTTTTATTTTTTTTATTTTATTTTCTTTTTCAATTTTTCCTTTATTTTTATTTTATTTTGAATTGTTTAACTTTGTTTGATGTTTTTGTGTTTTCAATTGCCTTAGTTATAATTAAAAATTGGGTTTGAATGTGAATTGTGTGCATACACTTTGAGGTTCAATATATGTTCATATACATACATTCTTCATGAGAGAAGCGAGGAACAGTGAACCGGAGCATAGCGAGTAACGACACAATCTCATACGAAAGGGGGTAACTTCTTACACTTTTTCTTATTTCTTATGTTCTTCTTTTTCACATTGAGGACAATGCAGAAAATAGGTTGGGGGTGGGAAGAATATTCCATGAGCATGAAATATGACCAATTTTAAATTTTTAACTTTGTCACTTGAATTGTTTTTAGTTAGTGTCGTGTCTACTTGATTCAATCCGGAAATCTATGATATTAACATGATTGTAATGAAGATGACATATGAGAGATGTTAGATTTTTACCTAAGCAACGAAACACACAAATGTTGGATTCATCTAATTTGAGAATTTTGTGGTACATGTGGTATGTATGCATGGTTAGTTTAACTATTCTGATTTGTGGAATGTATGCATGTTCATGATATGTTTTAAGTCTCAACAATCTCTAGAACTCATTTGAAAACACGTTGAAGCGAAATAATAGAAACAAATGCCACTTAGAAAATGATTTAGGCCATCTTTGGACCGTTTGAACTTTTCATGCTTTCCCGAAATATTTTATCAATAGCACACCCTTGGACTCAACATTGACATACATTAAACTACCCTTAGTGATAAGAGTACTTAGTGTAATATTTGATTTTCATGAGCAATTATGTTGTATAAATGTAAATCTTGCTTTTCGATCAAAAAAAAAAAAAAATATTGATGATGATCGAAATAATAAGCAAGAATAAAGAAGAAAATCAAGCAAAAGATCCAAAGGACATTTGAAGTTAAGGGAGAATGAAAAGAACACTTGGTGGAAAAAGTTGAAAATATGCTTGTGAAATAAAAAGTACTCTTATCATATGAAAACATCATTTTTGTACTTTCATTATCACATACCTAGCCACAACTTTACAAGCTTAATGAAGTCCTATTGATTCTAGGTAGTTTAGTTTCTATATTAGTGGAGATGAGTTTGAAAAATGAGCATATGGAGTTTATAAGTGCAAAAATTCACTTTCATATTTTACTTGCACATTTATGAGACATTGAAATGTAATCTATGAATATCATGCATGACACGGTCAGATAGTATAACTAACGGGTTTGTGGTGTGATTGGTTGTTCAAAATTCGATTACCATGATGAGTTTGATGTTTGGACTGTTTTTGAGCTTAGGTGATGTTTAACTATTTCATGTATCATTCGTTGTTAACAATTTTTGAGACGTATGCATGGATTGATTCAAGTATTGTTAGAGTCTTTATTAGTTTTGAGTTTTTATTTGTGTCAGTTACAATGTTTGCGGGTATCATCACTGGAAACCCTCACGAGACTATAACTCGTCCACTAGGGCCACCTAGGGGTTTAAAGGCTTGTTGCATACGCTAAATGCAACCGTGACAATCTACGGAAGTGATTTAGGTTAGGTTAGTTTATTTCATTTGTTTTTAATTTTATTTTAGGTCGCTTCACTTGCTAGAGACTAGCAAGAAGCTGGTTGGGGGTTGTGATGAGTGCTCAAAAAGCACTAATATTTCGTGATTAATTATGCTTGATTGATTGATATATAGATTTATTATGACTATTATTTCGATTATTTTCATAAATCTATCCATTCGGAGTCACGGGTATATTTTAGTGCATTTCAGGTGTTTTTAGCATCAAATGATTCAAATGATGAAAACACGCGAAGACGGAACACCTACGGCGCTCGGATCACGAGTTACGGACTAATCAAGACGAATATGTAAGCCTTACATATAATGCCATCACATATGTAAGGGGGGACGTGAAAAGAAGGAAAGCATTGCGCGCCGCGGCGAGAGAATTGCATGCCGCGGCGTGAGGCTCTCGGGTTTGATCCTGAAAACATAGAAGCATTGCGCGCCGCGGCGAGGGAATTGCATGCCGCGGCGGGGAGCTCTCGGGTTTTTGCATATTTTTCAGAATTTGTGTTGCGCCGTGGCGGGGAAAATGCATGCCGCGGCGCGCCTATTCCTATGGCACATAGGATTCGTGTAAACCCTTACATCTATAAATACCCCCTTAGAGTCCCCCTTACATACAACTCGAAATAACTTGACCAATTCATACACAACTCTTCCTCTTCTCAATTTTGCGACCCAAACACGACGTTCAATCAGTTTTGAGAGCGTTGCCACACTATAACGAAGCGAGAGACAATATTCTAAGGATTCAAGGAAGCTAACGACAATCGAAGATAAAGCTTACGGAGAAGTACGTCAACCAATCCATAAGCGGTATTTAGATTTAGGTTTTCCTTGTTGTTATAGAATTAATTCATCTTCTTTATTTGTTAAAGTGTATGATCATATTTTATTTGTCTATGAATAATAATATGAACATGTCTGGCTAATTTAATTATGGATGTTTAGTTTGTGTTGCCATGTTTGCTAGAATTGTGTATGGTGTATCTTTTTGACTTATGAATAAAATACTTTTTGATTAAGAGCATGTTTAAATGTTTGATTATGAATAATCATGGGCCCATTTGATGTTCGTAGTTAGATTGAAAAATCTAAGAATTTAGTTAGAGGAACGTCACCTTAACTCTATTCCGAAACACTTAATCAAAGATTCAAGTTAGTGACTTAATCATAGCATTAATTTGATTGGCATGTTTTCCTTGCGCATAATTTGATTGCTATTTAATTTACCCCCGCCAAAGGCAGTTAATTAGTTAATCAACAAAGAGACCTACCCCAGCCAAAAGGAGTTTCGTAATTAAAAGGAAAGCCGGTAGTTTTGTTCTTATAGGACGTTAATGTTATATCACCATACCTTTTCGATGCAAGCATGGCCAACCAAGCTAAACGTCCATACATCCTCTATTGATATTTGATTTAATTGAATTGATTGTTTGATTGCGATTTTGTTTTAGTTTAATTGTCGTATGATTGTTCTCGTTACCGAAATCAACCAACCTTTTTACAGTTTTATTAGCATTAGGATTCTAGTTACTTAGAGTTTTAGTTTCACTAGAACTCTATTTAATTAGAGCTTTGTTTTCATTAGAACTCTATTTAGATTTAAAAGTTAGTTATTTAAGACCACTGCAATTCCTTGAGAGACCGACCTTGGAAGTTGCTTATCACTTTACTACGAGTGATTCGTACACTTGCGAGTACACATTTTAACACATCAAGGAGTCCCACATCGGCCAGGGACGGTCCTTCCGCTGTGCTTATATCACTGGGCTCACCTTTAACCCATAAGCTGGCTTTTGGGTTATAATCTGGGTGGCCCAGTGGTTCATCATGGTATCAGAGCGGGTTCCTGGGTTCAGCGATGTGCCCAACATGGCCGCCCTCAGCGGTGTGTCCAACATCGGTGTCTGCCGATGTGAGGGGGAGTGTTGAGGAGTCTCACATCGGCCAGGGACGGTCCTTCCGTTGTGCTTATATCACTGGGCTCACCTTTAACCCATAAGCTGGCTTTTGGGTTATGGGTGGCCCAGTGGTTCATCATGGTATCAAAGCGGGTTCCTGGGTTCAGCGATGTGCCCAACATGGCCGCCCTCAGCGGTGTGTCCAACATCGGTGTCTGCCGATGTGAGGGGGAGTGTTGAGGAGTCCCATATCGGCCAGGGACGGTCCTTCCGTTGTGCTTATATCACTGGGCTCACCTTTAACCCATAAGCTGGCTTTTGGGTTATAATCTGGGTGGCCCAGTGGTTCATCTTGGTATCAGAGCGGGTTCTTGGGTTCAGCGATGTGCCCAACATGGCCGCCCTCAGCGGTGTGTCCAACATCGGTGTCTGCCGATGTGAGGGGGAGTGTTGAGGAGTCCCACATCGGCCAGGGACGGTCCTTCCGCTGTGCTTATATCACTGGGCTCACCTTTAACCCATAAGCTGGCTTTTGGGTTATAATCTGGGTGGCCCAGTGGGACTCCTCAACACTCTGGATATTGACACCAGAACGTCCAATTTGGGAAATTCAAGCTCAGATCAGAAAGTACAGGCAACAACAACGAAGAATACTGGTTCCCGGGTGTTTTATGGGAGCAGGGCATTCTTCTGAGCTTTTGTTTAAATGTTTCAAAGGAAGATACACAGGTGAGTATATAGGTTTTAGAATGGAAACTAATACTGGCGATGAAATGTAATGGAATGTTATGTTTTGTTGTATATATATGAACTTTTTTTCTGTCAAGTCTTTCTTTGTGTCTACTTTGGTTTCAAAACTAAAAGGTGAAATCAAAATTTTTACTCTAGGCTAATAATTCATGTAATTATGTTAATGATGTTATGGTCCCACACTCATATGGATATTTAAAGAAAAGAGTTGTATAGGCCAAAGCATACTTGTGATGTCAGATATCCAATTCCAGCTGCTAGATGGGTTTCTATATTTGGGGCAAATGTTAGCAGTTTCATGATTTAATAATAAAAATAAAAATAAAAATTTCTAAAGTACCCTTATTTTATTAGTAAAGAGAAAATATACTTATATATTAAGATATGATTCGAATTTGAATTTATAATGGAGAAATTAAGAGTTATACCACCTATACGAGATTGCCAAGAATTAAATATAACGTGAATGAAAATTATTTCTTATATTTCTTACATATATAAAAAATAAATACAAGAGTTCTGAATAAATTAGAATCCTGAACAACCTAGAATTATATTATAGATAGACACATATTAGTTACAATATATTATACACTAATTACATGATTCACACTAACACTTCCCCTCAAGTTGGTCCATATATATCGACCATGCCCAACTTGCTTAGTGAGTCATAAAATGCCTTCTTGGAAACTCTTTTGGTGAACATATTTGCAAGCTGCTTCTCAGTGGGAACAAAAGGGAAGCTATTGAGTTTGGCATCTAGCTTTTCTTTTATAAAATGACGATCAACCTCTACATGCTTGGTGCGATCATGCTGTATTGGATTTTGTGATATGTCAATGGCTGTCCGACTGTCACAATACAACTCCATAGTATTTTTGAGTTCGAAACCCAAATCAAACAATAAACTTTTTATCCACAGCAATTCACAAACACCATGAGCCATACCTCTATACTCAACCTCAGCATTAGACCGCGCCACAACTTTCTGCTTCTTACTTTTCCATGTAACCAAATTACCTCCCACAAAGGTAAAGTAACCCGATGTCGACCTTCTATCTGTAATACTTTCCGCCCAATCTACATCTGTGAAGCCACAAACTCCAAGAGGATTGTTGTATTTAGTGAACATTACTCCTCTCCCTGGAGCTGACTTCAAGTACCTTAAAATCTCACAACTGCATCCATGTGACTCTCACTCGGGTTGTGCATGAACTGACTTACCACACTTACTGCATATGCGACATCTGGTCTAGTATGTGCCAAATAAATTAGGCGCCCAACCAACCTCTGATAGCGAGCTCGATCAGTTGGTACTTGATCTGGATGCTCTGCTAGACAATGATTTTACTCAATAAGAGTGTCAATAGGTTTACAATCCAACATACCTGTTTCAGTTAGTAGGTCAAGAATGTACTTTCTCTGACATAGAAAAATTCCTTCGCTCCCCTAGCTACCTCAATTCCTAAGAAGTACTTCAGTTCACCCAAATCCTTCATCTCGAACTCAGAGGCTAGTTGTTTCTCTAATTTATCCATCTCAATAGTATCATCTCCAGTAATTACCATATCATCAACATAAATAATTAAAGCTATTAACTTCCCTTGTTGATATTTAAAAAATAGCGTATAGTCTGAATTACTTTGTCTGTAACCAACCTTCTGCATGAACTGTGAAAACCTTCCAAACCAGGCTCGAGGAGATTGCTTGAGACCATACAAAGACTTCCTCAATTTGTATACAAAATTACTAGGAGAAGCAGCTACATATCCAGGTGGAAGACTCATGTATACCTCCTCGACTAACTCTCCATGAGGGAACGCATTCTTGACATCAAACTGTCGAAATCGCCAGTTTAAGCATGCGACAAGTGAAAGCAAAACCCGAATAGTATTCATTTTGGCAACCGGAGCAAAAGTCTCATCGTAGTCTACACCATACGTCTGAGTGAACCCTTTTGCTACAAGGCGGGTTTTATATCGATTCACAGATCCATCAGCATTATGTTTCACGGTAAACACCCATCGACAACCAATTGCCTTCTTGCCTTCTGGTAGAGGCACAAGTTGCCAAGTATCGTTCTTCTGTAATGCCTCCATCTCTTCCTCCATTGCCTTCTTCCATTTTGGGTCTCCCAACGCATCCTGCACTCTATTAGGTACTGATACAGTAGATATTTGATTTACAAATGATTCATATGACTTAGACAATCTTTTAATAGACATGTAGTTAGCTACTGGATATTTTGATTTTGCATAGATATTTGGTTCATATCTTTTGGGTGGTTGACCTCGAGTAGACTTATTTGGTAATACATACTGTCTAACATTAGACTCAATACTATTAGTATCAGTAGATGTATATACCTCAGATGAGTGACCTTCAGTACCAGGGAGGTGTTGATCAAGGGTATGAGTGATGCCTGAGGGAACAGTAGTATCTTCATTTTCATTTTCAGTAATTGGAACTGGTGCTTGGATACTTGGAGCATCTGCTTCTTCCACTACTGAATTCAATGGGTTAAGTATCTCAACTGGACCCATCAAAATATCAGTAGATGATTCTTCTGATTCCTCCCCATCACCATGATACAGTTCTTCGAAATATGAATTCTTCCCCTAACGAGCAGTATCAGGTGAGGGAAAATAACTCATGTTCACAAAGAATGTAACATCCATAGTGACAATACTTTCTGGTCGGTAGATGGAAGCACTTGTACCCTTTCTGATAACTTCCATAACCAACAAACACGCATTTAATTGCCCGAACATCTAACTTAGACCTCTAATTTTTAGGAACATGAACAAAAACAACACAATCAAATACACGAACAGGAAGATTATGAAATGATGATAAGGATATATGAGATGCGAGAACCTTGAATGAGATTTTTTCGTGAAGGACATTAGATGGAAGGCGAATGTTGAGATGGGCAGAAACTTGTACAGCATCGCCCTAAAGATATTTTGGCATATGAGCACTAAATAGGAGTGCACGAGTCATATCAAGTAAATGACGATTTTTTCTTTCAGACACCCCATTTTGTTTTGGTGTTTGTGGGCAAGTAGCCTGGTGAACAATCCCATGTATTTTGAAAGAATCTTGAAAAATTCGATTAACATATTCTCCCCCATTGTCAGAACATAGGACTCTAATGGTGCTATTATATTGTGTTTGAACATAAGTACAAAAATTTTAAAAAGCTGAAAAAACTTTATCTTTGGTTCTAAGAAGAGCAACCCTGACAATCTTGTACAGTCATCAATAAACGATACAAAATACCTCATACCTGATACAGTGGGTTTTCTATACGGTCTCCAAACATCAGAATGAATTAATATAAAAGGAATAACACTTTTATTAGAAATACTAGAGGAATAAGTAATACGATGACTCTTGGCCAAAACACATGTCTCACAATGTAAAACAGACTCACTAACACCAATAAACAAAGTAGGCATAGATTTTTTTCATAAGACTAAAAGACGGATGCCCTAAGCGGCGATGTCACAACCAAATTTCACTTAGCTTGTCAGAGCTTGAAGTCAACGCGGTGCGGGATTGTGCTCCTGGTTTCTTCCCTCGTAGTTCTGATCCAGACGAAACAATCTACCGCTCAGATACCCTCGACCAATTATTTTCCTGGTAAGAAGATCCTGAAAGATCACATACATAGGATAAAACGTTACAGAACATTTAGACTCAGTATTCAAGTGTGGGACATATATTAAGTGATGAGATAAGTCAGGCACATATAAAATATTATGAAACTGTAAAGTTCGAGTGATACAGACTGACCCCTTTCCTAAGATAGGAAAAGCTTCACCGTTAGCATTCGTAACATAAGACACTGGTGGAGAAGATAACTTAGTAAAATAAGATTTATCATAAGTCATATGATCAGACGCACCAGAATCAATAATCCAAGTATTAGATCCAACAAAGTGAGAAACATTTAAGGCCATACCAATCTTACCACGACCAGCTATTGAAGTTATAGGGGTACCTCCATATGTCACATGATGATCCTGTCCAATCACTCCATAGAAATCTGGTTCTTGTACAACTTGTACTGCAGCTGCTTTCGCTCTAGGGCGATAATTTGGTCTTTTAGGTCTCAGGTGCGGGTTTAGTTTCCAGCAAGTCTCTCAGATATGCCTTGCTTCATTGCAATAAGAGCAATGAGGACAAGGACGATTGGCAAAGCCTGGTGGAGGTCCTTGCTGATGAAGTGGAACTGAACTTTGCTGCTAGAGAAAAGGTGTCTTTGATTTGGCTTGAATGGCTATACTAGATAATTCAACCTGTGTCTGATTAAGACTTTCCTGCTGAGATTCGTCCTTACGGATGTATGTAAAAGCTGTGGTCAAGCTTGGAGGGTCTGGAATTCGGAGCAATTCACCCTTGGCACAATTATGTTTCGTATCAAATCCTCTTAAGAATGCATGAACTTGCTCAAGCTCTTTTTCTTTCTGGTACCATATAAGGTCCTCTTGATTTTTAATTTTGCACGAACATTTCTGATCAATTTCAGCCCATATATTCTTCAGCTTAGTAAAATACATAGACATTGGTTGCCCATTCTGTTGCATGCTAGTAGCTTTGCACATTAATTCGTGGACTTGTATAAAGTCAGATTCATTAGTGTAGAGGTCTTCCAAAGTCTTCCATATGGCCTCAGCTGTGTCACACTCTTCCACCATCTGTAGTACATCATCAATGATGGCTCTAAATAGAATAGACATTACGAGGCCATCATCATCTTTCCACTTAGTATAGGCCTCCACATCATCTTCACGAGGAGCCTTGATTGTTTCAGTCATATGACTCATCTTGTGCATCCCACGGAGATAAACAAACATAACCCTTTTTCATGTTTGAAAGTTGGTACCACCGAAAGAGCCACCTTTTGAACTCTTGACAGAGATTTCAAATTTTGAAATTTCAGTTGTCATAGAACTTTGATTTTTACTTGAATCTCCCATTGAAATAGACAATAATAAGATGTAGCGGAATAATTTTTTTTTTTTTACCGTTGGCCGATTGACTGTTGATCAGTTACTGATTGGACTGGTTATGTGTTTGGGTTGGAATGTGTTTGGGCTGGTTGCAAATGGGCTAGATGGTAGGGAATAAATGTAGATAAATATGGGTTGATGGGTTGTTTGATGGGCTGATGGGTTGTGGGCTTAGCTGATGGGCTAGGGTTGGAGAGGACTTTGGGCTAGGGTTTGAGAAGAGTTTGGGACTAGCGACAGATTTGGAAATCTGTGGGGCGGCTGAAAAGCGTTGACTGGAGGCGGCAGATCAGGTGACCCATGCAGAGGAGAGACAGGCGGGGTGAACGGACAAGTGTGGCAATAGGAGACAGGCGCGGCGGGCGGAGCCAGACTCGGTGAGACAGGCAAGGCAGAGACGACAGATCTGAACAAGAGGACGATAGATCTGAACAGGCGGATGGACAGAGTGCGACGGAGACAGCCGCCCACGGAAGAGACAGGCGGCGATGACGACGGCGCTGCTTGTGGATCTGACTGTGGTTGGACTGACAGAAGACGAGAGAAAAAAAGACAAAATTCTCCTTTCGAACCTCGCTCTGATACCAAGTTAAATATAACGTGAATGAAAATTATTTCTTATATTTCTTACCTCACAATAGAGGTATATATAGAAAATAAATACAAGTGTTCTGAATAAATTAGAATCTTGAGCAACCTAGAATTCTATTACAAATAGACACATATTAATTACAATATATTATACACTAATTACATGACTCACGCTAACACTAAGTAGTTTCATGAACTTTGTCATGTATGGAGCTATACACTTGACTACCCTGTTAATAATCTGCATCGCATCACGACTCATGTAATCTTCAACTACTTTCGTTTCTTGCCAAAATTTACATAACATGTCGGTGGAAGAAGTGACTATTTTTTGAAAAGGTAAGGGTGTCAATTGGCGCAGCCCATTACGTGCTTGTTGTGGCAAGTGGGCTCGAATGAACGACCCGTGAAGTAGGTCCAGCTCATGGTCGGTGGCCAGAATCCAAATATGGCTGGGGAGCAAGGAATAATCAATTGTTTAATGTGTCTAATGGCATGTTTAGATTAAAAGATAATAATAATAATAATAATATAATTGAATTGAAAATAAATAATAATATTATTAATTTATTATTATGTTTTGTTTGATAAATGTAATAAAAAATAAGTTATTGTTACAATATTTATTTTGTTGTTTGGATGGAATAATTTAATAAAATAATTACTATTATTATAATAATTTAAAGCATGTTTTAGTTTTAGTTTTGGTTTAAAGTAGTAAAACTAAAAAGAAAAGAGTGTAAAAAATAAAGATATAACAAAAAGTGCAGTGGGCCATGATCATGTAATACATGTGTCAGAAAATATTGGTAAAAAAGACTTTTACGTATATAAACGTAAAGATTTTCATCACCCAATGATTTTGAAAGCAAACCAAACAGCGGGAAAAAGTAAATACTCATTACATTCTAATCTTTATTACAGCAAACCAAACACAAACACAACATGCTGTAACTAAGCTATCCTCTAGTTTAACTCATTACATACGGATAGGGGTTTAGTCAAATTTTGCTCACATTCAGGTCATATTATATGTTTGTTGAAAAAATATTAAAATTAACATTTTTTAAACTCATAATAACAAAATTAACACTTTTTGTATTTAAACTTATATTTTCACAATTAAAAAAAATGACTAATATATTCTTTTTTTTAACATCCATTCAATTAAAATTGAACGACGATAATTTAGATCCGTTCAATATTTCACGTTCGATATTATTGAGGGTGCTAGTTTTGTTACTATAAATTTTAGGGGTGTTATTTTTGATAATTTTTTAATTTTGTTTTGTTATAGAATCATGGAGCAAGAATGTCCAAAATAATTTTATATCGAAAAGCTGGCTTAAATAGGAGAAACATGTGAAATATCGAATTTAAAAATAAAATAAAAGAAAGAGAGTTGTATCTACTCATTTTTTTATTTTCTTCAATGGTTGCTTCTTTTTTTCTTACCAATAACCACTTGTCCTAGGACTTTTGATAATTTTCCCTTTCTTATTCCAGCTTCTACCTTTTATTTGGTAGTTATATTTTAGCTTTATGTTATATCACACTAGTTTGAAGTTTTATTTTTGATAATTTAATTTAAATATTCATTTATTTTGAGTATTGTGTACTCGTGATTGTATTTATTATATTAAAAAAATTATAAAATTAACATTTTTAAAATTTATAATAATAAAAATATTATTTTTTAAAATTAATTCATATGTATCTTAATTTTTTTCATTTTAAAATAAAATTTATATTTTTATTATTATATATTTTAAAAATATTATTTTAAAAATATTATTTTATTATATTTGTTATACGACACAATAAATAAAAGAGGTCGTATAACAAAGTTTGGCAGCTGGAGATGATCTTACGATACATGGTCTAGTTTTTATCATCATTTTTATTCCTTTGTCCTTATCTCATTCCAACCTAGTCTTTGTGTTAACTGTTAAGAGAAGAGTAATCGGGAATCGAGCAACTCTAAAAATTTACACATGGGCAAATACGACAAATGAGTACCATATATTTGGTAATTAGTTGCGTGTATATAATAAATAATGTATTAATTATTAATTAAATATAAAATAAAAAATATAAAAAATTAAAATAATTGTAAAATTTTTTATTAATTATATCATGTAATTAATGTATACATTAGTGGTAATAAAAATATTTTTGAAATGAAAAGTACTGCAGTCAATAGATTCTATACCCGTTCTAGAGAATCATCACAGTGTGAGCGTACTAGTAAGTAGAAATGCAATATCCAAAAGCATGGGTTGCACATTTTCTTACAAACGCAGAAAAGCAAACAGTCTATTCTCTGTGAGTGTATGTGTAAAAGAGGACCACATGCATTTAATACGTTCTGAGATGTTTGTGAAAGATAATTTTAAAAGAAAAGACTTAAAGCCAAAAACAAACCATATCCTAATCTATGGAAGAAAGGGTAAGTATCAGTTCAACCACACAACAAAGCTTAGAGATGAGAAATAGAAAATTCATTTCCTTTTATAAAACTTATTTTAACCCTCTACGTGTATGTATGTTTCTGCTTCTCGAATCTTGCAAAATCGCTTTTGACAAAAAAAAAAAAAAAACGATTGGGACTAAATAGTAAAAAAAAAAAAAAAAAGAAACTGCCAAAAGTACTTTTAGAGCTTAAAAAACACATTTTGTATTTAGTGAAAAATGTTTTTCTTACTAAAACCTCCAATGATATATATTTTTTTAATAGAGAAAAAAGCTATCCGGATGAAGACGGGGTAAAGTCTGTTATGCTCAATTCACCAGAATCAACGCTTTGTCTACTCTCACAGTGGTTAGTACATCAGGCTATTGTCAGAAGAATCTTTATACATAATTACGGCTATTTTATCTTTCGAATTCATAATTTGGTGCATGTAGTCTAGTGGGGTTACCTATTGGGCTATCTATTGCCGATCTAAAATCGCTAATGATTGAAACACCTAAAAGAAGAAGAGGCAAATAGACCCTAAATCGAGCTCCACAGGTCTGGCTTTGGATCAATTTATATATGAATTGTACCAGATAATGTCAAAGAAGAAATTCAAAACGCATGCATAAGTTTCTGTAATAATCTAATAAACAAATAGAATCAACATCCTCAAGTAACTTATTTGATGGGGATCCCATATGGGAAGTCCTCCATTGTTACACGCTAGTAAAATCGAAAACCTCGCATACAATTTGAGAGCCAGAAGAATTCTAAGGATAACCATCAACTTTGCTAGGCATTACATAATGAAAAGAAGAAGAAAAAAAAATCAAATATGAAATACCCTATCATTTCTTTGACAGACTAATTCTGGCTCATCTTGCCGGAGATACAAGATCTGTCAAAACCTATCCATCTCTTCGGTATACATCCCGCAATCTGATTTTACACCTCAATCAATTCCAATAAAAGAGGCTACACTTAAGCAAACGAAAAAGAAAAGCCAAATTCCTTGTAACTGCTTTCTCTTAATATGTATACTTGAATTCAAGGAACTCACGTTAGAACTCTATTATCAGTGCTGAACATCAATATAAAAAAAAGACGTATAAAAATTCACAAAGCTTCACTGTTTAGACTTTCTCTTCACCTACTATTCTCTTATTGACACCAAACCACAAATCTCCTAAGCAGCAATTCCTGAAATAAGCATGGATAAAATGTTAAACAAAGAAGAAGAAGAAGATGCATTAACAGACTCTATACATGAGTAGCATAGTTCTAAAGCAAGTTTTAAGACATGCAAGGTTCACCGGACCGTGGAAGAGTTTGACATACCCTCTTCATAACGATCATTTCTAAACTCGAGATCGTTGGTTCTACTCAATTTTTGAGCTAACATGGCAGGGGAATTTTTTTTTTCTTTGGTTCTACTACACATTCAAGCTTATTTTAAGTGAATTTTTACTTATGAACATTAGACAGAAAGAAGATGAACAAGAATATCTAATGAAATCATGAACTTACCTCTATTTGTTTGTCTACTAGTAACAGCATAGCTTCCAATATAATCCTCAGAACTTTTGGTAGTGACATCGGAAGCAATATTCCCAAGTCCATAACCAAAAGTGCTTGAACCATCAAGCTCACGAATGGAAGAACTCCAAGTTGGATCGCCATAAACCGAACCACTGCGGTAAAGATCTCCATAAGACCCCTCAAAACCGGCGGATGAAACAGGATATGGTGAAGTTGAGGTCACACCTGTGCTGCTATTGTTATTGTTTCTTCCATATCCAACTCCTCCCAATCCAAAGCTGCTATCTCCACTTCCATAACTACTTCCACTATTATAGCCAGAGGCATTTCCTAGACCTTGAGTTGAAGCAGGATTTGAGGCCCATGTTGCTCCACTATTTCCAAATGAAACTCCAAAATTCCCACTTCCAGAGCCCATGTAAGCGCCCGAGCTCCCAATGTTGGTGGTATTGCTAATGCCTCCACTTCCCCAGACATTTCGAGTATTTGAGCTCAAGAGAGAATTGCTCCTCCTACTACCTGCATTATATCCGATAGGAGCAGTATACCTGTTTGAATTGCCACTATAATAGGGACTTAAAATCCTTGCATATCCTAGACTACCGCCAAAGTTCGAATTTCCTCCATAGCTTGGATTTAACCCTTGCTCCAGATTCAAACCCATACCATAACCAGTAGTACCAAATGGAGAGAACCCGCTTCGACCACTAGATATTGGACTGAACCTATCATCCATCCTAACACCAAAACCTCCAACTGGACTCAGATTATAACCCTGAGCATAACTGTTTAGGATGCTATTAGCCCTACCAATACTATAGTTGTATCCTATAAGAGGGCTTCGGCTAGGCCCTGGGGATAGTTCTTTTGGAACTGCCCTCTTCACCTCAACCATTTTACCATTAAGTTCATGAAATGTTTTATGAAGCACTCTATCCACTGCTTCCTCTGAGTCATAAGTAATGAAGCCAAAGCCTCTTGGCCTTTGAGTGTTGTGATCATACATCACTACAACATCAGTAATTGTACCATACTGATCAAAGTACATCTTAAAGTTGCTCTCAGTGACCGTGGATGGTAAACCTCCGACAAATATCTTTCTTGTGCGACCAGGACCCAAAGAACCATGAATCCCACCTATGTTTCTGTTTAAAATATGCTGATCATCCTTAGGAACAGCCTTCTTTGCCTCAACCTAAATAAGTAGCCATGTGGACTAAATTCAATATATACTAAACAATAACAGTTGAGTTCTTTCCAATGCAGATTCAAAGAACTAAGCATCATCCACTTTCAAAACATATGAAATTACTTTATGCAATTCAGTCTATGTATAGAAGAAAGTTCACAAAAATCCTAAAAAAACTCACAAGTCGAGGGACATACCGTGCGGCCATCAACTGTGTGCTTATCCATAACAACTCTTTCTGCAACAGCAGGATCAGCAAAAACAACAAAACCAAATCCACGAGCACGACCGGTGGCACGATCTCTCATGATCACGGCCTCAACAAGCTCTCCATATTTCCCAAAATACTCTTTAAGTCGTTCTTCATCTGTGTCCCAAGATATCCCACCAATGAAGAGCTTCCCAAGATCTGGTTCCATCTTTCTCCTCGATGAACTATAAACAATTCACCAACACAATTACAATCAAATACAAACAAATGAGAAATGAACTCCAATTACATTCAAAATCTATATCCCAACAATTTTTATTTTTTTTATTTTTTAAATTCCAATCTATAAGCTAATTGAATGAAGTTAGAGCTTTAGAACATATAAAAATTCTAATTATGAGATTAGACGGAATCTCCATAATCAGATAACAAATACAATCTTCACAAGCATAAACATCAAAATGTGGATGAAAACAATTAAGAAAGAAAAAGCAATACCTTGTCCGAAACTTAGACAGAACCCAGTTGGTTCTCTGATCAAGGACAAAGTGGGAATTGTCAAATACAATCTACTAACATCTGATTCTTCATACTCCAATCAGAACAAGACCCATATTTCCTAACACAAACAAAAAAACAAAAGCTAATAATAAAATTTTGGTGGATCAGAAAAACTTTAAGTAGATAGAAAACAGAGATCGAGAAAAGAACAAGATTAGGAAAGTCAGATGGAAAAATTACCGTTTAAGACAGATGAGAAAATAATGGAAACTAAGATCTAACAGAGGAATATTTGTAATGAGAATGGAAGTTAATTTTCTCTCTCCTTTTTATCTTTCTTAATTATTCCACCTCATCAAGCAGAAACTGAAAATTATATGAGGTAAGAATATTTGAACTAGAGACAGAGGTGACAGGCATTTGTTTAATAATCTAACAAAAGTACTATAAAAAAAATTGTTTATTATTATTAATAACTATATACTAATTATGAGATTATATACATTATATATAATTATATACTAAATATTATATTTAGTATTTTTTAAATATACTTATAATCAAATACACTAAAAACATTAAAAATAACATCCTTTAAAATTTATAATAACATAAATAAATCGTTATGTTTAAATTATATATTTTCACAATTAAAAATAATAATTTTTATATTATTTTTCTTTGAACGTTTATTTAATTAAACGTCGTTTAAATTAAATTGTAGCAATTTAGACTCGTTCAATATTAAACGTTTAATATTATTAAGTACTAGTTTTGTTATTATAAATTTTAGGAGTGTAATTTTTGATAATTTTCTAATTTATTAATATATTACAAATATATTAGTAATTAATATGAAAATGAATATGTTAATAAATATATACGATTCAAATTAGTATGGATTAATAATTGATAAAAAATATTTAAATTTAAATTTAATTTTTATTTTTATTATATTACTTATAATATGTTTGGTACATCGTATTAAGTATTCTAACTATATAATTTATATATAATCATGTATTTGATTGTAAAATCAGACTGTATCGTATAATATAAAAATAGTACGTTTATGTAAAAAAATTATACGACAAGGAGTCGTATAAACCGTACTGGATAATTAACTTAATCTATCTGAATATAAATTTTCTATTGTAAAATTATATGTCTTAACTTTTTCTTTTTTCTTAAATTAAAAATAATATTTTTTTTATTTTAAAAATGTAATAAAAATATAAAAATAAATTAAATATTAATTTAAATAAATTTTATAATAAAAAATATTTTAATAAAAAATATATAATTAATTTAATCTGATTATATTATAAAATTTTTTACGAAATATTATATAAATTAATTATAATAGAATTTAATTTAATATAATTATATTTAATTTATTTAATATGATATTAAATATGTCGTTAAAATTACGTTATTTGTATAAGTCAATTTGAAAAGGTCATAGGCATAATTTATCATT
Source organism: Elaeagnus macrophylla (assembly GCA_029378325.1). Classification (NCBI taxonomy): domain Eukaryota; kingdom Viridiplantae; phylum Streptophyta; class Magnoliopsida; order Rosales; family Elaeagnaceae; genus Elaeagnus; species Elaeagnus macrophylla. The sequence continues at coordinate 96,363,259 of CM055640.1, forward strand.
ATTCTCTAAACTTACAGTATATTAGTGATATGGGAGGAGGAGTCCTTGCAGATAAAAAATAAACACATAGAAATGGGTGAGAATAATCTTAATTTCAACTAAAATGATATTTAAGGTGAAATAATGGATAATACTTTTTTTTACTTTTAGTGTATAAATAATATATTTATTTATATAATTTTATTTATAGCTCTCTCATATATTTTTGGTAAAAAATTATATATTACTTATATGGTAAGAAAGAACAATATATATTTTTAAAAAAATTAAAAATAAAATTTTACATATAAAAAAAATTATATTATGTAATTAAATTTATTTTTTTAATAAAAAAATTTTTATAAAATGGACATTTATTTTATTGAAAATAAAGTTATTATATAACTTGTAATTCATGCATAAATAAATAAATAATTTAATATAACTATGTGCATAATTATTTTTTAGACAGCATATAATAAGAATTAAGAAAAATAATAAAAATAATACCCTTCAAAATTTATAATAATAAAAATAGTACCCTTATATTCAAATAATATATTTTTATAATTAAAAAAAATAATTTTTATATCATTTTTCTTTAAATGTCTGTTCAATTAAACGTCATTCAAATTAAATTGTGATAATTTAGACCTATTCAGTATTAAACTTTTAATATTATACGTTTAATGTTACTGGGATGCTAATTTTGTTATTATAAATTTTGGGGGTGTTATTTTTGATAATTTTCCTAAAAAAATTATTTATAAATATTAAAAAAAATATAAGAATTTAGTTTTGGGGTAAATATCACAAATCTCTATGAAATATGTTTAATATTAAGTTGGTTTCGAAATTTTTACTTTATATCATTTATATTTCTAAATTTATAATTAATATTAATGAATCTCTTGTAGTTCAGGTGGTAAAATTAATCAATCTCACTACCAAGCAACCTAAATTTGAATCTCACTCGGATGTGTGAGTGTATTTTTTTTTATTAATAAAAAAGAAGGAAACTTTTGAACACTTAAAAAAAAAAAACTATGTATAAAAGATATTAATTAATAAAATCATTATATTCCAGTTATGCACTATCTTTTAAATTACATGTGTATATTTTGTTATAAATTTTCAAGTCTTTCTTTTAAAAATAATAAAGAGCATTGAATTTTGAGACTATAGTCTTACATTAAAAAAAAAAAAAAAAAAAAAAAACTTCCCATTAATCACACAAATACATTAATTTTAGCTTGATAAACTTAACGCAAGTTTTTTACATTAATTTTTGGGAAATAGGCTCATATGATCCCCTTTTGTTGTTTTTAATCTAAAATGGACACTAATTTGTATATTCCAAAATTACCCCTATCATATCAGTCGAAACCCAACGCTTCATTGTCTAATCCCTCTCCTCCTCTCTGTAAGCCGAAACCATTTCAGGATTTGCACTACTTGCTGGAAGTTTTCCTACTGCATTATATATAATTACGAAAAGTGAATGCTTAGAAACTTGGACCTCAAAAAGAAGAAGAAAAAGGGTTTGCTTCCCTCGAAATAAAATTTTATTTTCCCTAAGCAATGGAATCATGATTCTCAGCTTTCCATTCATTTAATCAAAATTTCATTATAGGGTAAAATTAAAACGAAATACCCGTTTTCTTCGCAAATCAAGTGGTACCAAAACTTCAGGAGGTCCATGTTTGAGCAGGAAGATGAAAGGTCACCGAAATTCGGTGACTGAAAATAGGAACTTCCCCTTTCAGCGTCGTGGGTTGTGATAGAATTGTAATCGTCATGTGGTAATGTAATTTATATGGGTTTAGGTTAAAGTGAGATTTTGTGGAATTATTTTGTTGGTATTCTTGCTTTCAACACGAAGCTTGACCTTTTGTGCTCATTTGATAGCGATGGAGTGTGAAGAGGAAAGAAACTCCCTTGTTATATTTTCTAATTTTTATACTTTCTTAGTATCCTATAATTAAATTATGATGCTCAGAATTTGTTTTGTATTGGAGCTCGTATAACAAATTTGATCAGTTGGACAGTCGTCCAACTCTGTTGAAAAAATGTCCAACTCTGTTGAAATAAGCTCGCTGGTTTTTAGTTGGACGTCTGTAGTTTTTAGTTGGACATACGTCCAACTGAGCTCCGGCGAGTGGGGTCATCGGCCAATCAAAATTCGATCAGTTGGACATGTGTCCAACTAAGCTACGGCGAGTGGGGTCGTCGGCCAATCAAAATTCTGCTAGTTGGACAGTCGTCCAATTCTGAGCAGTCTAGTTGGACATGTGTCCAACTGGACTCCGGCGAGTGGGGTCGCCGGCCGGTCAAAATCCGGTCAGTTGGACAGCTGTCCAATTTTGAGTAGTCTAGTTGGACATGTGTCCAATTAAAATTCATCACAATTGATTAATAAAATTAAGGGCATTTTTGTCACAATATGTAAAAAAATTAAGTGAAGGGGGTCATATCAAATTTTTAATAAATAGGGGGTCATAAAAGCATATAACCCTTAATTTTTTTAATAACTTTTCTTATTATTTAAATTTTTTTATTGCCTAACTAACTAATGCATGTTGGTTTAATAAGTAAAATTTCACTTCATTGATTCGTAATTTTAGGATGTGAATGATACAAAATCTAAAGTTTAGAACCAATTTAATATTTAAATTGTGATATTTTCCCTATTTCTTTATAAAAGATTATAGTTATATATTACAATTAATGCAATAATTTTTCGTTCATTATAGTTTTATAAATTTGATTGTATATATATAAAAAATACTGTACTATATTATTTAAAATTTATATAAAATTTAAATATATCGACTTTTTCTTTCATAAACCTTATTTGTCAACTCAGATGGATGAGGAAAACTCACCAAACACTTGAATTTGGCTTCCGTTTTTATGATCGTTCATTTCTAAATAAATGCACTATCTGTAAAGTTATGGCTTACACAAGCCTTCACATTTTGGGGGTCACAAATCACAATACTCGCCTTCCCCTTTGAGTATGTGCATTTCAAATACTTGGTGGTGGGTGACACAAGCCTCCTGACCTTAATAATATTTTCATCTCAATATTACGAAAATAAAGACAACATTTTTAACCCATTAAAATTAGGGTGAAGTGTGTTCATGGTGAGACGATCATTTTTATCTCGTAGCTTTGAAGTTGATAATTTTAATCTTACACATATGTAAAAATTATATTTAGCTCTATTTTTTGAAATTAAAAGTATTATATTTTTATTTTACATTTAACTTTAAAATTAAGCACATGCATTTTTTGATATTTACTATAAAACATTATATATACATAAATGAAAACTACAACGACAAGTTGAAGTGTGAAATACATATTTGAGAAGGCATAGATTTGATCGATTACCCACTTTGTATTTGCGTATTTAACTAGTTATGTGAGATTGATGACCATATGTTATCAGATTGGTCAGTCTAACCTTAAATTGCTTTGAAAAAAACGTGTAATAATATAACTCCTAATTTATACCAATTATCATCTATTAAAACATAGTAGTACTCTTGCTTGCTTGGTGGGTTTTCCATGATTAGAATAAAAAGCCTTTTAATGAAAACTTGCATGACTAAAACTATTATTATGAACAAGAAACAAATTAACAAGTTCGTTTGGTGGGCCAAATGATGAATTGCAGTAGATACTTGAGATCGTTCAGAAATATAAAAAAGAAAGTGATCAATTCTTTTGTGGCTCAAATTTGTGGATGTGACACTTAACTATCCTTTCTTTATATCAACATAGAATAGAATCCTGCTATTCTTACTAAGAAAAAAAATAAAAATAAAAATAAAAATAATATATTGAATAAATCTAAATTATAATAATAATAATAAATAAAAATATTGGTCAAAATAATTAATATTTATTGTTCAGAAATAATTATTATTTATTGGTCGACTTATTTTACAAGTAAGACGTTACTCTTAACAATTTTGAAACAACCAAAAACCATATCACTCTAAAAACTGGCCTATTTTTATCATAAGTTACTTTGTCAGAAACTAATAATAGAATTAATAGTAGCACCATATATCTTTTAATTTCAAAATATTTAACTTTGTTAACAATTTAAAGTTGTTTCAAAAAGACTTCACAATATATTGTTTCATGCAACCAAAAATAATATTATGATTGAGCTAAAACATTATTATTTCCTCAAATCAAAAAGAGAAAAAAAAGAATGAATATTTTGCACGCACATAATTAACTTTAAAAATTATATTTTTAAAAAAATAAAAATTTTAAATACAATCTTTCAAAATTTTAGAGCCTACACTATATCTATCAATCATCAACAGCAACAACCAATAAAGAAATTGTAAATTTAATGTACTCTTGAATTTTGTCTTTTATACAATTTTTGAAAGAAAAAAAAAAACAATGCAAATAGGCTACTATTTTTTTTTTTTTGGGAAAACAAATGCTTATATTTGTAAAATATTTTGCTCTAATTAATGTATTTACCCATTTATTTCATTTATAATAGAGGTGCACATAATAACTTTAAGCCAATCTACTTGATTGAAATTAAATCGAACTGAATTTAATTTTATGTTTTATAAGTTTAAATTAATTTTGATTTTAAAAATAAAAAAAATATTTGTGTTGAATTGATTAAAATTTTAAAGCTTGCGTACCAATATTTAACCGAATCATCTTATATATTATTAATATACATATTTATTTTTTAAACTTTATATATTTATAGTACATATATGATATATGTTTGGAAAAACAACAAATATAACATCATTTAAAATTTATAATAATAAAAATAGCATCCTTTATGTTTAAATAATATATTTTTACAATTAAAACATGAATGCTATATCATTTTTTTAATGCCCATCCTATTAAACGCCGTTTAAATTAAACTACGATAATTTAAATCCGTTTAATGTTATATGTTTAATGAATATTCAATGTTTTTAGAGAACTATTTTTATTATTATAAATTTTAGGAACGTTATTTTTGATAATTTTTTTTAATATGATTATAATCATTTAATTTTAGTTAATCTTTTAAGATAATGAAAAGGTAAAATAATTTATATTATTATTTTCTAAGGTTTATTTATATAAATATTTACCATAATTAATGCAAAATTAGATTACTTTTTATTCTCGATTTTTAAATAATTTACTTATTTTTAAGAGTTTTTATTTACTTGGTGCATAATTTTAATTTAAATGTTAATAAGCAATTTTTTGAACTAAATTATTGATTAAGCATTAAACTTTATTTATTAATTTAACATAACATATGAAAAATGGTAAAAATAATTTAAACACATTTTTAAAAATAAGTAGGTCTAAATTGTAAACAAAATCCATCAAATTGATATAAATAAGTTTGTTTAAGGTTCACTAATCGACATTTCATAAGTTGGTTTCGGTTATTGGTTTCACAAATCGATATATATCACTTCGGTTGATATTTTTGGTAAAATTTGACCAAAACCACTTATGCTCATAATTTATAGGGAAAAAAGTCTCATATCAAATAAATATATTGGTCTCGTAATTATTGTGTTAGATATTAGAGTAGACACTAGAGGTTACATACTTTTTTAAAATAAAAATTTTAGTCCCTTAATTTATGAGTTATGTATTATAAGTCTTTTTATTAAGAAAAATAAACAATCTTAGTCCTAAATTTTTTTAAAATGAACACTTTTAGTTTGATAAAAATATTAAAATTAAAGACTTATAGAATTAATCTTTCATAAGTAATAGGACTATAGGTACTTTACTCAAAAATTATAAGATTAAAATAATTATTTATATATTATAACGAAACTACTGTAATTTTTTTTAAATTATAATTTTTTTAATATTTAATATAATAATTACATAATTAAATTATTTAAATTAAATAATTATAATATTTTTGTGCATGCTTCCTAATTTATATACCTACATTTGTTGTCATAACATCTAATTTATTAAAAATATATTTTAATTCTTGATTTTTTAAATTATACTTTTTTGGATATGATTTTAAAATATATATGTATCATCTATTAGTTAATTCTTTAAACTAACCAAACGCGTCTTAACTCGAAACCAGTTGGCCAGTTTAGTCTTTTTTATTGCTGTTCATGTTCCTGACTTCCCTCCGATAAAAATCGAATTTCCATGTTATCGTTTTGAACAAGATTAGGGTTTAGGAATTTTCTAATTTGTCTTTTTTTTTTCTTGCCAGCAATGGCAGCGATAATGACTGAAATTTCCGAAATTTCACAAGCTCTGGAACAGATAGATAATAAGAAAGCAGATCTTAAAAAGGCTTTCGATGAGCTTCAAGCTCACTCTTCTGTTCTCTCCTCCTTTACTCTCGGTTGGTCTGACCTCGATTCTCACTTCACCTCCCTACAAACATCCCTCAATGAAAACTTTCATCTTCTCCAAACCTTCGAGACCCAATCCAATAAACCATCTTTAACCTCCGACCCGCCGACCCAGAACCGGGTTGAATCGGTTGAAAATAGTTCGGTCTCGCCTAGGCCCGAGTTGATAGGTCTTTGTCGGAAGATGGATGGGATAGGGCTGAGGAATTACCTTAATGAGACCTCAAAAGAGCGAATCTCGATAAGGGCTGAACTTCCGGGTGCGTTTCAGGTTGCTCCGGACCCGGCGGCGTTGGTTCTCAATGCGGTAAAGGGGTTTTATAGAGGGAGCAAGCGGGTTAGGGAGGATAAAGATTCTGAATTGATTGGGTTGAGAAGGAGTTGTGTGCTGTTGTTGGAAGTTCTAATGAGTACTTCTTTCAATTTAGGGTTGGAAGTTAAAGAGAGAGCAAAGAAGTTGGCAATGGAGTGGAAAGGAAAGGTTAGTATGGATGGAAAGAATCCATTAGAGCCTTTGGGGTTCTTGCATTTGGTGGCTGCATATGGTTTAGTATCCGAATTTGACATGGATGAGCTTGTTGATAATTTGGCTATGATTCCTAGATACAAGCAGGCAGTTGAATTGTGCCGAAAAATTGGTTTAGGAGATAAGATTGAAGGTAGATTTGGCCCATTCTCGGTGCTTATTTCCATTTTCCTTTTCTGAATATTCATTGTTGTTTTTCTAACATGTTAGGACTTATGAATGATAGTTTGGTGCATGATCAAATTTCTTTTGATGCATTCCGTGGTTATGTTTTCAGTGTGAATTGTGGGCATGCATGTTCATAAGAAAAAATAAAAATAAAAAAAAAATAACACTCCTTATTCCATATGTGAGGATTTTGAAAGTTACAATAACAGAAAGTTGGCTGAAAGTTGTAATTGGGTACTAAGTTGATAACAAACTGGTACTATAACTGGAGAGGTTGACTGGTCGAGTTATTGAAATAGTTTTCTAGATAGTGCACTTTAGGGTATTTTTTATGTAAATACCTGGAAGTTTATAAATATTTGTAGAAGTCCAACAGGAAAGATGGCTATGATTTATTTTTCATCCAACCACTACAATGATTATGAGTAACGTTTTTTTAATCCTTCTTTTCTTCTAAACCTTACAACAAAACTCATGATAACTGTAAGTCTGTAATGGTTGACTTAGTATAAAATGGCGGAAGTTATACTTGGATGTTCAACCTTCTTAAAAACATTAGAGTAGATTCTTTTTGCTCAATCATATTTTCTCATGGTCACAGAGTCAATTAGATACAGATTGAGAAGAGTAGCTGTAGTTGAAATCTTTGGATTGTAGCCTATCCAATGAATTAGAAAGATAAAGGAATAGATAAATATTGGTATGTGGATACATGCTTGAATGAATTATAAACACTAGAATAAGATTCCAAGGAGAGGATTTTTGTGGCACCTAGCACATTTTTATTGTTGTGGAGGTTTGTTTGGATTGTTGTGCAGAAGGCAGGATCGGTCAATCATGTCATGATTCTTCTTAATAGAAGCATCTGCTTTTTTCTAAGCATTATAGTTACCGACTTACAAATGAGGGTTATTTTGTGTTTTGTAGGCTTGATCCATAAACTTGCAAGTAAGGGCAAACAGCTTCTAGCTGTCAAACTTATTTTTGAATTGCAGTTGAGTGACAAGCTCTCACCAGTTCCTTTTTTAAAAGCCCATATAAAGCGGTCTAAAAAGGAGGCTAAGAAAGTTTGTGACGAAGGAAAGAACTCTCTCAAAGCAAAGGTATTTCATATTCCCTTGTAAAGAAATATTGTTTGAGATCAATCTAAAGTTTTCCTAGGGGCAACTTCACGTTTGTTTTATTTTTTCTCTGTAGAATGAGGCTGATGCCAAAGAAGTTGGTGCATTGAGATCTGTAATAAAAGCAATTGAAGATTACAATCTTGAATCTGAGTATCCAAAGGAGATTCTTGAAAAACGAATTGAGCAGCTGGAGAAGCAAAAGGCAGATAGAAAGCGATCTGCAGCCAAGCCTTCACATCCTCAAAATCAGTTGCCAAAGAAACAGCAGCATGATGGACATAAGCGTCGTAAAACTGATGTCCGAGTAGGTTCTGCTGAGCATTTTGGAGCAGGCAACCCCACCTTTCCGTCATATCAACAATCACATTTACAGTCCTCAGGTTTGTTGTCTGATGGCTCTGCTCCGTATGCGAGCTCATCGGCGCCAGACCTTTCTGTTCTAATTGCTCGTTATACTGGTTCAGCCAGTGGTTATGGCTTTCCAGGAGCCCAGATGGGTTTGTCTGGGAACACAAGTGGTGCTAATTCCCATATATACTCATCTGAACCACAGGTTCCGTCTGGCTGTTACGACAGGCCAACTGCCTATAGTGGATATGGTGTGCCACTGCCACCTCAATACCAACCAGCTTACCATCCTCAGTAATGCTTGATACTTGATAGTATATTTTTGGATGGTGGAACAACTCGTGCTGCTTTTGCAGTTTTTCTTATCAGAAAGCATAGTTTGCTATTTGATCATGATGTTTTTAGTGCAGAGACTACATTTGGTAATGAGATCTGTGATTCATCTGTAGGATCACAAGTCTAATTACTAATTTAATCTTCTATTGCCCCAAAGCCGTTTTGAGTTATCATCATTTATTTTGGGGCATTTGGAAAGAACAGCATTGTGACCGAGTCCATCGTTTTGGCACTATTTGATCATTTGTTGCAGATAGTTCCCTCTTCTTTTGTGAAGAGCGAGCATGTCTTCTGGTTTTTGTTTTTTACTTAAGAATATAAAAATGTGAGAATTGCTATTGACAAAGCGATAAACACTATTGTCATAGCAAAACATATGTTTTTATTTTTTTAGAAATATATATTTCTAAAAATAGAAACTTTGCTCTGTCAATAGTATTTGTTGCTTTGTCAATAGTACTTGTTGCTTTGTCAATAGTACCATTAAAAAATTTGGAAAATTACCTTAAATAACACTTCTAAAATTTATAACAATAAAAATACCTTCAATTGAAAAATATATGGGTTAGTATTAGGGGGTGCTATTTTTGTTTTAGGGTGTTAGTTTTGTAGTACCATTTAAAAATGTATGCTTAAGCATATGGGGTTTCTCTGGCCATTTAGCATTTTGATCTATGTAACTTTCTTTGGTAGATATTTGACAGAGTTCCCCTACTCATAAACCTAGATATTTATATGAATTATCTTAATATGCATATCATTTCTTGAGACTCTCCCAAACCATGTTTTTGTTGCTCTTAGCCTACCTTTGCTTGAACTTTAAATTCCTTCTTTTTTAACAATTATTTGTTGAAATCGAGTCTAATTCATTTTGTATATTGTTCTGGGTATCATACCTTAGGGCACCTGAGGTCCTACCTCTTGGGATGCCAAATCCTGGACCATGGCCGGATGCTATCATACCTGTCCTGGAATGGTTTGGCTCCTGATATTTAATTAGTATGAAAAGGGCCCTATGATAAGTGACAGTAGCATTCTATTGAATTCTACGATCATGTCATTTTCTCTTATTTTATTATCTTTAGTTTTTTATTTCTCAATTTTATTGTGCTGCGAGATGTTCTGGGGGTTTTAGTGGATGTGCCCAGAGTTACTCATACCAAAAATTTGATAACGATTGTCTTATTGTATGTGCTCTAAGTGAGCATTACAACGAAGCGAATTAGAGTGCCCAAATATGCAAGGTTTTTTTTCTTTTTTGTTGCTAAAAATTATATTGATGTCAATGTGATTTTAACTTGTCTTTAGTTTAAACGCTAAAAACTCATTTTGGGTGTATGGTATGAAAATTTGAGATTTGAATCTCGGATATTTGATCAAATGCACCACCAAATGTAATGTGAAGTGAAGATGTGTACTCACATTTGCATTCATACTAATTATGATATAATACTTGGCCTAATTTTTTTGAAAAATTAACAATTTTTTTTTATTTTCAAAGTTACTTAACTACGTGTTATATTATAATTAGTATAAGTATAAATTTTGGTGTTCAAACATTCTCTTTAGGTGAAATAGGTAAATTTATCATTTTTTTTTTTGCGCTACAAGTGTACCATTTACCACCAAAACTATGCTCCAAATTTTACTTTATTTTTTTGTATAACTATCGATCCTAACAAAGTCACTTGATCTAACTCAAGTTGGGGAATTCGTTATCCATGTGCTCTCCATATGTTACATTACTAGTTTTGCCTTATATATATTTTCATACAATTTATATTCATGTAATATGTATTATTTAGTCCTCTAGCTTATAAAATGTGTTTTTAAGTCTATTTATTTATAAAAAAGGTGTTTTGAAGCCTTTTTATTTGTAAAAAAAATGTCAGATAAAGACAAAATTAATTTTTCATCCAATTTTTTATTAAATTTAACGGAATAGTATATGTGTTATATGCATGTTTATATTTTTTGATAGATATATATCAAATTAAATAATTTTTAATTAAAAAATTACTCTAATTGTTTATAATTTTTTTCTATTAAACTTATATAAAATTTTTATTGTCTAATTTATGATTTTAAATATTAAACAATGAAAATTATATTTAAATTTTATTAAATTTGATCAAATTTAAATAAAATTTTCATTATCTAAGTTGTGATTTTAAATATTAGACAATTAAAATTTTATTTAAATTTCTTTTTAAAACTTAAAAAATTAAGTAATTTTTTAATTAAATATTAATTTTTTTACGGATATATATATCGAAAAATATAAATATGCATGTGATATATTTGCTATTCCTTTAGATTGGATGGAAAATTAACTTTGTTCTTGTTTGACACATTTTTCACAAATAGGACTTAAAAACACATTTTTTTAAAAACAAAGAGATTTAAAGACACTTTTTATAACCTAAAAAATTAAATACCACCTTTTATAAAAATAAAATGATCTTTATGACATTTTTTCTTTTATGTTATATGTTTTTTTTAAATGCAAGAAATTATGTAGAATAAATTAAAGATATTAAAAAATATATCTCTTTAAATTGTTCAACTTTTGATGTCAAAGAAATTTTATTATTCAAGAAATTGTTTCTAAAATAGATGATGTCATCATAAAAATAGTAAATTAAACTTTTATATTTCATTTAAAATTGAACAATAAAAAAATCTTAAACTAATAAATAGAAGAATGCTTTTTTTTTTTTTTTGTCAATGGTAGAAATGTAATACGTTGAGACACATAAATTTACACTTATATTAATTATGGTGTGATAAGTAGTTAAGTAATTTTAAATATAAAAAAAAGTTATTCACTTTTAAAGATTTTTTTTTTTAAAAAAGTTGTATTATAATTAATATTATTACAGATGTAAGTACAAATTTATATTATTTTTACATGTTTTTGGTAGAAAATGAATCAACTTAGTCCTATTTAGAGAACAAATAAAGCTTAAAAGACATGATATTTTTTTTTTTTACGTAATTAGAAGTATATCCTTTAACATTAACTTCAAAACAACATTATCAAACAAAATAACAATATAAAAAAATTATTAAACAAAATAAAAAATATTAGAAAAAAAAAAATCAAATATAATTTTTTTTATTTCTTTAAGAATTTTTTGGCATCAATTCTTAAATAATTTTGTCAAATAAAAAAATCACGAACAAAATCAAATCAAATAAATGCTATTTGTATGGAAATTTTTTTTTGCATATATATATATATATATATATATATATATATATATATATATATATATATATATATATATATTAATTTTGTTATTATTTATTTACAGATTTTATTTTTTTTTAATAAAGAAATTTACAATTTATTCTTTTAAAACTTTTTTTCATTCAAAGAATCATAAAAATATATTATTATTAAAAAATTAGCAATAAAAATTATTTTAATATCCAATTATCCCATAAAAGGCTCATTTTTATAAGAAAAGTTTATTGTATTATTGTAAAGAGTATTTTTTTGAAAGTAATATGATACTTAATTTTTTTTTATTTCTACAAATTAGAATAATAATTATTTTTTTAAATCGGTATAATTTAGTTATCTTTTCATTAAATGTTACTGAATATATACAACTTAATAAATATAATACTACTAAAAAATAACACATGTTTACCAATATGTTGTTAGATTAAATAACTTACCAACTATTTTTTTTAGTTATCTACTTTTTATTTCAAACAAAAATAAAAAAATATAAATATAAATATCAAATATAAATAAATAAAAAATAAAATAAAAAAAATTAAAATACCAAACATAAATAAATAGGAGAAAATACTCTCCTTTATATATAGACTAGTTTGCACGTGCTCCCTTGTATATTTTTTTATACAATTTATATTTACATAATTGTTATTAAAATTTGAATATTAAAATTTCTATAGTCAAGTAAGATTTATATCATATGTATTTTTTTTAAATGCAAGAAATTATGCATAATAAATTAAAGATATTAAAAATATTCTTTATTTAAATTATTCAACTTCTAATATCGAGCAAGTTTTATTATTCAACAAACTGTTTTTAAAATACATAATGTCATCATAAAAATAACTAATTAAACTATTATATATCATTTTAAATTAAAAAATAATTTTTTTAACTAATACTTATATATATACCTATTTTTAATGGAACAAAGAATGATCTGTTAGAAGAATAATGTTTTTTTTAGGTCAGTGGTAGAAGTGTAATGCTAGAATACATAAATTTGCACATAAAATTTCACTCATATTAATTATGTTATGACAAGTAGACAAGTAATTTTGAAAATAAAAAAAGTTATTCTCTTTTAAAAAAAATTTAAACACATATCATATTATAATTAATATGGGTACAAATGTAAGTATAAATTTATGTTACCTTAGCATTTTTTTTTAAAAAATGAATCAATTCAACAAATAAAGCTCATAACGTCTAATATTGTTTCCTTATGCAATTAAAAATATATCCTTTTAACATTAACTCTAAAATAAATTATCAAACAAAACAACAACAATACAAAAAAAAATTATCAAATATAATTTGTTTGCTTCTTTGAGAATTTTTTGAAATCAACTCATAAATAATTTTATCAAATAAAAAATATAAAACAAAATAAAATCAAATAAATTCTATTTATATGGAGGACAATGGAATAAATATGATTTATATTTCTCACTTTTCATTGTGCCTGGGAGTTTATTTATTTTTAATAATAATATATGAAGTTAGTACATAATAATTGAATATTTGTTTTTTAAATTCGTATCATGCGTTCAATATTTTTTAACTTATTTATTGTCTCTTCACTTTATCTATTTCTATCATTATTTATTTACAAATTATATTATAATTATCCCATAAATGCCTAATTTTTTATAATGAAAGTTTATTGTAGTCTTGTAAAGAGTATTCTATTGAAGGTAATATAATACTTCGAATTTTTTTGTTTATACAAATTAGATATAATAATCATTTTTTAAATTAGTATAATTTAGTTATGTTATTATTATATGTTAATTAATATATACAATAATTTAATACATATAATATTACTAAAAAACTACCACCTGTTCACAAATATGTTGTCAGATAATACAGATTATCACCTAAGTAGTCCTCTACTTTTTATTTCAAACAAAATAAAAAAAATATATAAATATTAAATATAAATAAATATAAAATAAAATAAATATAAATACTAAACACAAATAAATAAAAGAAAGTAAACTCTTCTTTATATATAGATAAATAGATATAGATTTTATGTAAGCTATTTAAACAATAGCTAAATTTTTTTTTTTTTTTTTTTCATTTTGTAAAAATATCAAACAAAAATAATTCAAATAAATGAGTTCACCAAAAAAGGAGGACAATTCCCTTTTTTATTATAGACTAATAGATATATAGAAATAAAATATAAAAAGTCATCAACCTAAAAAATATCAAACAAATATTATGGACAATTTTTTCTTTCTTAAAAGAATAGTAATATAAAAAATTATCAAATTAAAAAATATCAAACAAATATTATGAAATTTTTTTTCTCTTTTAAAAGAATAGTAACAAGAACCAAGATAAAAAAAAATCATCAGATAAAAAAATCATCAAACAAAAAAAAAAGTCAAATAAATATGGGAAAAAACTCCCTTTTAGATATACTAATTTTGGTCACGTGCGTTGCACGTGATTATATCTCAATTATCATAATAAAAAATAATAATTTTTTTTATTTTTTGATAATAATATAATTTTAAAAAATTATATTATATAATTCAGAATGAGGCATATTGTCATTACCTTATAACTCACATGCAATAATAATATTTTTAAACAACTTTCATGATTTTACAAAATAGAATCTTATTGTATAATTAAAAAATAGAAAAATAAATTTTCTATTACTTTAAACTCGAATAAAAACTTAAACTCGTGTTAACTACAAAATAATATATATATATTGTTCACTAAAATTTTTGAATGTAGCATAATAGTTTAAAACTCATGTTTAGAACTATTAAAGTTTAATTTCAATACTAAGAAAATAGAATTATATTTATATTTGTATTTGAATCTATTGTGTGATATTTTTCTGAGTTTGAATGCAAATACACTTATACGAAGTAACATTGACATTTGAGTAATAACGTTTTATATCATAACCCATAAATAAAAATTAGTAAAAAAACTATGTCAAATAAATGAAATCTTAAAATAAGATTAATAATAATAAAAAAAAAATTGAATGAGTAGTGATAAATTGATATGATTTACTTAATAATCCATTTAAATAATTTTTAAAAAAATATATATTTTAAACATCAAATCAATCACAAATAATTGTTTAACGAAAATAAAAGTGAAAAACAAAATTCAACAAATGATAAATAAAAAAAATAGGAAACATTTTTTTCACACTTATAATAAGGGTCAAAATACCTAAAAGTATAAAACACACTAAAGCAAGGCTTGTTCTATAATTTAAGCTCCCTCAACTCTATTTTAGGTCATTTCTAATACATTTATTGTCCCTTCTTAAAAATAATAATAAAAATAAAAAAAATTCTCTCGTTTATAATTATAAAAAAATTATTGGAGCAAATTTTATTTAAATATAGAGTAATAGATCTAAAAAAATAAAAAATAAAATAAATTCTATAAATAGAAAGTATAAAAAATAAAAATATATTATTCATTTTAAAATAAATATGAAATTGTCAAACAAATTAAAAGTATAAAGCAAGTGTACTTACATTAATTATCTACTAAATAAAATATAAATTACACAATAAATTATATCATATGAATAAAAAAATTATCAAATAAATACATAATCGTCAACTCTTATTTATATATATATACTAAAAGAAAAATATATAAATATAAATAGACTTTTAGTAAAAATAATGATATAAAAGTAGTCAAATTTATGAAGATAATTATCTACTTTTTCAATTTTTTTAACCTAATTTTAAAAAAAAATAAATAATAGTTACCTAACTAAAAAGAATACACTTTAAATAAAATATGTGAATAAAAAATTTTATCAAACAAAATAGAAGTCATAGGATGAGAGAAACTCCTATTTTTATATATATTAATAGTTACTAAAAAGAACAATTCTATCTACTTTTTAATTTTTAATTTTTCAATTTTTTTTTTAAAAAAGTTTGTCAAATAAATGGTAGCCACTTAATCAAAAATACCCTCTTTATGTAATAGTAATAGATAAAATGAATAAATAAATAAAATTCATCAAACAAAATAAAAATCAAATAAATACTATGAGAATAAATTTCCCTTTTTATATATAGTAATAGAAATAAATAGATATTATTCATCTTAAAATAAATATAAAATTATCAAAAAATTAAAATTATAAAATAAATATACTCATACTAATTATATATTAAAATAAATATAAATTATTCTACAAAATATACCAAATGAATAAAAATAGAAAATATAAATAACTAACAAAAGTTATCAAATAAATATAAAATCACTAACTCTTATTTATATATATATTAAAAAATATATAAGATACAATAAAATATAAAAAAATTATCTAACTAAAAAAATCAAGTAGGAAATTTTTTCTTTCTTAAAAGAGGAGTAACAAGAGACAAGAAATAATAAAATAATAGAAAAATTATCAAACAAAAAATATCAAATAAATATTGTGGGGGCAATTCTCTCTTTTATATAAAGTTAATATAGATATATATATAATAAAATTAGTAAATATATTGTCACAACTATTTTTATTATTACCATAACAAAAATTTATAAAATTATTATTATATTCATATAATTAATTACACATTAGTGCTATATTTATTAGTAAAACTATAGTTAATAAATAGTAATTGTAGCAATAATAATTTTAATTGTGACAATATTATCACACAAAAAATTAGTAAAATAGAATTACTTGAGGATTTCAAACATAAGTGGAAAAAAAAAATCTACTTAGAATAGATATGAAAGAAGACTACTTAGTAGGTAGAGATATAGATGTAAGATAAATAAAAGAAAATAAAAATATCGAACAAATTGTTAACAAATAAATACAATTTTTTCAACTCTCTCTTAGTATAGATGAGGGCAAAAATATCATTTCTTTAATACCAAAGTTGGGAGTGATAGGTGTGGACAAAAAAAATCAATAAACGGAATTGGATTTGATTGTATAATAAAATTGCATCGAATAGTTCATTATGGTTTGTTACATAATCTTGTCTGATTTTGTAAAAACTTTGCATTGTTTCATGCCTACATCCTTCAGGCTAACTATGCCTTTAGCTTTATGAAGAGTGAAGTTGCTCAAATTAGACTTCTAATTAATATTTGTTAGTTAGATTTATCTCTTATTATTTAAAGTTTGAAATGTAGATTTAATTCCTTTTATATTTTAAATAGAGATTTAATATCTGTTATATTTAGGATTCAAAATTCATATTTCATCTCAACAACCCTATAAATATGGTTCTTAGCAATGAATTGAAAACACACAATAATATGAATCTTTGCTTTTATTTGCTTTTTTTATTTCTCTTTTCTTAATTGTTTAGTTTTATATCACATTATCGGTACAAAAAGCTCTTAGATTTCTAAACTCTTGGTAAATATTTTTTTTATGCCAATTTAGCACTCATCTTATCTTATTTCATTTTATTCAAACATTATGTGATTTTTTTATAGTTTGATTCTCTATGTTTATGTATGTTCCCTTTTCATATGTTGTATTATTGAAATAATAACAGCTACTTGTTTTAATTTATTACTATGACCACAAACTTGTTTTGCAACGTATCAATATGATCTTCAAATTTTTTTGGGAAAATAACAAAACTAATACCCCCAAAAATTATAATAACAAAACTAGCACCCCTGTGTTCAATTAAAATTGAACGACGATAATTTAGACTCGTTCAATATTGAACGTTCAATATTATCCGTTCAATTAGAATTGAATGACGATAATTAGACCTATTTAATATTGAACGTTCAATATTTTACGTTCAAATTGAATATTGAACGTTCAATATTAAACGTTCAATTCTAATTGAACACAAGGAGGTGCTAGTTTTGTTATTATAATTTTTAGGGGTGCTATTTTTGGTAATTTCCCAATTTTTTTTGGGTGGTGATTTGTATAAACTGTTGACATTAATATATTACTCTCTTTATCATCCTAATATTACTTCGTAAAATGCTTGATTTTTATTGTTTTGTTTCAATGTATATTCATATGATTAACTATTAATATCCTGATTTTGATAGTTTGTATATATTGTTTTGCTTTAAAATACCTAATTTTTATTAATTTCTATGCATATACTATCTCTATTATTTTGGACATTTATTGTTTTGTTTTAATAAATATTCATATTTTTATATGATTTAATCGGATTCTGATTTGATTAACTATGAGTATCTATTTTTGATCGATTGAGATTAACTGATGTGAGGAACTTGAACCATTGATTGTTGTAGACTTCAATAAGTATTAATATATTTAATTCATGTATTATCTTCTTTTTGAAACAAAATTCAAAATTTAAAATATGTTATATTTTGATTTCCAAATTGTCAAATTAATTGCTATATAATTATGCTAAAATGTAATTAATATCAAATTGTGTTGTTATAAAAAAAAATTGTGATTGATTATAAAACTAATTGCATAGTAAATATATGATTGTATTTGTTTCATTTTGTAGTTACAAAGTTATTCATTGTTGCTTACTTGTTACTGTAACTTATAAATCTCAATTGGTTATATATAAATACTCTACAAATATACATAAAAATTTATTTATAAATAATAGATACTAATACTGTTAATATACTTAAAATATATTTATAGTTATATTAATAAAAATAGTTGGATGTTATTAGTTAATTTTTTTTATAGCAATTGTCACTAAATATTTATTGCTAAATTTAAATATTTTTGTGGTGTATATTTTATATCATCAATTGTGTGGGAATATAAAAAGTAAGTTTTAAGAGAGTTTTGTGTAGAAGGCTAATTCTTATAAATCTTAGTGCCACAAATTTTTTTTTTTTTAGGAATGTTGCTCTGTTTAGGAGGATGGTTTTTAAGGAAATCTTGCCCCACCATTCTTTCTTGGAAGCACTCTTGATGAATACTAATTATGTTGCTACATCATTGTTGTTATTATTTTTTCAAAAGAAAGAAAGAAAGAAAGAAAGAAATTTTTCGAATTAAACATGAACTATTTATATTATTTGTTTAATAACTATCATGACAAGTCTTACAAAATTGAAATTTCTTGCTCTTGATATTGTTGGAAAGAATTATTTGTAATGGATTCTAGATGCTAAGGTGTCAGGACCCGCCCCAGCTTAACACTAGAACATGTGACGTGTTTTGAAGAAACATAATAACTAACATTCTAAATGGACCTTGGCTTAACATGAAAATTTTGTGTAAGAAATTTGTAAAATTTGGGCAAAGTTTTTCCTAGTTATTGAATTATCTTTCTTGCAATAAATGACCACAGTTCTAAAATATAAAATTTCACAATCCATCAAACTTCATTTAACTTTTACATAATCAGAAAGTGGCTCATGGCCAAGTATAACTATACATTGTCAGATACATAATATACACCACATAATACTTTTGTTCACTAGTCCAAAACATAACTGTTCAAAATACACTATAAAAATTGAAAAGAATAAAATAACCTAGACTGCACAACAATAGATGGATCCTAAGAATCCGGACTCACGTAATGTGGCCTCAAAACCTGTTACCTGTGGGAGGAAAATAATATAAAGGGTGAGCTTGAGAACTTAGTAATTGGATAAGCTTTATAAAATAATGTAATAATCATGTCAACTTCATATAAAATGTTTATGAATTATCATGATATATATATGTTGAAGACAATATTATGTACATAATTTTTATGATAATTAATATACTCATACATGCATAACTTGAGTTTCATAAAATAACTATAATTTGATACATGTGAAAACTATGAATGACATACTTATGATATAATGAAATAATATTCTGATAAAAATATATGTTCATGATCTTTAGAATATAATAATGCTATGATCAGTATATAAATAAAGTGTATAACCATGTATTTTTATTGCTAAGAGAACTTGGAAATCTGATCGAACACGTAGGAGACATTTAGCACTTGCACTAGCTCTCAACTACACATGTGTGATATTAATCGCACACGGAGGAGACATTTAGTACTACTGCTAGCTCTCAACTACTCGTGTAGGGAACTTGTTTGATACAACCATAAAATGGCTCAGTTGGCTTTGCTAATACATGAGTCATGTGTACACTGACTTAACTGAACTTGTTATCATACTAAACTTGTAATATTATACTTAATTAGTAAACATCATAGTAAGTTGAACTGGATCAAATCTGTTGATCATGATGTCTTACCAAGTCATAGTTTATCTAAATGCTAGGTATATCCAACTATCATGAATACATAAGGGGAAGTACTATGGCAACTGTAAAATATTTGTGAAATTTGCAAGTTTGTACAAAAATTAGTATAATTAATAAAATTGATTTAATCATAGCTTGCTTGCAATTTATCTTTCATTTACTTGATTGATTTTATTAATAAAAATGAAATATATTCTCATGGTGTAAAAGTTCTGAAGTGCATTGAAATTGACATATGTTTTTCTAATACTAGTTAACATGAATGCACTTTTCATTAATATGCAACTTGTATAAACTGGAATTACTTGAACATGAATATTTTTTAAAACAATGTTATCCATGCTTTAGAAATAATTAAATATCCACTCACAGTAAAATGTCTATAATGGTCCTCTATGTGTCCTGTAGGTTCTGCATGCTCAACTCTTCCTAAATAACCACACTTGTGTCAGAATAAGAATAATTCCATAGCTTGCTTATTTAATTCAAATTAAAAGGTATTTTAACATTTATAAAATAGGGGATGTTGATAGTTATTTGACTTTGATCATTGGATTCTAAATAGTTTTAGGGTACTTCTAAACCTACCCTTGTATAATCGTATGTAACTTTTGGTAGAAACGTTTAAATTCATTTATGTAAAAACATACGATAAATAGACATTTTAAACTTTAAAATCAGTTATTACACACTCAATTATCATATATATAACCCCTTTCAAACAATTTTTCTCACCAAAATTGCAGCAGGACGTAACTTTAGTTAAGTTGCTATAAATTTGTCTAGAAAACTCGAAATAACCCACCGTAAAATCTATATTAAACTAAGACATCTTAAGCTTTAAAATAAGACATAAAAAGTCCAATTCCAATCAGTAAAACTATTTTAATTAATAAAAATATGATTGATTTTTCAAACAGTTTTTCCAGCACCTTTTTCACTTGACATATCTTTGGTTAAACAAGCATAACTTTACCTAGAAATATTGAAACGACAAACCGTAAAAAGTTTCAAATACTAGACATGTAAAGATTTAAAAAAAGATAAAATTTAATCAAATAAAAACTGTATAACCATTTCAAATATCAAAAATACCTAGAGTTCTTGCAGTTTGTGTTTCATAAAACAACCTTCATTTAATTAGGTATAATTTTGCGTAGAAAACTCCAAATTACGAACCATAAAATTTGTGATAAACTAGACATCCAGAGATTTTCATAAATATAATTTCTAAACCCAAATTTTTTGTGTAAGTTTCTCAGATTTCATTTCAATTTTTGGAAAATAGTTTTACATGAAGTTCAAAACATGACAAATGACTTGTTGTTGGATTATATTTGAAAAATTCATCCGTGGCTGATATAATTGTGTTAAAATAATATTTTTCAGATTCACAATTAAAAGTTTAATTAAAAGGAAAGAAAGTAGAAAATAAATAACTTAAAGCATACCTTGTTTGATTAAGGATGTTCCTTTTAATTCTTGTTAGTTACTCTTGAGTTTTCTTGTAGAATCAAATGGAAGAAAGAAAGGAATGAAAAAAGGACTGTTCTTAAGGTATGAATTCTCACGGCTGCTGAAAAAATTTTCTTAAGAGATGAGGAGGAGAGGATATGTATGAGAGTTAAGGAAATCACTCATGAGGACATGTGTCCTCAACAATTCATGATCACGTTTTTCTTCTCTTTTTTTATTTTTATTTTTTATATGCGTCACAAGAGGTGAAAAAGAAAGAAGTTGTTGGTGATAATTCATTTTTAATGTAAAAAGACTAAAATACTGTTGTCTTATAACTAGAAAAATTTTAAGAGTTAGGGGCATTTTGGTAATTTTGCTCAAAATTTTCAAAATTTAATTTAAACACTTTTTGATTATTGAAACATCTAAATATTGAGGGTAAGATCATAAAAATTTGATGCAAATTTTAGATCATGTAAGAAATGTGGTGTTACATAAGGTCCATCTTGTGGCCAACAAATTGGGAGAAACAATTAAAGATGGAAATGTAGACTCCTTAGAGGATCGTGCAAAAGCACCAATATTTTTGAGGCATCACCTCAATGAAGGACTGAAGATCCAATATTTGACGGTGAAAGATTCGTTAGCCCTTTGGAAGGCTTTAAAAGAGCGATATGACTATCAAATGATAGTCATACTCCCCAAAGCTCGTTATGAATGGATGCATCTGCATCTGCATCTACAATATTTTAATACGTGCTTGTGAGTACAACTCGACACTGTTTAAAATTAGCTCTCAATTACAGTTGTGTGGAGAAACAATTACTAAAAATGATATGTAAAAAAAAAAAAACATTCTCAATTGTTCATGCCTCCAATGCAATCCTACAATAGTAGTATCGAGAGAGAAGGTTTAAAATATATTTAGAGTTAATCTTGTACCTTCTGAGCTGTTAATGAAAAATCATCAGGGAAGCTCTACAGGCTCTGCAACATTACTTGTTGCATCTAATAGCCACAATGTGGCAGAAATAATAGTGGTAGACATTGTGCAAATTTTAAGAATTCTTCCATAAACCACCAAAAATGGAATAAATATGAAAGCAAACCCGAAAACGAGAAAATTTCTCAGGGTAATGGACAACCATGTTTCGTTGTGGTGCAAAAGGACATTGAATTAAAAATTGTCACACCCTAATCACCTTTTGGCTCTCTACCAAGCTTCAATTAAAGGAAAGGGGAAGCAAATAGAAACAAATTTTGTTGATTTTAATGATCAATAAAATATTGCTCCCATTAATAGAAAATTCAAGCGGACATCCACTGAGAGATCAAAAGATTAAATTACCAATTGATTATCTTTGTACTGCATGTACAAAAGGAAAAATGATCACAAGACCTTCAGTGGCCATGGTTAATGTCGAATCTCCTTCAGTTTTAAAGAGAATTAAAGGAGATATTTGTGGACCTATTGATCCACCATGCGGCCCATTTAGATATTTTATGGTATTAATAGATGCATGAACACGATGGTCATATGTTTGCTTTTTATCTACTCATAATGAAGCATTTGCTAAGCTTCTCGCTCAAATCGTTAAATTAAGAGCATAATTTTTGGACTTTTCTATTAAGAAAGTTCGTCTAGATAATGCTGGAGAATTCACATCCCAAGCATTTAATGATTACTATATATTGATCGATATTAATGTTGAGCATCTTTTCGTCCATGTACACACCCAAAATAATCTAGCTGAATCATTTATTAAGCTTCTCCTGCTAATTGCTAGATCATTAATCATGAGAACGAAACTTCCTATTTTTGTGTAAAGACATGCTATATTACATGCTAGATTCTTGCCGTGTCAGAACAACATTTTTTCATAATACTAGAGTCTTGACGTGTCAAAACAACATCTTTTCATACATACTCTCCATTTCAACTAGTGTTTGGTCACCAACCAAACATCTCTCATTTAAGAATTTTTAGTTGTGTTGTATATGTTCCAATTGCACCATCACATCAAACTAAGATGGCCTCTCAGAGAAAGTTGAGAATTTATGTTGGTTTTGATTCTACATCTATTATTAGGAATCTAGAACCCTTAATGGGTGATGTTTTCATGGCATGCTTTACTGACTGTCAATTTGATGAAACAAAATTTTCAACATTAGGGGGAGAGAAATCAAAACTTAACGAATGTCGTCAAATTTGTTGGGATGTATCTTTATTATCTCATTTTGATCAGCGAATAAACCAATGTGAACTTGAAGTTCAAAAAATTATTCATTTATAAAATTTAGCAAATAAATTGCTTAATGCCTTCACTGATTAAAAAAAAGTAACAAAATCACATATACCAACAATAAATGCTCGAGAAATGATAAATGTCTGGATAGGACAATAGATGAACCCAACTTCAAAAGAATCTTAAGTTCAATTAAAACGTAATCGACCCCTTGGTGCAAAAGATAACAATCCTCAAAAAATGAAGATGCAAGTAATTGCCACAAGAGAGGATGTGAGAGAAGAAATGGATACTAATGATCAGACCCAAAATTATAGAACAAATGACTCATGTAGAGTCTCAGGTACCTTAAAATATTGAGATCTCCATAAATTATGTTGATACGGGAGAATAATATGATTGTTGTTAACAACAAATTTTGCTCTTAATGTATCAAAAGAAAATGAGGATCCTGAACCAAAATCCATAGATGAATGTCAACAAAGGAAAGATTGGTGAAGATAGAAAGATGCAATTCAGGCTGAATTAGAATCACTTGCAAAGCACAAAGTTTTTGGGCTTATAGTCCAAACGCCTTAAAAAAATTAAACCTGTAGGATACAAATGGGTTTTCATGAGAAAGCGAAATGAGAAAAATAAAATTGTACGATACAAAGCAATACTTGTTGCACAAGATTTCTCTCAGAAACTAGGAATTGATCAAGAAGAAACATATTCTCACGTAATGGACATGATCACATTTCGATTCTTAATCAGTCTTGCAGTTATGGAAAATTTTGATATGCATCTTATGGATGTAGTGATTGCTTATCTATATGGATCACTTGATAGTGACATGTACATGAAAGTTTTCGAAGGCTTTAGATTGCCTAATGAAAGCTCCTCAAAATCCAACAACATGTATTTTATTACAAAGATCATTATATGGCTTAAAGCAGTCTGGTCGCATGTGGTATAATCACCTTAGCGAATACCTTTTAAAGAAAGGGTTTGTGAATAATGCAATATGTCATTGTGTTTTCATCAAAGTATTAGACATTCGTTTTGCCATTGTTGCAGTATATGTTGACTACTTGAACATTATTGGGACCTTAAGGGGATAACTAATACGTGCAATTATTTAAATTAGAGTTTGAAATGAAATAACTTGGAGAGACAAAACTTTGCTTGGGATTACAAATTGAACATTTATCAAATGAGATATTTGTTCACCAATCGACATACACTGAAATTTTTTTGAAACGATTCTACATGGATAAAGCACATCCATTGAGCTCTCATATGATTGTGAGATCACTTGATGAAAAAAAAAGGACTCATTTTTTCCTTGAGAAGATAATAAGGAAATTCTTGGTCCTTACCATATTTAAGTGCTATTGGTTCCCTTATGTATTTTACAAATTGTACACGATCAAATATTGCATTTTTAGTGAATTTACTTGCAAGATATAGTTCAACACTAACAAAGAGGCATTGGAATGGGGTTAAGCACGTACTACGTTACCTTCATGGAACAATTGGTATGGGCTTGCTTTACTCAAAAGGATCAAAAATGCAATTGACTAGATATGCAAATGCTAGTTACCTATCGAATCCATATAATGCGAGATCACAAACTGGATATATTTTCACATGATAAGGAAATTCTTGGTCCTTACCATATTTAAATGCTATTGGTGCCCTTATGTATTTTGCAAATTGTACATGACCAGATATTGCATTTTTAGTGAATTTACTTGCAAGATATAGTTCAGTACTAACAAAAAGGCATTAGAATGGGGTTAAGCATGTACTATGTTACCTTTGTGGAACAATTGGTATAGGCTTGCTTTACTCAAAAGGATAAAAAATGCAATTGACTGGATATGTAGATGCTGGCTACCTATCTAATCCACATAATGCAAGATCACAAACTTGATATATTTTCACATGTGAAAATACTGCCATATCATGGCGATCTATGAAGCAAACTATAATAGTCATGTCATCAAATCACTTTGAAATACTTGCATTACATGAAGCAAGTTGTGAATGCATATGGTTAAGATCTATGATCCAACATATCCAAGATACATGTAAATTATCTTCAATCAAGGAAAAGCCACAATATTGTATGAGGATAATGCTGCTTATATTGCACAGGTTAAATGAGGTTATATCAAAGGTGATAGGACTAAACACATCTCACCAAATTTTTTCTATACTCATGAGCTTCAAAATAATGACGACATAGATGTTCAACAAATTCAATCAAATGATAACATAGTTGACTTATTCACCAGCTCCTTTCTGTCAACAACTTTTGAGAAGCTAGTATAGAAGATTAGAATGCATAGACTTAAAGTTTATAATCATTAGGGAAATAACTCACACACGTACTGTACTCTTTTTCCTTCACTTAGGTTTTATCTCATTGGGTTTTCTCGAGAAGGTTTTAATGAGACAGACCTTGCATGTACATGAGAACTATGCAAACTTTTTCCATTCGTTAGGTTCTGTCTCACTAGGTTTTTCATAATGAGGCATATTTCTTCATGTGGTTGACATCCAAGATAGAGTATTATAGTTTGAATGTAAAATCTTAAATATGATATTATCTATTTGATAGTTAAATTTATCTCTTATTATCTAAAGTTTGAAATGTAGATTTAATCCCTTTTATATTTTAAATGCAGATTTAATATTTGTTCTATCTAGGATTCGAAATTCATATTGCATCTTGACTAGGGGTAGAGCTAAGAATTTTTCATAGGGGGGCTAAAATTTAAGTTTTCCATAGCACACTAATATGAACAAAAATTAAGTAAAATTACAAAAAACTTCATAGACATCATATTTGTTAATAATAATAAAAAAAAATTAGCATAAATTAAACTAACTAAAAAGTGTTTATGTTTTATTTGGAAATGATATCACTTTTATATGTATGTTGACTTATGACTATAGAAAAACATACTTAGTTTCGTTAAATTTGCTTCCATTTTCTTTAAAAAAGAATGGAGAGTTTTGATTGACTTTGAACTTTTACATTGATGTTCCATTATAAATTATAGCCTAATAAAAATTTACAAATAATCAAGTATTGTTCTATGTTTAGAGACATCACAAATAAATAATTTTTTTGAATAATATAAAGAACATGTGTCATAAAAACTGCAGGATTTTATTTGTATAACTCGAAATAATTATTAATGATTGGTTTTGCTTCATGTTCACTCCTACATTAACACACTAAGAACTAGAAGCCTATTAGCAAAATAAAAAATAATAAGAACTAGTATATTTGTTGAAATAGTGTTTCAAAAGTGAATACTTATGGAAAGAACTATAAACTTCATGTGTTAAAATAGTGTTTACACATATGGAGTTTTACTGGCTCCTAGTTTATGTACAGCGACTTGGTGGTGGAATGTCCCATCTTTCGCTAGCTCTTTCATTTATTCGGATGCTAACAACAAACCTAATTACAGGTTTTGTTGAGAATATTTATCTGTATGCTTAATTTTATTAATATTTAATAATATTAGTGGTTGAGTGGTTTAATAAAGAAGGTGTTAAAGAGGTGCCAACCTAGTTGGAATGTTCTGGTGTACCCACTAAAAACTGCTAGCTACAACCTTTTATAAAAAAAAAAAAAATAGTGTTTACACTGCTTTCTCGCTTATTGTTCATAATTTAAGTTTGTTTTGTATATATTTGTTGTATTGTTATCCATTTTAATTAAACAACATAGATAATAAACAATATTTATTTTTTATAAGAATAAACAAATACTTAAAAAATAAAAAACATGAGGCAAGTCAGATGACATATATCATATTATATTTATTATAATTTTCTACACCCCAAATCTAGCCAGCAATCACTCATATTCGAAAGAATATTAAGAAATTGGAATTGTAAAGGGATAAAGCAACAAACAAAGTTTATTATTCCAGGCTATTCATTTCAGTTTCAATCAATACTCAATATCCACCACAAAACATAGAAAAAACAACTCCCCCAATCAATAATATAAATGTAGAATAAAATTTATAGAACTAAACTTATTGATAAGTAGAGAAATAAAAAATAAATAAATAAAAACTTGGAGGTTAGAAATTAAAAATGACGTTGGTTCTAGAGCTACGGCAACATGAGGTGGCAAAAAGAGGTAGTCGGAGGCTTGAAGAGTTGGAGTGAATATGAGCAACGATTACTGACAGTGAGAGTCTATCAGGGCTTACGTCCCCCAGCTCCTTAAAAGATTTGCCTCTGATATTGATAATCCTATAAATAGAGCCTATTAAATATATACAGTAATATGAATTTTTTTCATTTGCTTTTTTTTTTTTTTTTTTTCATTTCTCTTTTCTTAATCGTTTAGTTTTATAACAATATTTTAAATATTTTCAAGTTATTCTGTTATGTTGTCCCGTACTCCACGGGAGATTCAGAAGACAAAGACTTCTTTCACAAGGCAAAAACTCTAAGGGACACTGATCCACTAGTAACATTCAGATAGAAATGAAGTTACTGATATACTGAAATATACTGTTTGCGTTGAGTTGTAGACTTGATCGCTCTCTTTAAGATGTTTTGCGGCTCTGCCCAAAATTGTGCAAGCAAATACAACCTCATCGTCACCAGGATAAAACAGCGAAGAATATTTTTGTCTCGAATTTTCACTGCACTGGTGGAGTCTGGAATGCTACACCTCTATATTATTTATGTTGCTCGAAATCTAAAGTGTAAAAAATATTTTCTGTATTTTTTTGGGTTTTTATTTATGAGATTTTGTATTGAGAATATTATTTTCTGAGTTTTTGTATCTCTGCGAAGAACGAAGAATAGAGAGAGAGAACAGAGAAAGTAAAGAGTAGTGAGGAAGAAGAAAGTTTCTAAGATATGAAATAATGAGAGCTATGACCCTCTAATTATAGTTGAAATTTTCAGCTAACTTTCACAAAAATTGTGAGGATCAGAATGTGCAACATTTACAAAGAAATGGTCATAGAGAATGTGCAACGTTCACAAGAAAATGGTCAATAATGGCATTCTGTAAGACTTGGTCTGGGTAGATAGAAATAGAAAGGAACGACAAAAAAATAATGGTCACATCGTAGGTGACTCAGTTTGGATAAGAACAAAATTTCTGACTGTTGGAAAAAATAATTTTAATAATAATTTTTTTTCCAAAAAATAAAGTGCCACCTCACCTCACACACACACGCTCCGCTAGGCTCAGCATGGCACGGTTGGCAGGTCGGATGAATAGTGGCAGAGGCGCGCACATGTGTGTGGACCCATAATTGCCTTCCTCTCCCCTTCCACAAAAGTGGGTGCCCTTTGGGGCCTAATCCCAATTGTAAATCCTTTTTTATATAAACACCTCCTAAGAGATGTAGAAAAGCAATGTGGGACAAACCTTTTGAGAGAGTAAAATTATGCACTTTTTTTCATCCTTTTTTTTAAATTTAAATTCACACTATTTCCAACAATCCCCCACTTAAATTTTATATAGAAATAGTTTTCATCGAGCAACCGATCAATTAAAGATATATGATTATGCATAACCAAAAGGTGTCTATCGACTTGAACCTTTGTATAGTGTTGATGTTTTAGAATATACTAGAGTAACTTGTAGTTTTGAACTCTATCTCTAACAACATTACACACACAACCTTTCCAAGTGTAGTTCGAAAAGCCCGTGCTTTACGACCATGCACGTGTATCTTAGTATAGTGAATGCTCTAGTAAATTTTGGCCAAAAATTTCAAAGGAAGCGGCTACACTTCCACATTCACATAGGTGAGTCTATCAAGAGTACTCCTGTAGCTATGTACTCCACTCCACATAGAGTATAGAACCCATTAAGAGTTAATAATTAACTACTCATTTCTGTCGCTTCAGGACTTCATGCTTCTAACAATAACCATAATGGACTTTATAATAGCATAATTCATCTCATATCACTACAAGACTTGTTATTACCCATTGAACTTATTTCTTGGGATCTACAGTCTATAAGTTGGGTTACCATTATGAGTGACTCTTCATTCTAAGGGCATCAGTCCCATTCCTTTTGAGGTTTTGAAAACCTTTTCTCTTGCTAATCCTTTCGTCAAAGGATCAGCCAAATTATCATTAGTACATATATGATCCACTCTTACAGCTCCTGTAAAGAGAAATTCGCTTACAATACTGTGCTTACGACGTATCTGTCATCTCTTGCCATTGTAATAATGGTTCTGAATCTTTGCAATAGCCACGGTACTATCGCAGTAGGTCAGGCCAATTGGTATGGCAAATAGCCACGGTATTATTTGTCCCTTTTTAGACCTAGTAATCTTTATACCAAGGATTACACTAACTTCTTTGAGGTCTTTCATATCAAAGTTAGCACACAAATTTTTTTTTCACATTATTCACAACATGAATATTTGACCAAAAAGTAAGCAAGTCATCAACATATAAACATATAATAGTGCAAATGTCATTTTTTGATTTATAATAAATGCATTTGTCACTTTCATTCATTTTGAATCCATATGAGATAACTAGATTATCAAATTTTTCATGCCATTGCTTAAGTGCTTGTTTTAGACCATAAAGGGATTATCTAGTTTACAAACTTTATTTTCTTGACCAGGAACAACAAAGCCCTCAGGTTGGTCCATATAAATCTCTTCTTCTAAGTCACTATTTAAGAAGGAGTTTTAACATTCATTTGGTGCACTACTAAATCATGGATAGCAACAAGAGTGAAAATCACACGTATGGAAGTTATTTGTGTGATTGGTGAAAAGGTATCAAAGAAATCTACATTTTTTCTTTACCTATACCCTTTGGCTACAAGACAAGCTTTGTACTTTTCAATTGTACCATCGGGTTTTAATTTCTTCTTTAGTATCCATTTACATCCAATGGTTTTGCAGCCAAGAGGTAAGACAACTAAATGCCAAGTTCTATTAGACTTAAGAGAGTCCATTTCATCATTTATGGCTTCCCATAAGTTGGCATCTAAAGAAGATAAGGCTTCTTGAAGAGTTTGGGGATCTTCCTCTAAGGTATAAGCATAAAAATTAGACCCATAATTCTTAGAGGTTCGAGCTCGTTTACTTCTCCTAAGTTTAATGTCTAATTTCTTATTTTGTTTACTTGTTCTAGTTATGGGTAAACTACTAGAAGACAAGCCCCCACTTATTCTTCAATTTAAAGGGAAACTTATGTTCATAGAAGTCTGCATCATTTGATTCTATAACTACATGCTCATTTAAGTCATAAAATTTATAAGATTTACTATTCACAGCATATCCTATGAACACACATTCATATGCTCTACCAGTAAGTTTATTTCTTTTAGGATTAGGGATTCTATCATAAGCTAAACAGCTCCAAATTTTTAAATAAGTTAAGTTAGGTTTCTTATTTTTCAAAATTTCATATGGTGAAATTTTACTAGTAGATTTAGGCACTCTGTTTAGGAGATATCAAACAGTTAATAAAATTTCTCTTCACCAATGGGAAGAAGCACTAGAGTTTAATAAAATTGCAACAATTGATTCAGTAAAGGTTCCATTCTTTATTTCAGCTTTGCCATTCATTTCAGAAGCATAAGGTGTAATTTTTTCATGAATAATTCCATGAGTTTTATAAAAATTATTGAAAATACTGGAATAATATTCAGTGCCTCTATCACTTTGAAATCTTTTTATTTTTGGTTAAGTTGATTTTTAATTTCAATCATAAATATTTTAAACATGTCAAACGCTTCACTTTTATTTTTCATTAGATATATATAAGTATAGTCTGAACAGTCATCAATAAAAGTTATAAAATAACATTTTTCATTTCTTGTAAAAGTTCACATATGTCAGAGTGTATTAAGTTTAATGGTTTAGATTTTCTAACTACTGATTTATGTAAAGTTTTGATTAGTTTAGCTTGACTGCAAAAATTACATTTTTTAAAATCATTCAATGATAATTTAGGAATTAGTTCTAAGTTACTTATGTTCTTTATTATACGTTTATTAACGTGACAAAGTCTAGCATGTCAAATATTAAAAGAATACAACATATAAGCAGAAGAAGAAGCTTTATTAATTTCAACATGCCATCAGTGGCGTACCCTTTCCCAATAAATACATTATTCTTAGTTATTGTATACAAATCAGCCCCTATAATTTGAGTAAACCCATCTTTGTTGAGAAGATAGCTCGAAATTAAGTTCTTTCTCATCTATGGAGTATGCAGGACATCCTTTAAGATGAGAGTCTTTCTAGAGGTAAACTTCAATTTCACCTCACCAGTACCAGCAACTTTAGTGGAGAGGGAGTCACCCAACATCACTTTCTTATCCTCAGACACAGAATAGGACTTGAACATCTCACAATCGTAGCAAACATAGAGAGAAGCACCAGTATCCACCCACCACCCCTCGAATCCACTAACAAAGTTCATTTTGGATATCATTGTAATAAGCTAATCTTCGATAAGGTTCACCTGCAGGCAGGACGATTCCTGTTTCGGTAGTTCCTAGCCAAATGGCCAGACTTGTTGCATCTATAACACATGAATGTGTTATTTCTTGAGGGGGTTGGCGTTCATTCCGTGGAGAATTTTTGTTTCTATTTTGGTTGTTACGGCTCTGATTATTATTGCGATTCTGAGTTTTCATGGTTCTTCCTTTAGGTTTCAGAATTATAGAGAAGGATTTCTTATTGGCATTATTGTTTGAGACAACGAGTACTTCATTTTTTTGATATTATTTTAGGGCTTCTTCTTCTATTCGTAGACCGGTTATGAGACTTTTTAGGGAAAATTTCTTAGTTTTATGTCTAAGTACATTTTTAAAGTCTTTCCATGCAGAGGTTATTTATCTATAATAACAGTAACTTGAAATTGTTCATCTAAAGTCATACCTTTAGAAGTTATTTCATGTGCTTTTTTTGCAGTTCATGTGACTAAGCTTCTACAGATTTTTCATCAGTCATTTGGTACTTCAGATATCTGCTGACAGCATACTTCTTTGTTCCCGCTTGCTTAGTGTCATACTTCCTTCGAAGCGCATCCCAAATTTCATTAGCTGACTTATCAGAATTATAATAGTCATACAAATAATCAGCTAAACCATTACGAATAATTTTTTTACATAAAAAATCATTTTTCATCCAGGTGTTTAAATCCTTAGTTGTAGTTTTAGTAGGAGGATTAGGTAGTGTTAGTTTTTTAGTAGTAAGACGACATTTTTCATGGTTAAGAGAAATAACATTTTTTTGTCTCCATCTTTTAAAGTGTAGTCCTTCAAACGAAATGGTTTGTTGAGATCAGCAGTTAAAATTTTAGTAGATATAGAAAATAAATTCGTCTTAAAATTGTTGCTTTAGATATGTAAAAAAATATAGGAACGAAGTTACCAATATACTGAAATATACAGCTTGGGTTAAGTTGCGGACTAGGTTGCTCTTTTTAAGACATTTCGTAGCTTTGCCTAAAATTGTTCAAACAAATACAGCCTCATCGTCTCAAGGATAAAACAGCCCAGAATCTTTTTGTCTTAGAAGTTCACTGCACTGGTGGAGTCTAGAATGCTACACCTCTATAGTATTTATGTTGCACGGAATCTAAAGTGAAAAAAATATTTTATGTATTTTTTTGGGTTTGTATTTTTGAAATTTTGTATTAAGAATATTATTTTTTGGGTTTTTGTATCTCTGCAAAGAACGAAGAACAGAGAGAGAAAATAGAGAAAGTAAAGAGCAGTGAGGAAGAATAATGTTTTTGAGGTATAAAATAATGATAACTATAGCCCTCTATTTATATCGTGAGGATCAGAACGTGCAACGTTCACAAGAAACAGTCACATCGGTCTGGGTGGATAGAAATGGAATGGAACGGCCAAAAAATAACTGTCACATCGTAGGTGACTTAGTTTGGATAAGAACGAAATTTATGACTGTTGGAAAAAATAATTTTAATAATAAAAAAATTTCCAAAAAATAAAGTGCCACACTCGGCTTGACTGGTTGGACAGTAGCAACGGAGCACGTGTGTGGACCCACAATTGCCTAGGTTCTCTCGCCTTCCACAAAAGTGGGTACCTCTTGGGGCCCAATTTCAATTATAAGTCATTTTCTATATAAACACCTTCTAAGAGATGTAGAAAAGTAATCTGGGACAAACCTTTCGAGAGAGTAAAATTATGCACTTTTTCTCATTTTTTTTTTATATATTTAAATTCACACTATTTCCATTAGAAGGTCAATTCTGTAATTCATTCGGATCGTTTTTGGTTTTATGTATTTATTGTTTTGTTTGGTTGCTGAGAAAACCTGAAAGAAAAATGAAATACAACCTTTTAAATCTTGGTGGGTATTTGTTTAAGTAGATTAATGAGTGAGCAGTCAGCAGAACTTAAAAACGAGCCGCATTTTCTAGAAGAGAACCTTTTATTTTTACAAGGCAAGGCTCTGTTTGGATGATTAGAAAAGTTGGGGCGAGGTAATGGAATTATTGACCTCACATAGCGGGAAAAAGGCATAAATGATTAATTTTTCTTAACTCGCTACACGGCTTCGTTTTGGCACAAAAAAATTACAATTTTGTCCTCAACTTTTTAAATTAACTACGTTCAAGCCAATGTATTTTCTCAGTCTCTCATTTGTTGCTGATTTGATGTAGATTAACAACTCAATATCAACAAAGCTCATATACACAGCAGCGAGAATTTCTTAGATATATTTTGATAAATATTTATAGGTGTTTGAATTTATACTGATTATATATATTTTGTTTGTTCATAATTTATAGGTGTTCGAATTTCTTAGACAAGTTTTTGATGGAAAATGGAATTTGATTGTTGCTTCTTCTTTTTTTTTTTTTTTTGCTGTTTGTTTAAGAAAGTTGCTTATCAAATAGCTAACAAGCAAGAACAAATCTACTGGAGATATTTTTGTCTTTTTTCTTCTCTTTTTTTTTTAGCCATCATGTTTCATAATGTTACTCTGGTTTGAATCTCTTACCCTAACTAGATAAAAATAGTCTAAGAACTATTCTCTTCCAAGATTCTGACTTATTTGAGGTGGTTAAAATCCAAATTTTCAATCTTTAATATCGATGGCTTTAAAAAATAAATTCAATCACTTGTAACATATAAATTAAATATAATATAAGACATAAAGGAATCAAATTCACAATTTATGATGCACATATATGTGAATTTAGCCGCCAAAATGACTAAATGTGGTTATATTAAATTATATTTTTGCAAATCATATGAATATTTCTTTTTGCACAGAGTCGTTCAGTTTTTGTTGGAAATTATATTGGTCATTAACAATTTAGAAGGAATTGGTTATACTCTGTTTTTGCTAGGCAAAACAGAGTATACATACAGGTATGTACATTAGTTTACATAGTATGTAAACTGGTTTACATAGTATGTACATTAGTATGTAAACTGGTTTACATAGTATGTAAACTAGTTTACATATTATGTAAATTGGTTATGTTATTCAGTTTTGTCACTTATGGACCTATTTGTAGCATTAAGTAAAGTGACTTAGGAAGTGTAATCACTGGATTCTGTATTTTTTTCATTTTGATATTTTAATTATGTCATAACAATTAAGATGATCAATAAATTAATTACTTTTCCTCTGATTTCATTTGAGTGATATGAACTCTAGATTTTTTAGTTTATCCTATTTTTGATATCTTGATCGCTGGTTTACTTTTTTCAGATTTATAACTTTTCTATTTTTGTTTGTAGTCTTTAGAGTTAGAGTTATTTCGCACCATGTCATGTTCAAATTCTTCATATAGCTGACATAAATTTTCTTAATTAAAAGTAGATTACTATATTGTTCCAAGTGTACTTCTGATTGCTGTGCATTTCAAATCTTTGATTTAATTGAATATAAATGGCACCAAAGCATGTAAATGGCACCAAAAGCCTCTAAGGCTGAGAAGAAGATTGCTTACTATGCAAAATTGTGCAAGCTTTTGGATAGGTAATAGTTTATATACTATATACATTAGTATGTAAAGTTTCAAGTGTATTTATGATTGCTGTGCATTTCAAATCTTTGATTTAATTGAATATAAATGGCACCAAAAGCCTCTAAGGTTGAGAAGAAGATTGCTTACTATGCAAAATTGTGCAAGTTTTTGGATAGGTAATAGTTTACATACTATATACATTAGTATGTAAATTGATTTACATAGTATGTACATTAGTTTACATACTATGTAAACTGATTTACATAGTATGTACATTAATTTACATAGTATGTAAACTGATTTACATACAACTTATAGTACCACTAATGCTGTAGAAGATCATGAAATAACAGATACCTGCATCAAGAGACTCTCACTTCCCACGGGTGGATCTGAAATAATTTCAAGAAGATCTGATGACGAACCCATTGTACAAACTAGGATAGGTATATGTCCTTCAACTGCCTGCATCATACAATAAATTAGAAGAAAAACCCAAGAAGATAAAGTAAGCATTATCATAATATCCATATAAATCAAAACACAATAACCAAACCTGTTTAACTGCAGCTGAGGCACTATTATAAATGACAAATATTTGACGGAAAAGGGAGTGATTCTGTCAATTAGATAACATACATAACAGGTTAATTTATTTAAGATGACAAATGAGCTTAAGGAGTCAAGAATAATAAAACATAATAATAATAATAAATGACAAAGACGTCCATACCTTTGTACACAAAGCAAAATATAATGACATGCACCATTGGGCGTCAGGGATAGAAAGAGATGACACATACTGTGCATTATATGACTCAGGCATGTCAACTGATATGTAAATCGTGTAATAGGTATAAATTAAAATAAAAGGATATTTTTGTAATTTATCTAATTTTGATATAACTTAAACGCACAGTTTTGAGCTTATTATTGCTAGTTTTGAAAAATTTAACTTTTAATCAGAATTAAAGCTATTTAAGCAAATCACTCGAGGTAATGGGATTAGGGGCGTTGGGCTAGTTTGGGTTGACCCGAACAAATTCAGCCTGAATTCACCTAACTCAAACACAGCTCGAATTTAATTTTGGTTGATATTATGAATCCGAACACAAAATATTAAAGTTCGAGCTATCACAAATTAGTCCAAATTAGCCCAAAATATCAAAATAATCATAATATTTAAATAAGAATTTTTTTCTTACAACATATTTTATAAAAAGTTAGCAACTAATTGACATACCATTCAAAGATCCAAAAAAATATAAAAGTAAAGGATTTAAAAGAAAAGACATACATGATAAACTGACTATTACAAAACAAAATATAAAAGAGTAAATATAAAAGAAAAAGCATACATGATAAACTGATATATTATAAAACAACTCAAGAGAATTTCATTCAAGAAAATAATGAAATTATAATTTATATCATTGTACGCTCAATGAGTTAAGAGTCAACCCGAATTTGAACTGAGCCCGAACCTAAACTGAATTTTTTTGTGTTATTGGGATCAACTCGAATTTAAATCGTTCGTGTTCGTTTTGTATTTTTTTGATTCGTTTTAGTTCGTTTATTCGGGTTTTCGACATAAATTGCCGCCCTTAAATGGGACGGTGGAAATTCAAATTCTCAAGGCATACAAGTTCGAACCTTTTGCTTCGTCCATGGGGTGAACTCGTGTCATTAAGATATAGTTTTGCGATTAAAGCTTTTGCCGCGTGCTTAGAAGCTGTAGTGGAGAATCTGTGGAAGTAATGATGATGTGATTTTGATTGTTTTCTGAGCTGAAGATGCTCTTTGTTTGAGAAAAATTCGAAATCCTGGCTACCATTTTTGTTTGTTCCTGCTACAGTAGTTTAATTCATCATATGGCTTGTGCTTCATATGTTTGATACATTTCCAATTAGATTTAATATTGAGTGGTCGACTCGTGTTGGGACCTCAAGATTCTGATGCTTGCTAATAGACTATTATGAGTATTGGGTCGTTGCTTTATGTTATGCCAGTATAGATTGTTCCGTCCAGTTGCTTTAGGAATAATGGTTCTTCATCTCTTGTAGCTATCTCCAATTTTCTTTCCTTTTTAATAATTCTCATTGTTGTTTTTAAAACATAATGAATCTTCTCTTTTAGTTGGTTTATGCTTGTGACTTTTTTAGTTTTATTGTTTAATTTCGCGGGTGTACGGAAAACCATTTTCATTTATATATTCAGTACAAGGAATAAATGCATAAGCAATGAGGGGTTGAAATTTTTTTTGTGATTATGTGTTGCAACTACTATAAGAAGTATGGGAAAGAAATAATATGAGCCTATCTTATTTTTGCCTTATAACTTGCTTTTATCATCTGTAGACTGTGGTTAGCTTCCTTGTTTGAGGTTTTGATCAAAACTGTTCTTCTAACTTTGTTGCCCTTAATAGTACGACAGAAGCAAGCATGAAATATTTTTTCTTGATCTTGCAGGCTGAACCTTCCCCAACAACAGGTACCCTTATTAAGCCTCAAATGTCACTGGGCTCCATTGGTTGGACTCCATATCCATGAACTACAATTTGTTCCGCAATCAATTCCATCAGTGAAATCAACTCTAGCAGCTTTGACTTTCGACCCCATGCTAGCTCAAACACAATAATTTGATTAGAAGTTATAACTTATAACTCTGCTAATATAAAGGGGTAACCAGGCATATATGAGTTTATGACGAAGTTTATCTTTGTTTTGAACTGTATTAGCCCGATTTTCATTATTGTTCAATATGTACGATTGGGGGTGAAGGGCATCTGGGTCCTCTAGCTTTTATTGACTGCTTTAGTCTTTAGCTTTAAATTGAGACACTTAGTCAGAATGAATAGTTAATGGGATTGCGGTCATTTGAAACAGTTCTTTGAACTGCCAACTAAACTTTGGTGTGCAACTTCTTTTTTCTTTCAATTTTTTTTACCAATTTAATGTTATTTTGGACCTAGTTTACTTAACATTGCAAGTTATGGGACTAAAATAGGCTACGATAAAAGTGTCTCTATTTAAGATTACTGAAATGATCGATCAAATTTGTTAGCTTGTTTCTTTGTGCTAAAGGTTAGATATTGAGTTTAATGGCCATGTGTCTACTCTATGAATTCTTATGAACACCGTAAAAAACTATTTTTCATTGATATCAGCAGAAAAAAAATAAACTGCAGAGTGGTTATCATATACCTGCAAGCATTTTAAACATAGCTTTTGTATTGCCCAATGACATTAATTTATTAAAGGTTTATGCAGACCCAGACCACTGGAAAAGTGAGCATTTCATTCACGTTCAAGGTCCAGGCCAGGCTCAATTTATGCCTGCACCAGTCACCTCGAATGAGTTTTCTATACCAGCACCAGTCAGCATTGCTGGGTCAGGGACCAGCACACCTACTGAAGGTGATTCAGATGAATTAAACCATAGGAAGAACTCCAACTCCTTGGTCCATACATCACAATCTGACCATAAAGCAAGTGGAGCTTCCGTCATTTCTTCTAATGATGGGTATAACTGGCAAAAATATGGACAAAGGCATGTCAAAGGAAGTGAATTTCCACGTAGTTATTACAAGTGTACCCACCCTAATTGTGAAGTGAAGAAGCTGTTTGAGCGATCTCATGAAGGACAAATAACAGAAATAATGTATAAGGGCACACATGATCATCCTGAACCTCAACCTAGCCCATGGTACAATTCAGGGACTTTTATGTCCGTCCATGAAGAAAGATCCGACAAGTTTTCATCTCTGACTGGAGGTGATGGTAAGGAAAGAAATTAATGAGTAACCAACTAACCATGTTCTAGGCTTCTAGCTACAATTATCTATTTTCTTCCTCTTTTTTCAAACTAACCTAACGTGTTTGTTTTGGTTTTGCTCCTCCTTTTCTTTCTGATTTAGACAACCCATCCATCATATATGAACAAATATGTAATATCAATGAGCCAAATAGTATTCCAGAGCAATCTCCATCCAGGGTAAATGATGAATGCCTAGAAGGCAAAGGCTCACTCCCAAATATGACCTGTGACAAGGTTGATGATGATGATCCATTCTCAAAAAGAAGGTATGACATCTAACGCAGCCTTTTATGATTCGTTTGAGTTGCTTTACTCTTTCATGATAAATGAGCTCACAAGGTTTGTTTTTAAGGAAGATGGACTTTGGAGGAATTGATGTGACCACTGTGGTTAAACCTATAAGGGAACCACGCGTTATTGTCCAAACTCTGAGTGAAGTTAATATATTGGATGATGGATACCGCTGGCGTAAATATGGCCAGAAAGTGGTGAGAGGAAATCCTAATCCCAGGTATTGTTCATTCTAATGGTCAGACAAACAGATGATCTCTGTAGACTGTTACAATACGCACGTTGTGGTTTAAAATTTGGCTTTCATCTCTCACTGAATGATTGTGGTTGATATTGAGTAAAATAGAAATATGCTGAAAACATTATCCATGAACTCATTAGGGTCCTTTTTTTGGATGGGGGTCTGATGCTTTTTCTTGTTTTATTATCCATAACCTTTAACCATTTCAATATCTTAGAGATGAAATTTTCGTTCATGTTTATTAATATTAGATATTGTTTTCAGAACATTGGAATCTCTAATAGTCTATATATTTTCCAAAGTACTTGTATATTAATTTTAACTTATTTCAGTTGTCTTTAAAATCAGTTAGCTTTTATTCACTGAGGTCCTATTTGTAACACTTATTCTCCCTGTCATAAGTTCAAAACTGGGATGGACCTTTTTGATGATTGTATAAGTATGAGTTACTTCCCTGCGTTTGTATGTTCTAGTTTGCAAACTGGAAATTATTGAATAAAGGGTCCTTAACTTTTCACATAACACTACTTAGACTTGGATTTAATTTAGATAATCACAAAATTGAATCTTTTCACTTAATTGCATTTGCATACCATTCTATGTTCACTATATCGCCTAGATTGTGGATTTAAGTTATAATTTTCCTTGAATAAAATTTAATTTCTGACATTTCATTAGAAATTCAAGGATGAAGCCAAAGAATTACGAAACTCCGTCCAAAGAAGAGAGCTTCAGATATTTTGTGGAAATAGCAAGACTTTTTTTTTTTTTTTTTCCCTTTCCCCCCTTCCATCTCTGATTGCGTTTGTAAGAATTTTCATGGTAGTCTGATAGATAAATGATTATAGACTGAAAGTCTGGAGCAATGTTTGTTTTCTTCCTCATCATGTTCATACATTGTGCAGAAGTTATTACAAATGCACAAATGCTGGATGCCCTGTTAGAAAACATGTTGAGAGGGCATCTCATGATCAAAAAGCTGTTATAACAACATACGAGGGAAAACATAATCACGACGTCCCTACAGCAAAGAATGTTAGTAACCTTGACACTGCCAGACCAGCTTCTATGAGCCTTGATCTTGGTGTTGGAATGAGCTCTGTTGCTGAAAATAGATCAAATGAGCACCAGCCAGCAGTACAATTTGTTTCTTTGGACAGACAAAGACACATTTCTAATTTGAATGTCATTCAAACAAACCAAACTTACTATGGAGCCTGGAATAGTAGCAGCTTGCATCAGTATGGATCTAGAGAAAATATGAGGGTAGGTCGTGGTATTGAAACTCCAGTTTTGAATCATAGCTCTTACCCATTTCCTCAAAACATGGGCAGAGTTCTGAATGGCCCATAAATTTGTTTTTGTTGAAGCCAGTTAAAATAAAATGTTTGTTTTTTTATTCTTCTAGTCTCTTCTTTTTTTAAAAGATGTATTTCCTTTTTCTTTTTCACTATCCTATAGTTATTTTGTATTATTATTATTATTAGGTGCCTGTATGCAAATTTCCTTGGTCGAACAACAACTTCTGTAACAAATCTGTAACTTACATTGCAACTTAAAACAAGTAGAATTATTCTGGTGTCAACTTTTATGCGAAAAAAACCTTTATAGCACCACCATACTACGTAAAAC
The DNA here is from genome assembly GCA_029378325.1 of Elaeagnus macrophylla. Classification (NCBI taxonomy): domain Eukaryota; kingdom Viridiplantae; phylum Streptophyta; class Magnoliopsida; order Rosales; family Elaeagnaceae; genus Elaeagnus; species Elaeagnus macrophylla. The sequence goes on from CM055640.1 coordinate 96,405,296, forward strand.
CACTTACATTTCATAAGTAATTTTGGTATAATTGGTGCCATAAAAAATTACTTTTTAACTTTTTTATTAACCATTGATTATATGACATGAGTTGAGACGTGTATATTAATGACAATTTTTTTCTTCTAAATTTTTTTCAATTTTAAATAAGGGGATAAATTAAATAATTTAAAAAAGTGATTTATTGGTAGTGTGGTAGTATGTAGCAGTAGCCCTATTCTCTCTAAACTGATGAGAGCCTTTTTCAATTAAAAAAAAAAAGAAAAAAGAAAAAAATGAATAACAATACAGTGATATACTGCTACTATAATAATAATATAAGTATATTCCGTAACTTTATTATTATTATTATTATTATATGCTTATAAACTTATCTAAAGTTATTTCATGTATTTCATAGTTGCACAGAGAGCGGCCTCTGCATATTCTTGAATATACCACTGAAAACTATACTAATTACATAAACTCTTACCTTCTGTCTGTAATAAAAACTACGTAGACAACTGTAAAATATTTCTTTGTATTTATAGTCTCTTTACTAAGTTCTTCAACCTGTAGAATGTGGAAGAAACCTAGTCTCAAGTTTCTTCATTAGCAAGTATGTGTTAAACTAAAATAGTTTTTGCTTCAGAACCAAATATTTATTCTAATTCTATAATCTTTTGTAAGTTTGCTGAAACTGTACGACCATCTAGACTCCGGGAGCTATAGACGAAGATGCAAAAGGGTTATCAGGGAGATTAAGTTCCTCACTGCTGCATTTATGAAAAGAAAAGGTCTGGTTAGAAAAAATTCAATAAGTGTAGTTCTATCAACAAGTCTCTCAGCTAAAGCTTTAAGACTTACCAATGGCAATGGAGAAAAAAGAATGAAAGAAATGCCAAGAGAGAAAACTGATTGCAAATAATCTAACTTTATACCTCTCTTGTTCAGTGTAATTTTCTCTATGCTTGGGTTCAACGTCACTTGTTAAAACGTCTAGCAGATAATTGAAAGGTTCTGTGGGTTGGAAACTGAAATTATCTGTGCAAACCAGATTTTGAAACTTTAAGAGTAAATGATAAACATTGAGACATAAAACTAGAAATATGGAACAATAAAAAACCTTCTGACAATTGGATCATGTTTGTTGAGTAGCCGAAAGAGGGTTGATTGTTTGCTATCTTCCGCATCAACTGAAACTCTGCTATTCGCCTTCTCTCAAATTCAATGGCTTGTTCTTGCTCTTCCATTAGTTGTTTCCTTAACAACCTAGAGTTTTCATCTCCTCTTGACAATGACACTAAAATATTTACATATAATGTAAGTAACTGTACATCAAATTAAGGGTGATCATTATGAGAAATATGCAGTCATGTCATTTATGAAAGAATGGGGTTGAGGATAGTAAGCTGATGGATGTGTCACTCAGTCACTCACTTGATTGAAGTTCAGAATCCATGTCTGAATAAAAGGGAGGATAGTAAACAGGAGAGTCCATTCTATCCGGATACTTTCTGCATGAAACAAGAGACATGAATTGGGAAACTGTGGATTGCGGCATTACAATAGTTAATGCAGTATACAATGATCTAAACAGACTTAAGGCTAGCACCATTAGAAGCAGCTTTGCAAGCTTTCAATGAGACAAAATAGTTTTTAAGGGTTTGCTTCGTATGAAGTAATGAACATAACCGGTTATCTTAGACCGAAAAACTTGGGAAGAGTGGTTTTGGTTAAACGTAATGCTGCAATAGATACCTTTCAACAAGCTTTGACTTCTCTCTGTAAGGTTTGACAAGCACACGAGCTCCGCAAACAAAATGAGGATTTCCTTTTGCCAAAATTATTTTCACAGTATCTGAGCTAACAAAGGTTACAAACCCAAACATTCTTCTCTGTTGGCAGGGTATTCGAACGTCTTCAACAGGCCCAAAGATGCTAAAAAGAGCAATTAACACAGTAATAAAAAGAAGTAGAAAAGTGTTTCATTGAAAGAGATTAGATGTTAAGCAGCATACTTGAAATAGTTGGAGACATCATCTTCAATAAAAGTGCTCTCAGCTGGAAATGTTAGATATATCTGTCGCGATCCACTAACAATCGGACCAGGGTCCCTTTTCTGATCATTACACCGGTTTTCGGGGTACCTGTGAAGGTCTTCTTTCAAAATAACTGCATGCTGTCCATGAGGCCTGTAGCCCAGCAATTAGATCATATCAAAGTAAACCAAGTTTAAGCCCTCCTTTGATGAAACTAGTAAATCTAGAATTTGAAACAAAGAGAACTAAGAAGTCACACACACCTGTCAATAAGCTTGATATGTTTCATTCTAGCAATAAGCCTTGTTAAACTATAATTACCTACTTTACCTTGTCTCTGGCTCTCTGTAAGATAGCCTTCTGCTTGAAGATTTTTCCCACAATTTTCATAATAAATTGATGGCAAAGAAGCAATTGAAACTGGATTTCCTCTTCTTGATTTAAGAATGTCAATGATGTCTAACTCTAATTTCTCAAGTGACCCAGGTGAGAAAACATGATGATCTTCATCGATACCATCATTTCCATATCCATACCCATACATATGAGAAGAAGTATCTGGAATATTCACTTGGTCATGGTAAAACCTACAACTACTCCCATGCTTACAAAAACCTTTGTTGAAATAGTGACATGTCTTAACCAAAGACTCAGACATACTCGAAAATTTTCTTCTTGCCCTTGCACTCAAGTTGTTGCTCATTGCAGCATCTGGGTAATAGTAATCCCCGGATGATACTGACATTCCTGAATTCACTAGTCCAACCTGACTCTCTAACCTCAAGGGCTGGGTCTGATTTTGGGGTTCCAAAGAAGAATCTGAAAACCCTAATGGCATATTCTTGGAAACAATAAGATGAGGATCCCAATGGTTAGCCAAAGTCCGAAAGGTAACTGGGGACGAAAATGGAGCGAAACCTAATGAGGGTGATACAGATACTGATAGTGGTGATGACACAACAGACCTATTGCTTTCTAAATGTTGAACCTCAGTTTTTACTTTTAGTATGAATTGGTGGAACAAATGATCAGGAGCCGCAGCCAATCTAACCATATCCTGCTCACTATATCTTTTTGCCAGAAGATAGCCTATAATTTTTAATGCATTTTCTGGCTCAATTTGTTCGATTCTATTGATTACAATTGTTGCAGACTCTGGAATAGCCATCATTTATCTAATCCTGCATAAACATATTGACTATTGAACATTAAACAATCCAACTTAAAATCTCAAAGAACAAGAAAACAAAATTAAATTCTTGAGTACTCCATAATTATAGGTAACCAAAGGAAAATAGTAGCTTTATATATTAAAAATAAATCTTTATATCCAAAAAACGGAAGAAGTTCATCTTGATTCTTTATTTTTATTTTTATAAAAAAAAGAAACAAAAATTAAGTGTAATAAGTCGTAACCAACTGGTGATATATAATATTTTCTCCTTCGAAAAAAGGTATGACAGAACACTTCCAACACAAAATTAGACAGTTTCACAAATTTGGTATAAAATTATAAAATCGAATAACGGGTTCTAATAATCAGAACATATAAAGAAAGATAAAATATATATTTTACCGATTTATTTAAATATACGACCGAGCATTCATCGAGAAAATTAATATAAGAAATAAATCAAATTTCTTAATCAGGAACTTCCCAAAAGAAAAGTAAAAAACGGTCATTTCATAATCTTGTGTAACTCTCAATGCTTAAACTAGAAGAGTTTTTCGAAACCATATCCAACTCAAAAACCCAGTTGAATAAATCAGAGAAAATTACTTGAAGAACATCAATTGAGAGCAAGAAAGAGTAGTACCCACCAAATCATACAGTTGATGAGAGAGAAACAGAGTTCAACACACGCCTCTTCAACCTCCCTATCTGCTTTTCAATTATTCGAAAAACGACATTAATCTTAAAAATGAACCTCCACTTTAAATTCAAATGAAAGAAAGAAAGAAAGAGGAAAAAAATTAAATCCTAAACAAAATACAAGAAAAACATTAAATAATGACAGTAGGTACCACTCTCTGAACTTGTATAAATACAAATATAAAATACAGATAGTTACATTTTCTACGCGTAGATAATTAAAGCAACAAATTTTCCTTAAATTTCGAATTTGATTGTAAATTTGTAACTGCTACTCCACATTGAAATTACATATACACCCACTTCAAAATGACAAAAATAATTTAATACCAACTAATTTACTATTTAATATTGACTGTCTGATTTTCCCGAATATCAATGAAATCGTATGAAACAAACTCCTGAATACAACATATTCGTAAGAAATATATGAAACTTCAAAAGCCAGTTCACGATTGGTTTTTGTTGTTGTTTTATATCATTAACAATGATGACAAAGATCACCTTCTCAATTAGGCCCCCCATATAATTACTATGGGTATATATATATAATATAGTATACTAGAATTTGTTTGTATATTGCAATCATATAATTACAACATTTATATATAACTTTTCTTCTAAAAAGGGGCCAACTTTTTTTTTTTTTTTTGCTACATTCAAGTCTCGAACTCGAGATCTCCACCTTATATCGGTGGTTAAAAAGGGGCCAACTTGCTTATTTACGAATAAATATTTTATTTTAAATAAAATACAAAAATATATTTATTTATAATTTTTTAAAACGAAAAATCTTAACTTCACACCACCTTAAAAAAAAAGGTTAAGCGAGAGAATAAAAACAAACTTACCCCACCAATATTCGAAACATAGCCTTTGCATTCATTTTTTCAAAACAAATAAGCCGCTTTTTTTTTTTTTTTTTTTTTAATTTTTTTTTAATTTTTGACTTTCCGTTGATTTTGTGACAATGTATTTTATTTTTAGTTATTTAAAAGTCATTGCTTTGGACAAATGCCATTTAGTGTATTAAAAAAGATATCTGGGATTTTATTAAAATAATTTCATATTGTTTAATAAACAAAATGCAGTGCATGTATAAAAATAAAAGAAAATGAGAAAAACAATAAAAGGGTATTTGAGGAAAAGAAATTGATAACCTATTCAAACGGATGCATAAGAGGGATTCCGATTTACCTCAGTGTATCAAGGAAGTCTCCGCGCCAGATATTTCAGGGTTAGTCAACGATTACACGTAATTAATTCCATAATAAATAGTTTATCAAAAAAAAAATAATAAAAAAAATGCTAAATAGAATAGCGAGTATCCAATTTTAAATAAAAAAAAAAATACACTAACATATTATTTGCACAATATACAAAAAAAAAAAAAAATACATATATTTAATTATAACAAAAAATATATATATAAGTTTAATTCAACATAAAAATATATCATTATATATACAAAAAATTAGAGGAATTTTTTTTTTTTTTTGATTAATTCAAATAAAAAAAAAAAAAAGCGGCCATAGCAGGCTAGCAGCAAAAGAAAGGAAAAAAAAAAAAAAAAAAGGTGCAGAGAAAAAAAAATATTAAAAAAAAGGAAGCGCAAAGAAGCGCGTGTGATTTGGAGGGTATTATTGAAACCGGTCACAATGATCGGATTGTTACATGTAATTAACCCATAAAAAATTCTCCTGCCCGTATCAAATACGTTGAAATTTATTTATATATGATGCTGATGATTTTGGTTCAACAATTTGATCATTGACGTTGATACTAATTTGAAAGGATAAGCGACTGATATTGATAATTGATTGGCTGGTCGCTGATTTTTTTTTTTTTTTTTTGTTTTTATAAATCTATAAGCGCACAAATTTTATTTAGAAAAGAGGATTATTGCTTATATTGTGATTTAAATCTTTTGATCATAAAGCACTCTCATTTACCAATACATAGAGAGTAATTATATATGGCACTATTAGGGATTTGTATTGTGTATTTTAGTGGTACTTAAGTTAAGTAATTAATACTTAACTACTTATTTTCACTTATGTTTTTAAAAAAATTTAATTTAATATTTTAATCTATCAATTAATTCCAATATTAACAATTATAAACAAAGAATATGACCAAATGTATAAGTTAGGATAGTAAATTAAAAGGCACGTAATCTATTTTAATTTTCGATAAATAAAATTTTAAATATAATATTTATAAAATTATAGATAAATTACATGCAAAATTATAACTGTGTCCTATCTGAATTTAAAATTTTAGACTTTTATATACAATAATTTATTACAAACTCAATAATTTGTACACATTTTCATTAAAATGATATACATATAATATATTTTTCAATTAAAAATAAATATTAGTTAAAAAATATCAAATATTATTTTTTTTTATTTATAAATAGTGCCCCTGTTAGATATATATCCTAAATCACTGCTAGATTACTAATTAAAACTCTTTCATGAATTGTGATATTAAATTAAAATTATTTTATAAATTTGGATACAAAGAACATTTTGTAAAGGATAGGTAAAAATAAGTATCAATCAGTTAACCTGGGCACCATATAATACCAAACTCCACTACTAAAGTACTAAAATCAATTACTTATGCGGATAAGTGTATAGCAATTAACTAATCTATATTTATAATCTATAATATATATAAAAATTTGATTAATATTTTTTTTAAAAAAAATTATCTAATTTTATTAAAATATAAAATTTGATTAGATTTATTACAAATGAGTAAGTTGTGTAACGGTGGTATAAAATATTTTTCATATATAATATATGCTTTATAATATAGTACATATTTTCTTTAATTTCATAGGGTGAAATAAGCTTCACTTGATAAAGACATAAAGGTAATATTCTCATCAGTGGTAGAAAATAAGACATGTTGGTTTTCAAATTGCCAATTATACCCATTTGTAATGAACATTGCCAATTATGACACAAAACCAATCATTAACTATCACATGTTTTTAGCTATAAAAAAAGAAGCAACAACTAGTATAAAATAGGAGATACTAAATGTATGAAATTGCCAAATATATATAGCTAATCCAAGCAAACCTCATATATATATATATATATATATATATATGTTAAGTTTTGGTTTGTCTTTTATCTTTCTACTGACTACTCGTGTAATTTTGCTAAGCTGCTTCACATGATTTCACCAAATCCTTGTTAGCTTTCCAGGCAACATATGGTGCAAGTTGAAAAACAAAACCTCAAAAGGAGATTGGAGTAAGAAAAAGTAAAGATCACAAAAGGATCTAAATTAGTTTGAATAATTTTACCTAACTTTGTGAGTCTCATATGTTATCTTGTAAAACAATAAAAAATAAAAATAAAATTATAAAAATATTATCCTTAAAATTTATAATAATAAAAATAACACTTTAATAACATTAAACGAGTCTAAATTGTCGTAATTTAATTTCAACAGGTGTTTAAAAAAATGATTTAATAATTATTTTTTAATTATAAAAATATATGATTTGAACAGAATAAATATTATTTTTGTAATTATAAATTTTAAAAAGTATTATTTTTATTATTTAAAAAAAAAATACATACATACCGTTGTATAATAAATTAGGTAATGTATGTGCTTATTTTCCATCGAATCTATCGATATTTATAATTTCACTAGTGCTTTTTTGACCTTATGATCCATTTCAATTGAATTTTTTGGTACCATGCATGCCATTTATACTTTATAAGTTGACAATTCTCAAAACCCAAGTGGGTAGATTCCTAGCCTAGTTGTTCAATATGCTGATAATTAGTTTTACCATTTAGTTGGGTAATATTAATGATTGAATAAATATCATAAGGTTCTACTTTAGCACCCCAAGAAAATATATATTATGAGGTTCTTAGATAAAGGTGTTGAGACACTTCTTCCCCTCTATCTTTTCCAAACGCCTAATTAAACACCGATCAGAAAAAATAAACAAATAAAATTCCGAAATGTTAAATTGTTAATAGATGGTAATTTAAAATCTCGTTGAATATCTGACACTCACTAGCATATTAGATTTAAAATTTGTATTAAAAAATAATATTATATTTTAAAACTTCTTAATTATTATTTATTTTTAATTGAAAAAATATTATTTATACATCATTTTAGTAAAAACTGTACGTAGGAAAAATATAAAAGAGTAAGAGTGAACACAGAAAGGGTGATGAAGAGAAAGAGAAAGAGACGAAGAAAAAGACTTTTATTTCATTACTTGTATGTTTAAATTGTATACAACATTATGTTTTATATAGACTGTAACTACTCATAGCATAGCCACATGGCTGAAACCTATACATCTATGAATTGTAACAAATTGTACGTTCCAACTACAACAACTTTGTAACTTGCATAACAACTTGCTAACATACACAATACTGAGACTAACAAACGCTAACATATACATTGTCTAACAAACTAGAGTAGACTAGCTGCTAGAACAATTTTTGCATTTATCAGTACTTTCTTGCAATGCTTCTGTTGTCAACATCTTCCTTTCACCCCCCCTCTCAAACTTAGGTAAAAATGATGAACACTAAGTTAGCGTTGAAAATATTGAAATTGGGGCCCAGATAAAGGCTTAGTAAAAACATCAGCGGTCTGTTCATAAGTTAGAACATATTGCACATTCAACTGGCCATTGATAACCTTCTCGTCAACAAAATACAAATCTAATTCAATATACTTAGTTCTAGCATGTAGAACCAGGTTAGCAGTAAGAGCAATAGAACTAAGATTGTCACACCAAATAATAGGTGTAGTAAGCAAAGAAAAATGCAATTCAGAAAGCAATGAGTGCAGCTAGAGAATTTCAGAAGTAGCACTAGCAACACTTCTATACTTTGCTTCAATACTAGAGTGAGCAACCAAGGATTGTTTCTTTGCAGACCAGATTACAGGATTTGCTCCAAAGAAAATACAAATGCTAGAGGTAGATTTTCTATCATCAAGACTAGAAGCCCGGTCGGCATCTGCAAAGGCATTGATCAAGAGCTAAGTAGATGGTCTAAACTCAAGACAGTGATCCAAGGTACCCTTAAGCTATCTCAAAATTCTCTTAGTAGCAGCCCAATGAGGTACACTAGGGTTAGCCATAAATTGGCATACCTTATTAACAGCAAACGCCAAGTCAGGATGTGTCAAAGTCACATATTGAAGTCCTCTGACAATGCTTCTATATAAGGTGGGCTGATAAAAAATATCACCCTCAATGGAAGAAAGAGATGTAGTATAACATATAGGAGTAATTGCAGGTTTAGCTTCCAACATTTGGGCCTTATCAAGAAGTTCCAAAATGTATTTTCTTTGACTTAGAAGCAAAGAGCCAAAAGGCAATCTATCAACACTAATACCCAGACAATAAGTCAGAACCCCTAGGTCCTTTAATGCAAATTTAGTATTTAGTGTATGAATTAGAGTATCAATTTCAATAGAGTTGGACCCTGTAATGATAATGTCATCTACGTAAATAAGTAAATAGATGGTGGACTTAAGAGTAACCTTTACAAAAAGTGAAGCATCAGATTAAGTACAATGGAAACCAAGATTAATCGAAGCAAGTTTAAGTCGATCAAACCATGCTCTTGGAGCTTGTTTAATGCCTTAAATTGTTTTCTTTAATTTGCACAAATAATCAGGATGCTTAAAATCCTTAAAACCATCAAGTTGCTCCATAAATACTTCTTCCTCCAAAAAACCATTCAGAAAAGCATTATTTATATCATTTTGTCTCAAAGTCCAACCAAAACTGAGTGAAAGAGTTAACACAATTCGTATAGTGGAGAATTTAACAACTGGACTAAAAGTTTCTGAGAAGTCACACCCAGGTACCTGATCATATCCTTTTGCTATAACTCTTGATTTAAGCTTCTCAATAAGTCTTGTAGCAAGCTTTTTATCTCTATACACCCATTTACTTCCAATCACTTTCCTATCCTTGAGTCTTGGTACCAAAGTCCAAGTTTCATTCTTCATAAGAGCATCAAATTCAGCTTTTATGGATTTGTACCAACCATCATGTTGTAAGGTTTGTTTAACATTTACAGGCTCTGTTGTATCAAGGGTAGAGAGAAAAACTTTGGGTTTTCTAGTACCATCCTTAGATCGAGTAACCATAGGATGAAGATTTGTATAAGCAGCAGCTGGGATAGGAGTAGAAGTAGGAATGGGTAAAGAAATTAAAGGCAAAGACTGAGAGGAAGTAGATAGAGATGGTGAGAGATTATTAAGTAAAGGTTGTGAAGAAATAGGCAAAGATGAGTATGGAGAAGGTGACAAATGAAGAGGATGAGAAGTAGCTAAGGAAGGAGTCAAAAAGGAACTAGACAAAGACTTATCAGCAGGCATGGAAGAGTGAACAATAGGCTTATGATGTAAAATTGGTAAAGGAAAAGAAGAAAGAGACATGTGAGAAGGCTGATCAGAGTGAGACAGTGCTTTATTGGCCTTATACGGAAAAGTCAGCTCATCAAAAATTACATGTCTAGAAATATAAAGTCTGCCAGATTTATTTAAGCATTTGTATCCTTTGTGTAAAGCACTATAACTAATGAAGGTACAAGCGTCAGTTTAAAATCAAACTTGTGATTTTTGTAAGGTTTAAGATATGGAAAACACAAACAACCAAAGGTTTTAAGAAATGAATAATCTAGTTTGATATTAAAAATACATTCTAAATGTGAGAATAAAGACAGAACAGGAGTGGGTAATCGATTTATAAGGTAAGTAGTTGTAAAGAAGGCTTCATCCCAAAACTTCAAAGGTAAATGACCTTGAGCCAAGAGTGTTAAACCCATCTCTGTGACATACCTATGCTTTCTTTCTGCAATCCCATTTTGCTCTGTAATATGGGGATAAGATAATGTTTTAATAATGTCAAACTCATGTAACAAAGGTACCAAAGACTGGAACTCTCCTCCTCCCAGTTTGACGCTCAACTTAAGCCTTAAACATAACAAAAGCATCTTTGACCTCACTTTTATCTTTAAGAAAGTAAATCCAAGTATAACAGGTAAACTCATCTATAAAAACTACATACCATTTGTAGCCATTGTGAAAGACCATAGGTGCAGGCCCCCAAACATCACTATGTATCACCTGTAGAGGTTCTGTAGCGTTTCTGTCTATAGACTTAAATGGTAATTTATGAGTTTTTCCCAATTGACAAGCCTTACAAACATTAGACAGTGCATTCAAATTGCAATCAATTTGTTCTTTATGTAATACAACATGTACAATCTTAAAAGATGGATGCCCTAATCTCAAATGCCATAACAAAGCATCACCATTCAAGGTACAAGTTAATGCCATTTGTTGCTTTTCAAAAGCAGGACTATTTACAAACTCTTGTGACTTATTTAGCATAACAAAAGTATGACCACTAGTAGTCATTACATCAGCAATAGTATGAGTAGTACCTTGCATAGGGGAAGTTGACTGATGCACAAAAACTTGATAGTCAAATTTTGTATTTTATATAAGCTCGCAAGTGCACGAGTCACTTATAGTAAGCGACAAGTATACTCCCAAGATCGTCTCTCAAAGGAATTGCTGTGGTTTTAAAACGTTATCTATTTTCTTATTTAGTCGAACAAACAATCCTAAACATTCTAACAGTTGTCAATTGAAGAACAGATCGTAAATTCGGAATTAAATTGAAAACTAAAATAAAATGAAAATAAAAGTGATCACAACCAAGGGGAGGATGATGGATGTAATTGGGAATATTAGTTTGCTATCCATTCATGGCAAAAACAAATTAAGCATTCAATTAGAAGTTGGATTTAATGATTTTTCCGCTAAACCTAGAAAATCCCAAATCAATGGCAATTTTCACTACGATCAACTAATTAACGTCTTTGGCCCGGATCATTAACTAATCAATCGGAATTAGCTCAAGGAAATAATTCTAACCACCTAAACTAACACAAATCAATGCAATCAATTTAGGCTCTTGTTCATAATGCACAATTAAGCAAAGATGGCGTTTCTAATGCCTAATTCTAAAATATTCTTTCTAATCACAAACTAAGGTTTGGTCCACCATCAATTCACAATCAGAAAATAATAAGAACATGAACAAGAAATAAATCCAAATCATATATAATTAAATTACAAAATTGTTCTTCCAATCATTGGAAGCAATACTAACATCCCAATATACATATATTAGCCAACCATAACTAAATTGGTGTCAATCAATTTAGTCATGGAGGCAAACCACAAAATCAGAGAAGAAAAAGATATTACACTAAAAATACCCCAATGAATCTTCTAGCTCCAAATCTTTGAACTTGATTGATCCTCTTTCTCAAATCCTTGGAGTAGCTTCAACAATGGAGGGTCTCCTCTTGATTTTGGGTTGGTTTTTGGGTGGAAAACCCTTGCTGCAGTAGCAGCAGAGGTGGGAGAGAAATTGGCTGCAAAAACTTGTATTTGGGAGAGGTATAATGTTGTATTTATAGGGGGAAAGAAGTGGAATACGCGTTTTAGGGTTTCTGGGCAATTTTGGCACCTCCCGCCGCGGCACAGGTTTTTCCCGCCGCGGCGCGTGTTGAATTTTGGCTCGTTGGTTCAAAACAGAAACCTCCCCGCCGCGGCGCAGGTTTTTCCCGCCGCGGCGCGCGTTGTTTTCTTGATTTTCCAGAATGCATCCCGAGAGCCTCTCGCCGCGGCACACAATTTCCCCGCCGCGGCGCACGTTGTTTTAATGCGCTGTAAATGCCCTTACATAGTATGTTGATTCTCGATGTAAGGCTTACGTTGCTAAGCCTTTGTTTGTCCCCCTTACATAATAAATGACATCCAATGTAAGGCTTACATTTTTAAGCACTTTGCTTCACTTTTGCTCTCTTTTTTCACATTTCTTCCCAAACCGACTTCGACCTACAAAACAATGAAATACCTTCCAAAACACGAAAATAATAAAATAAAAGATAAAATTAATGCTTAAAAACATAACAAAATATAGGTCAAAAATGTGTTCATCATTGACTTGAAAACTAGATCAAAAGCATAGAGACCTTTCTTAACCTTGCCTTCCAACAAAACCTCCTTTGTCTCCTTGTCCTTGACAAAGCAAACATCAGAGTGAAACTCAATGAAAACATGATTATCTTCAACAAATTTAGAAACACTTAAGAGGTTTTTGGCAATTTAGGCACATGTAACATATATCTTAGTATAAATTCTTGACTAGAATTGTTAACACATGAAATGATACTACTACCAATATGTTGTATGATCATACCAGCACCATTGCCTATGTGCAATTGTTCAAGTCCTTTGTAGTCCATTTTGGCAGCCAAATTTCCTGGGTCTATTGTAACATAGTGAATTGCTCCAGAGTCAACATACAAAGAGGGATCAGCCACTGTATCAAGTGTAGCCATGTTAGCCTATGCATTTTGTGACTGAGTCGAGCCATTAATGTGACTTTCAACAGCAGTAGAAGAAAAGGACTGGCGATTTTGATTATTACTTTGTGGAAGAAAACTGTGATCAAACCTATACCAGCACCTTGCAGCCAAATGGCCAACTTTTCCACAAAGTTGACAAAGATGTCTACCTCTATTGTAAGGCCCTCTTCCTCGACCTCTTCCTCTGAAGTTATTTGACTGATCTCTTGAAACTTCATTTTCAGAAGGACTAAAAAATTATTTAGGTTTGTCTGTGTTGAAAGGAACGTAGTAACTTTGTCCTGTGCTTGAATTTTTTTTGCGAGTCAAGCTTACTTGCAAGATTCACAGAAGGAAGTAAAGAATTGTTAAAATTGTCATTATTTTCAATTCTCTTTTCTCGACTAAGCAATAAAGCTTGTAGTTCACTCACAGTTGTAGGTTCAAGTTTACTTTGGACAATAACATGCACAATATCATAATTGTGATCTAAGCCATTAAGAATTGCATGTACTTGATCTTCTTCATTTATAAAATAACCAGCAGCTGATAAATGTCTCACAATCTCCTTAATCTTTGAAATAAACTCCATAATTGACAAAATACCTTTTCTCATATTGCTTACTTCAGATTTATACTGAAAAATTCTTGCTCTAGAATCAATTGTAAAAGAGTTCTCAAGTGCACACCAAATTTCAGAGGAAGTTTCATAATCAAACACATCTTTGATCAAATCATCTATCATTGATACTATAAGCCACGAACCAATCATTTGGTCTTACTTGATCCAAAACTTATAGTAAGGATTAATTTTGTCACCTTCAAGAACTCGCTATGGATACTTTCTTGTACCAAGAACAAAATCTTCAAGTTCATAACTCTTGAGTATACGTAGTGTTTGTTTCTTCCAGATCAAGTAATTTGATATGTCTAATTTAATAGTTGAAATCTGATTATGAAAAGTTACTAAAAACTTATCTGTAGGATTTGTGAATGACAAAGATTCTAGAGATTTTTCTGTCGTTTGACTAGGATCTCCCATTGTTGAAGAAGAATTTGAGAGCCTATGCTCTGATACCATGTAGAAAAACTACCAGGAGCTGTTTGTTTACAAGGAAAGCGTAGGAAAAATATAAAAGAGTGAGCAGAGAAAGTGATGAAGAGAAAGAGAACAGAGAACAGAGATAAGGAAAAAAACTTTCATTTCATTACTTGTATGTTAAAATTGTGTACAACATTGTGCTTTATATAGACTATAACTACTCATAGCCTAGCCATAAAGCTGAGACCTATACATCTATGAATTGTAACAAATTGTATGTTCCAACTACAACAACTTTGTAACTTGCATAACAACTTGCTAACTTACACATTGTCTAACAAACTAGAGTAGACTAGCTGCTGGAACAACTTTTGCATTTATCATCACCTTCTTGCAATGCTTCTATTGTCAACATCTTTCTTTCAAAAACATGAGCAAATTGTTGAGTTTGTAGTGAGTTATTAAATGTAAAAAATCTAAAATTTAAAAAGTGATGCATAGTTATAATTTGTGTATAATATCATAAATATTTTACCTAAAATTTTATTTATAAAAAATAAAAGTGTGCTTTGTGCACCTCCTCATTCATGTATACACCTGCCCCTGTTTGCAGGTTAAGTGAGTAAACAAATTTTTTGGTTTGTTTTGGATTAGTTTACACCTTTAATTGGTTAAGATGGATTTCTATTTTCAAGAACCGATTAAAATCTATTGATTCAAAATTTAGATAAAAAAAAATAATATAGAAAATAAAAGCCAACCAAATTAATCCCGAAGTTGTCTATAAACAGTTTTAGTACCCCAAGAAAACACAAAAATGAATGATATTAATTTTTAGGCTATTGATCCCAAGGATGATTAAATCTCAAAGAACCTTTAAGGTTTTTGCCTAATCACCTCCCACTCTTTCACCGTTTTACAAAGCTTTTTATTGGAGAAGAAAATAGAAAATCATAAATTAAGAATAATTAGAAGAAGAACAAAAGATTTTTTTTTTTTCAATGTACAACAATAAATTGAATATTTGAATTAATATAAAAAACCTCTCGAAAAAAAAAAAAAAGAAGAAGAAGAAGAAGAAGAAAAAATAATATAAACCATAAGTAAATCGGATTTCTAGTTTTCTACTCTCAATTTTTTAATAAATATTATTACTAAGTATTATCATAAGTTATATCATTTTATGAAAGACAAAATTATCTCTTTTTAAATTATAATTAATTAAGTATCTCTTTTTAAATTATAATTAATTAATTATTTCTATTATTATTATTATTATTATTTGCATGTTATCCTTGTACGTTATATTATTTTGTAAAAGATAAAATTGCATAAACATGGTATATCAATATATGATCTATAGCTAGTTAAAATAAATCAAAATTATCTCTTTTAATTTAGGTTTAATTATCTCCTTTTTTTTTAATATATTTTTTTAATATACATTTTAAGAGGATAATTATTTTTGTAAAATATAGAATTATTCATTTTATTGAACATAAATTATCTCGCTTGATTATCTCCTTTTTGTTTATTATTTTTTTTCGCATACATTTAAGAAGAAAATTATACAAAAGATTAGTTTAACAATTATATTTATTATTTAATAAATTAAATTAATACTGTTTAACTGACACAAGAAATAATAAAAATTTAGTTCCACGGAAATTGGTCTAGTCTTTCGGTATATAAATATGTGGTTTGAGAAAAGTATATCTAACGTACAAAATAGATAATTGAATAAAATTATGTGATAAAGTTACATAAATAATTGTAAGAGTGAGTAGCGAATTAAAATTATTTTTTTATTAAAATTATCCTTTTTTAATAATTTGAAGATATTTAATCTAAATTTGATTTAATAATTTATACAATTTAAACTAATTTAAATTTAAGCATATCGAATTTTTTGGATCGAATAATGTAGGATTAATATATAACTTATTTTTAAATTATTTTCATAATAAAATACAATATTTACTAAATTAAAATTTTAAATTGATATATCATTAAGAAAATTTATTTATTTATATTTACAATTTATAGAATCAAAATAATAAAAAGTGTGTTCTTGAAAATTATTAAATTATTATAGATGATTTAATATTTATATTTATTTTTAAATTAAAATAATAATTTAATGTAATCTTGGTATATATAATATTTAAATATAACATATTAAAAATAAAATATACATTTATTTTTAATTTTAATAGTAATTTGATTCGAATTAAATTGCAATAGATTATAAAATTTGTCAATTCGAATACAATTTAAATCTAAACAGATTGTACTTTTTAATTTGAATATGATCCGACCATAAAATCTATCAATCTAATTCGATCTGAATTCAACAAATTGGATCAAATTTTTTAATTCAAAGAGATTGATCAAATTATTTTCTCATCCTTAAATAATTGTATAAAATTTATGTAAAGGGTACTATTGTCTTATGTGTAATATAGATCGGACAAAAATGGTAAAACATATTTGCTGGCCCTTCATACTTTTATATAATAATACTAATAATAATAAAATTAAATTAAATTAATTTTATTAGTGATAAATTCATCTATTTAAATTAATTAATATATCTAAAAGAATTAAGATAAAGTAAAAATTAATATAAATGTCAATGAGATAAATGTCAAGTTAAAAGCTCTAATTTATCAATATAAAACATACATATTATTAAGAGTTTTTTTTTTTTTTTTTTCTAATACTATCAATTTATCATAATTTTTTTTTATTTTAATATAACACACTTAGGTACATATTTAAAATGGACGGAATTCAACCACATTCTCAACATATTTATTAAAAATAAATATCAGTTTATCACAACATTATGTTGGCTAATTTATCACAGCTAATAATTGGTATTTTAATATTAAAATAAATATTTAATAATTGTGAAAGAATTTAAAGATAAATAAAAATTATTATAAAACTAAAGAATTTAAGGAAAAAAAATGTAAAGAGAAAACAAATAAAAATAATAATTTATATTAATTATTGTGTCTTTAATATCCTGCAAACTATTCTATTTATAGAATTTTTAAGATATAATATGAATTTTAAATTTAAGATATCATAGAGATTAAATCTCTAATTAAATACAAATGTATGTTATAATAAAGATAAATATTTATTTAAAATAAATTAATCATGAAAGAGATAATATCATATTTAAGATTTTGATATCTAAATTATAACAATCTTCCTGGATGTTAAATAGATTAAGAATATGCCTCATTAAAAATCTTGCTACAAAATTCAGTGGGACAAAAAAGAGTACATTATTCTCATTCAATATGCTTAAGTTGCCTTATTAAATCTTTATAGGAAAATCCAGTGGGACAAAACCATAGAAAGGAAAAAGTATATAACGCTTATACAATGTGCTCTCCTGATGATAACAATCGTTCAACATAAGATGTTCTTTCAATTGACACATTTTAATATCTCCATGACAATCTCTCAAATGTTGAAATAAATGTTATATCTTATGGCAAGTGGACTTACTTGATAGTCACTATGTAGTACAATTTCATAACTATAGGCCAAATGTATTTACTTCGATAACATGTTACATTTAAATAATAATTTACAAGGTACATATTATTCTACAAAATAGCTTATTTTGTGAGTTATTATAAAATTAATTAGAAATATTGTATTTATAATATATATTAAAATCCTTAAAAGTTTTTAGAAATCTCATGAAAGAAGATGCTACTTATTTTAGATTTTATTTATACATAAAAAAATATTTAAAATTCTTTAAAGTCTCTAATTAAATGAAATTTTTAAAAGTTATTGACATTTTAAATACTCTAATACTTTTGTAAACTTTTAAAAAATAGTAATTGAATACACCTATATTTTTATAAACTTTTAAAATGCCTTTAAAAATTTTAATTAAATACTGTTAAATTTTTATAAATTTTTTAAAAAGACTTCATTGATTACACTTAACCTTGTAAAAACTTTAAAATTCATAAAAGTCAATAAAATTTAAATCGAATCCACCCTCCTTAATAAATAAATAAATAATTTTATCTTTACCTATTAATTAAGAGAATATTTTTAATATACGAAGTCTTCAAAATACAGGCCTAAAAGAATAATTAACTAAAAGAGGGTATAATTTCAAGATAATGTTATGAAATAGTAAAAATAATCGTAAAAAATAAAGATTTGCTTAAAAAATAATTATATTGATTTTCGTAGATATGAAACAAATAACAAATAAATATTGTCTAACATTTTAACTTCACAAAGATAAATACTAAATTATTTATTTGTTTAAAAATAAAAATAATAATAATAATAGAATTTGATTTAGACAATAAATTGGTTTAAAGAAGGAACAATAAATGTTGTAATTAAAGAAAATTATCAAGGATGAAATCGTCAAAAATAATAAATAATATATAGAAAAATATATATAGTAATAAATAAGATGTATTAAAATTCTCATATTTTTATCAATTTATTTTATTTACCTTTTAATTTTCAAGTTTCCATAGTTTTTTTTAATTTAGTCTCAAAGTTTAGATAAATGTATAAAAATTAGGAATAATTGTACCTAATAACTTGATCATTGTGATCAGGGACCGAGTTTTACTAATAACCCCTCCAACAAACACATAGCGAGTTTTTTTTTTTTCTTTTCATTTTTTCCCAACCTTTTTCCTTTTTTTCGCCTTTCTTTTGCTGCACCTTTTCCTCTTTTTTTTGAATTAACCTAGACTTTTTTTCACTATTTTTTGGTATATAATAATATCATTTTTATGTTTAATTAAACATATGTATTTTTTGTTATATATATATATATATATATATATATATATATATATATTTTGTATAGTTCAACCATTTATACTTAATAAAAAGTAAAAGTTGTTTAAAAAAAAAACGTATGTGTCATATCAAGAAAAAAAATCATATATTGCATAATAATAAAAAATGTGATATTATATGTACCACTTCAGGAAAAAAATTTGTAATCTGCTTAAAAAAAATATATGTATTATTTGCTTAAAAAGAATATATGTCTTATTTACCAAAAAAGAACATATGTGTAGTTTATAAAAAAAAAAAAAAAAACCACCAAAGGTAAGGTGGGGTGGGGGAAATTTGAGGTTATTTTTTAAATAAGTTGAATAAAAAATTCGTAAAAAAAATTGGAGGCTAAAAATTAATTAAAAAAAATGAAACCAATTATAGGGAAATGAAACCAATTATAGGGGGAAAAAAAACTAAGAAAAGAATATAAAAAATTAAGAAAACAAAATAAAATAGTGTATACTCTTTTTCTTTCCGGAACCACATATTGCTAGAATCTCTGCCTCTCTAGCTATTTATAAAGTAGGTAAATTGACATATGACAAATTAATTGATTTTAGAATTAGAAGAAGAAAAATGAGCTACACTTTTTTTAATTTTTTATAAAATATATATATATATATATATATATATATATATTCTTTTTTAAATTTTTAAACCCATAAATTTGCAATTTATCGTAAAGGTAATTTTTCTAACTACATGCTACATAGTTGGACCAAAACATTCAACCATCAAAGCAAAGAACAAAGTCCAATCTCTCCTTACATTCTACATTAATTTCCTAATACATATTCTTAGGGTGCTTTTTCTTGTATACCCTTTACGATATAAAAATTTATTTATTTTTATCCAAATAATGAATTCTTAAAATTTTTAAGCTAAAACTCATAATTTTTGAAAATAATTTTTATCAAAAAATTAATAATTTAATTTTCTTTTATAAATTTTTTATTCTCTTGATACTTTTAAATAATTTTTTTTTAATTTTTCTAAAATAATATCTAAAAAGACTTTAAATTCTTCTAATTTTTTTTTTCTTTTGTTCCAGTATTTTGTAATTTTTTTTTTTAAGATTTCTTTTAATGTATCTATTTGTTCTTGTGATACCATCATGTTATTTATTTATTTTTTCTTTATGCTAAAATCATATTAGTAAAATTTTTCTTAAAATTTTTATTATTTTGACTATTTCTTACAAAACTGAATAATTTCCTTTAAATTAGAAATTTTTGATAATGTTAATATTTTTCTTCTTAATAGGATTTTTACTTTCTTAATAGGATTTTTACTTATGATGTAACCATGTTAATTTACGTTCTAATTAGAAAGTACTTTATAAATTATTATTTGTAATATTTCTTTAAGTAATCATTTTGTTATTTCCTTAATCAATAATATTAATTATATTATTTTTTTAATAATATTTTAAATAATTTACTTATCTCTTTAAATTAGGTTGATTATATTTAATTTTAAACATTTTGTTTATAACTTTTTTGTCAAATATGTTTATGACTATGATACCAAATTTTAGCTGAATTTTTAGTTTCAGTTAGCTTATTTTTATTCTTTGAATAAATAAAATCCAAAAATTATGTTATTAAATTCTTCTTAATTTACTTGGACAATTTTTTATGTAAAATAATTTCTTAAACTTTTCCCTACGGGATAGTCTATTAGGTATAAAATATTAGAAATATAATTTATATAATAATCTAGAAGAATATCAAATCTTTTAAAAAATTTTAAACAGGTTTCATAACTTTCATTATCAAAGAATTATTATGTAAATTTCAAATATTTTCTTTCAAAATCTTCAATTTTGATCATAATTTCTTTTTTATTTATACAAATTTTTCCATAATGGAGTTATTTAAAATCTAGTTGTTTTTAATTGATTTTCAAGCTCAAAATTCTTGAGTTCTTCGTCTAGCTAACAACTCAATTTTTGATTTTTTTTTATTTTTTTTATGTCCATTTTACTAGTTCAAGGCTTGCTTCAAAATTTAAGTATTTCTTGTTTTGGTTATTTAATTACTAAATTATACATTTTTTCCTATTTATAAAAATTGTCAATTAATCATTGTAAATTTTCAATTATCTTTGACCTTTTTGTACTTCTTTTGAAGCTATATTTCACAGATGTTTTAAAACAAATAAGAGCGTGTTTAAGATAAATTATATTTTTTAAAATTTTCTTGAGTTTTAGTATATTTCTTAACTTTACTTTTATATAGATCTATCCCTAATTTCTTAGGTTTATTATAATTCATTTTCATGTTATTATGTTTATTTTCTAATTTCTCCATAAATCAAGATAGAACTTATGAATTCAACAATATCAATAAAATTCAAAGTACATTAGTTTCTACATGTAAACTGACCTATTTTTTAATATGCTTTTTATGTATCACTTTCTTGTTCCAAAAAGCTAAGTCTCACTCTAAATCCAAGCTTATAGACCTCCTGTTCCTACTAATCTTATTAAGATTTGTATTTAATTTCTTAGGTTTAGAGTGATAACTAAATTTAAAATTTAAGCTGGATTTTTATTCATTAAGAAAATAATTTACAATCTAGAGAACTAGTAACCTTGAAAGGGTTTCTAGTTCTTACTCATTCTAAATATACAAACAAAAAATAGGAAATGGACAAGAGCTAGAGTGATTCGTATATCCCTCTTAATAGAAGAGAATTTCCTTTTATAGACATAAGAGTTGTATGTTTACATAGGTGGAATATTACTATTTTACCTTACTTTCATTTCTAGCGTCTAAAACACCTACATTATTGATGCTTCCAGTGCCAATTTTAGGAATGGTCCCTACATTAATTATTTCTTATCTGTCGACATTGAGCTCTGTGAAGACCCAGAGTCCACGTAAGCTTTCTTATCTTTAATGCAGGAAATGCACTTATGATCCTTAGATTACATTTTAGAATAATGAAAAAATATCTTCTTAGTTTTTTCTCTTACTTCAAGCTCATTATAGTTGAAGTCAATTTTATATCTGATAACTTTTTCGCTATCTTCTTCAGTTATAACCATATTACTCTGAGAAGTAATAATGATTTTACTAGTGCAATAATTAACATTAATTTCAGAAGAGTTATTAATTTTTTTTATTTTATGGTAAATTTGGCTTAGTATTTGTTATCTTTGAATACATAATTCTTCAGGATTAAATTCCTTTTCTGGTAAGGTTTTGGGATGAAGGACTTTTCGTTTAGTATTAGCTAGCCCAAGTTTAATAAATTGATATGGACTTACTAGTATTTCTTGGTTCTAATCCATTATTAAACTAAAGCATCTTAAAAAAACTGCCTTATCTGTAGCCTTAATTTTCCTTTTGAAATTTTTGATAGACTTTCTAAAGTTTTTGAGAAAATAGTTTAATTTTTTTAAAATAATTTTTCAGGTATAAATTTTCTATTAATTTAGCATGAAATGTCCTATAGACAAGTACTGGATCAGCTCCTTATAAAATATTAAATTTACTACCTGGTGGAAAGTCTTTTTCTGTGGTATAAAACTTCATATCATCAAGACATTTTTTAGTAGTTTTCCTGGCTAGATTGTATAAACTTATCCATTGTGGTTTTGTAAAATTCCTATACCTTTCTCTTTCTTCTTTTAAAGAATTACTTGTTGCTTCCTTGAAAATTATTAGTCTTAGAATCTTTCCAAAGTTCTTTAATTGATTGGTTCCTTTGGTAGGTTGTTGTACTATCTAGGAGTAATTCCTTACTATTTCTGTTGGTGATAGTAGCTTTGGAACCTTATAATTAGTATAACTCCCTTCTGCTTCTATTTTATTGAAGAAAGCTCTGTAGATAATTTCACAAATCCCTAATATTGCTCTGCTTGCCTCCTGCCAGCTAGTGTAAATTCCTAATTTTGGCACATTGTATATAAAATAGACCTTTTTTAAATCTTCCTTCTCGGCTTCATCTGTCTAATTGATATTTTTTTTTCTTTCTCTGAGTTGCTAGTTTCCTTATTTCCTATTTTTGGAATTTTAATTAATTTCTTTTCATATTCTTCTAAAGCTTCAACTTCTTTAGCCTTTGAGTTTTTAAGTTCTTTAGGGATTTCCTACTTAGCAGAGTCAGCCAACATACATTTACTATCGAAGGACTTCTTAAGGTATAATACTTCAAGTTGCTTTTTGAAGATTTTGATTTCATTTTCTCAAATTGAGATTTATGTTCCTTTAATCTTGATTTCTATATCAAGATGATATTATTATAATTAAAATATAGTTAGAGATGCTAATTCTCTTGTCAAAGCATCTGCTAAACTATTTTTATTTTCTCGTAAATGTTCTACATAAAATTTATAATGATTAAACCATTGTTGCTATCTAATGTGACCTCCTTGCTTATAATCACCTACAATATTGGTTCTTAAAAATGTCTAAAATTATTATTGTTATTTCTAACAATAAATTTTGAACTTATGACATATATTGCAAATTTCTTAATAGCCTTTTTAACAGCTAAATATTCTTTTTCATTACCCTGATAATTTAATTCAAGACCTTGAAAAGTTCTTGGGGTAAACTTGAAAAAATATTCATATTTGTCATTAACTCCTGCTTTTAGTACTACTCCCCAATATTCATATAAAGCATCAATTTCTATTATCATTTTATTATCTGGTCTTGAATGGGATAAAATTAGTAAATCTTTTACCAAAGTATTTACTTTATCCATATATATAGTGTCTTGGTCAATCCAGTGTCAAATATAATCTTTTTTAAGTTTTGTTTGTAATAGTTTTGTCATTTTTGCTAATTTCTTTATATATGTTTTTGCATATATTAAACATTCTAAAAAAATTTGTAATTAATTTTTATCTTTGATTATACTAGGAAAATTTTGTATATTATTTAAAATATGAGATTGTAGAAGATGTTTTTCATATTATATTTCTAACCTTAAATATTTTATTTTTTGTTGAGCAATGACTGCTTTCTTTTTTGATAGTACTATTCTTGATTTTTTACATTCTTGTAAAACATTAATAGTATTTAAATAATGTTTAGATAATTCATTACTGAATACTAATATATTATCTATGTATGTACAACAAAAATTGTGATATTTTTTAAAAATATTATCCATATATCTTTGAAAAATTTATAGTGCTTGTTTTAGTCCAAATGGAATAACTATCCATTAGAATTGTTCTTATGAGAAGCTAAATGCTGTTAATTTTTGTAATTTATTATCAAATCTTATTTTTCAAAATCTATTTTTACAATCAAAACTCAAAAAATACTTCTTGTCTTTAATGAGTGATAATAATTCTTCTTTCTTTAGAATAAAATAACCATCATCAATAATTTTTTATTTAAAGCTTTGAAATTTATTACTATTATCTTTTTTCTTAGCTTCTTTTTCTACTAAGAATATTGAGCTAGAGTGTGGTGAATTACAGAAAATAATTACTTTTTAAATTCTCTCTCGATCCTATTAAATATAAATCATTGGTTTAACTCTTATGACCTTTGAAGAATTCTTTAGTTTTATGTTTTCGATTTCATTAAATCTATTAATTTTTAGATCTAATGAATTTTCTGAACATACTATTTTTAATAATTTTCTTATACTTGTTAAGGCTTTATCTTTTTGTATTTCACTTAGAAATAAGTTTTGGTCAACTTCTATGTCTAAGAAAATATGTTCTAAATATGATTTTTGTTTCTCTATATTCTTATCACGTTTTCGCTTTTTATGCTGTGATATAAAAGTTGGTAAGGCAACAGGTTAATACTTTTCTAATTTTTGATACATAAATGGTTTCGTCATTTAGGATTGTCATGCTTATTTTATCTAAGTATGGGTAAAATGTTGATATAAATTTTAAAAAATTATATGAAAGATTTCTTCTCCTATTAATACATATGTGTCTTTTAAGACTTTATTAAGGTTTATTGTAGTATTATTTATTATTCTTACTAATAACTCTTTTGGTAATTATTTTCAAAATTTCTCTAAAAATACATATTTACTAGCTATACGCATAATACACATACTTGCACTTGTGTTTATATATACATACAAATGATAATTTTTATATCATTTAAATTTAATCATATATTTATATACGCACTGTTTGAAGTTGTTATACTTAATAATTCATCCATTAATCAAAATCAAAATCAAAGTTAGAATCAGATGTTTTTTATTTTGTTATTTCTTCTTTTGTTTCTTCTAATATATTAATACTACATATATCGTTTATCTTTGATTCCTCTATTAATTCTAGTTCCATCATAAAAGCTTCTTATAATATTTTTGCTTTTTGGGAGAATTCCTTTTTAAATTATTTCTTATGTTGAAGCTTACTAGAATATTCATTTGTATAATATCTTTCTTCATTACATATCCAACATCTACATTTTTTTCTGATATATAATATATTTTATTTTCACGTGTATTATATTTTATTCTTCTAAAATATCTTTGCTTATAAGGTTATCTATTATATATTTTTTTATACTTTTTGAAATTTTGTTTCTTAAATTTATATCTTCTGAACTTATTGAATTTTTTATGCTTATTATATTTATTATAAGGTCTTATGTTACAATCATATTTTTCTGGCATTCTAAAATATCATTTCACTTGTTTAGATTCTTTTTCTTTATTGACATTTTACTACTATCAAACTTTTAAGACTTCTTATTCTTACTCTCAATATATCATGTATGGTTTCTATATTCCTATTATTCTATCATTCTGTCATTTTAGGTAATTTTTGAAAAATATTTCCTTATAAGTTTCTTGCATAGAAGGTGGTAGCTTATGATAATACATTTCATATTCACATATAAAAAGAATCTATGTAACACATTACATATTTTTCATGTTTGCTAAATGTCATTTAGCTTCATTTATTTTATTTTCACTACATTTAGTAATGTTCCTATATTTTTCTTATCCAATGAATTCCTTATATATCTCATTTACAATCGTGTTTAAGTATTCTCTTCCTGTAGTTGCATTTCTTTGCATTTCTAAATTTTATTGTTTTGTTAGATTTGTAAATCAAATTTTTACATTTTTATCATTTTACGAGCTACTAATAACCTACAAATTGAGGGATTTGTTTGTGTGGTTATAGAAGTTTGTATAATTACACTCATTTTACTAACCCATTCATCTAATATTTTATTTCTATCTCTTATGCAGTTTAGATCTAAAATATCATATTTATAATTTTTATAAGACCTAAATTCTGGTGGAATACTATCTCTAGTACTCTAATATAATCTTTCTTCTATTTTAAGTTGTTGCCTTCTCCTTTTAAAAGATTTAGGTTCTTTTGATATTTGTCTATTCCTTTATTTCCTATATGAGTTCGATGTTTTTCCTTTCATGTGAATTATTTGACTTATATCTTCTTTTTCAGATTCACTTTCATTGTCATATTATCTTCTTCTTTATTTGTACAAAGATTTTCTTATAATGTTTTTCTAATTCTTCATTTATTAAGGTTAACAATTTTCCTATATCTCAATTATTAGGGTTCATGAATTGTTATTCCAAATCTTTTCTGTATTTCATTAGAATGTAACTATATCTTTCAATTTTTCTTCATCTTTTCTTTTATCATTATTGGGTGTTAAAGTATTAGATCTCCTAGGAGTTTTTTTTTTAAACCTTTTAATGGATTAAATTTTAATTATTTTCTCTTGGTATGTTATTAATATATCTTTTTAATTATGTAATTTCTTTATGCATATCTAATTGTATTTTATTTAGCTCTTTTTGAGTTTTGTTTATATCTTACAAAATTTTAATATTCAATCCATTTGTGGTATCTATTTTTTCTGCCAAGAGAATTAAAACCTTTATTATAGATGTTTGGTTGCTAGATTTACTTGTTAGGTTATTATTTTCTTCTAATTCTATTCCTAGTAGTTTGTCTTTTAAAATAAGTATTTAGTTTAATATTATTATTTTATTGTATAAACTAATTCTTTTACTTTTTCAATTTCTTCTTTTAATTCTTCAATTTTCTTATCCCTTTAATAGATTTCTGATTAGGTGTATATAAACTTAATCATTTGTATATTGCCTTTTCTTACTGGTATGATAGATTTTTCATTAATATCTAAATTTCATGATCAAGTATTTTATATTATGTTAATATTTCTAATTTTATTAATTTGTCCTTTTCATTTCAATGTTCTATCTATTTTTATAAATTCATTTTGTCCATATATTGAGCTGTTGTGACTATTTGTTAGTGAATATCCTACTAAATAATGTATTGAAAATGAGTAATTTTCATATTTCATTAGATTTCTTTGTTCAAAATCATAAGCTAGATTTAATACTTTATTTAGATTTTATCATTGATATTAACAGCAAACCTAGAATATGTTGTAAATTTTAATTTATGATATCCTCAGTTTTCATTGATCATTCCTATCAAAACATCGTTTATGTTGGTTATATTGTCTAATAATGCTAATTTTATTGGTGTAATTATTCTTTCTCTAAAATGGAGAAATTGGCATAAAAAGCTTACATTTTGATTATAAATAGCATTTTCCAAAACTAGTAATAATATGATTAAAATTGTACCTTTTAGTTAATCAAAATTAGACAAATTATAAAAATGTCCTTTAGGGCTAACAAATAAATACACAGGAGCTCCAACAACTTCGCTAGTGACCTCATTGAATCTCCAACGACTCCGTCAATAAAATCATTGAAACTCTAACGACCTTACTAAAGCTCCTGCAACTTCACCGGATAAGTATGTAATATGTTACATATAATAAAAGAGGTGTATGTAATATGTTACATACTAATGGTGCAGGTATGTAGCAAGTATTACATATCACATATCATGTATGTAATACGAGTTACATACCTGCACCCTTAATTTGTAACTTGTTACATACATCTCCACTGTTGTATGTAACTTGTTACATACAATAGCAGAGGTGTATGTAACATTTTGCATACAAGAATAGAGATGCATGTAACATGTTACATATAATAGCAAAGATGTATGTAACATTTTACATACAATAGCAGAGATGTATGTAAGATGTTATATATAATAGTGGAGGTGTACGTAACAAGTTATATATAACAGCAGGGATGTATGTAACATTTTATATACAATAGCTGAGACATATGCAACGTATTACAAATAGTGACAGATGTAAATATAACTCACTCATGGATTTGTTCAAACACATGGTGAGCACTTGGCAATAAAAGGAGATAAAGATACTCAGTTTCAAAATTATCTTCCAAGAAATAAGAAAAGAAAAGAAAAAGAAATCAGAAAAGAAAGAAAGAGTAGAGGTGAGAAATCAAAAAAGAAAAGAAAGAGAAATCAGAAAAGAAAGAGTAAAGGCGAGAAATCAGAAAAGAAAAGAAAAAGAGCATAATCGTCGAGTCCTTTCTCGAACCCCTAACCTCAATCTTTTTTAGAAAATAGATGAAAAAATGCAAAACCTAGAGGATGAAGCAGCAGCAACAAGCTTTGATGCAGCAAGCTCTTCTCCAGCAACACTCTCTCTACCACCCAGGTCTTTTAGCTCCTCCTCAGGCTTGAGCTCTTCTCTTCTTAATTCCCTTTCAAAAAAATTCGCGTTTTGGATCCAATTTTGTTAGTTGATTTATCACTTTTAAGAAGAGTGAAGGAAAAAAGCGCAAAATTATTTGAACAAAACGAAGTTGTAAAGCAATATAGGAAAAATTGATCAATTTAACAAATATGCCTCAATATTGAGTAATTAATTCCTCTAAAATGTGCTTTTATTAAAATTTATATTCCTTCCAAATGAATATACCCAATTTTTCTCTATCTTTTTGGGGAGTTTTTAATAGTTTTTCTATAATAATTTTTTTTATCAATTAATGATATATTAAATCTTCCTTTTGCATTTGCTATAGCGATACTCATTTCTTTATTACTTATTCCAATAATATATTATGTCTTCCTTAAAAATAATGTTCTTATTTTAGATAATGATTCTTCCCTAAATCCATCTCCTTTCTTAAGGTTTAGTTTTGATTTTTTAATTTCTTTAAGTTCTTTTTGCTAAATATCATTTATTGTGAAAAAATTCATGAACTGTCTTGTGTTTCTACTTCCATTATTTCATGATTTTTTGTTATTTATGATATTTTTAAAGAATATGATTTTTTATTTTTGTATAGTTTGTTTGTAAAGTATTACAATTTACTTTCATAATTTTATAAGATTTATATATATTTGAGAATATAAATTTATTAGAATACGATGGATGTTAGTAGTAATTCCCTATTTACCTAAATAGATTGTTTTCAAAAAATCAAGTTGAAAGTTTTTAATTACGGATCAAATATACCTAGAGGGGGGTGAATAGGTTATTTTCAATTTTAACAAATATTAATTATATAACCTAATCACAACGGCCAGACATGCACTCTCGTGTAAAGATAAAATGCGGAATAAAAAATAACACACGATATTTTTAGGTGGAAACAACCTAGGCCATTCCAATGACCTAAGAGGAAAACCACCGGTCCACCGGACCACCTAACTATCCACTATGAAAATCAATGTTCAATTACAACCATAGGTCCTAGAACTACCCTTCACAGATAGATCCCCTTTCTGTAATTTACTTACGAGCCGCCGCTCCTTTCATAACCTCCACAAGCTAGGTGTCTGGATCCGGACCAACGTTCCGATCTACTTGAGTCCCACAAGATCAATCGAACCCATCAACTTCGGTAATTTCGAGTCACACGAAATACCGAGCACGTCACCTGAAACGTTAGCACAAATAGCACAAGTGCAAAGTGTGTCCTAGAGCGGATTCAAACAATGAAAAATCCTAACTAACAGATTCAACAGCATATGATGTAAAAACAAATCAGCTAGTAAACTCTAGAACTATCATGCAATTCTAAATATCATGAAAGACAATTAGGCACGTGAATTATTCAAACATAACCACACAGTATGTTTGAACAATTAAAATAAGAAAGTGCCTAAGCTTAAAGATGAAGAGAAAAAGATTTTTCTTTGAAAACACAATTCAGATGTAGAAAATATTATTTTGGTGTGGGTTGAATGTTTTGCACAAACAAGTGTTGCTTATATAGAGTCTAGTTTGACTTGAAAGAGAATTAATAATAGAGTACAACTCTACTCATATCAGGATTTAGCTTTGACAACAATTCTACTCATGTTAGGATTTTGCTTTCACAACAATTCTACTCAAACAAGGACTCTTCTTTCACATCAATTCCATTCACAACAATTCTACTCATATAAGGATTCTACTTTCACAAGAATTCTATTCATACTAGAATTTTGCTTTCACAACAATTCTACTCATGTTAGGATTTTACTTTCACAACAATTCTACTTAAACAAGGACTCTACTTTCACAACAATTCTATTCATACTAAGTGTAGTGCTCAATTGTGTGAGGATGTATGCATGAGAGAATATTTTACCTTTCATATGAGCATTGCAAGCTTGGTGACTCCATCATCATGTATCATCTGATTGAACGGTGAACACTTATGCTAGATTACAATTAAACATTTTGTCCACGAAAATTGCCAATACAAATAAACCTTACACAAGTCATTTTTACACAAATAGCTCATATTAGAATCAAAACGCACAGTTTGAGGATTACTTGCCATGCTGAAATTACGGTTGTACCCTCCCGTTAACAGTGATAAGTCTTCTTCAACTCTTCACTCCTAGCATCTCCTCTTAGTGCCTCCATATACACGAGTTTCGTCTCCTTCTCCGACCCCTCCATCAACACCAAACTCTCCTCCATCAAACTAGAACTTGATCGTTAACAAACTCTCCTCCTTTGCACATTAACAGAGCTCGATAGTTCATCCATGGATTCTACCATGTCAACCTCTTTAATTGCTACAAACCAGGAAAACATCACTATAAAAAGTAAGTGTTTCTATCTTGGTGTTAATTAAATTTATTTATCTTCACTACAACTGCCATTGCTTAATTAATTTTGGAAGTTATTATATTCATGTTCTACCTAACCTGCACAATAGGCAATGTTTCGCTCACACTCAGATTTATGTAACCTTTATATTAAAATAATGTAAACATGAGTGTTCTTGTGATTATGCCTTGAAAATTAACAAAGCTTTGATGTTTCCGAAATAACAATACCCAGAGAGTTAAGCTTAGTTCCTCCTTATGCAGTTTTGATCCCAAAAAAAAATTATTCAATCACATTGCTCTCTAGTTCTTTAATATCTTTTCCTTCTTTTCAATTTGAAACTTCATTTAATGTATGAATATGTTTTTTGATCCAGCAATACTATTCTTTAACTTAATGCTTCCTTTCACCAGCTTTCATGGATGGTGTAGATTTTTGTGAGTTAGAAATTTGTTTATTTTATATTATCTAATTATTCTAATCAATGAATAGTATTCCAATGCACAAGTTTCTATTTTAGATTATTAGATAATGGCTTGTTATGCACAAATTTCTATTTTACATGCTACAATTAGGGTTATGTACATTTATTATAATGTGAATCAGAACCAAAATTTGTAACAATATATGAATGTGAATGACATCTTACATGCATTACATTACACTTATGTACAGGTTAATGTAGACACAAATATATGTACACATTAAATTAGTGTCTCTATACATATATAGGCTTTAATCCTATACTACTAATTTTTAGTCATGTATTTGTTGTTTAGATCTTCATGATTCTTGCTAATTTTTATGAATTTGTTGGTTGTGTTTATATATTTTTGCTGTTTTGAAATTTATATCATAATGTGAATGTACATGTTACATACAATATATATTAATATTTCTATACATATATATGCTTCAATCCTATAGTATTACACATTTATACTACTAATTTTTTGTCATGTATTTGCTATTTAGATCTTCATGATTCTTGCTAATCTTTATGTATTTGCTGGTTATGTTTATATGTTTTCTTTGTTTTGAAAATTTATACCATAATGTGAATGTGCAGGTTATTGATGTGTTAAAATGTGTACTCGCAAGTGTACGAATCACTCGTAGTAAAGTGACAAGCAACTTCCAAGGTCGGTCTCTCAAGGAATTGCAATGGTTCTAAATAACTAACTTTTAAATCTAAATAGAGTTCTAATGAAAACAAAGCTCTAATTAAATAGAGTTCTAGTGAAACTAAAACTCTAAGTAACTAGAATCCTAACGCTAATAAAACTCTAAAAAGGTTGGTTGATTTCGGTAACGAGAACAATCATACGACAATTAAACTAAAACAAAATCGCAATCAAACAATCAATTCAATTAAATCAAATATCAATAGAGGATGTATGGACGTTTAGCTTGGTTGACCATGTTTGCATCGAAAAGGTATGGTGAGATACATGAATGTCCTATATAAACAAAACTACCGGCTTTCCTTTTAATTACGAAACTCCTTTTGGCGGGGGTAGGTCTCTTTGTTGATTAACTAATTAACTGCCTTTAGCAGGGGTAAATTAAATAGCAATCAAATTATGCGCAAGGAAAACATGCCAATCAAATTAATGCTATGACTAAGTCACTAACTTGAAGCTTTGATTAAGTGTTTCGGAATAAAGTTAAGGTGACGTTCCTATAACTAAATTCTCAGATTTTTCAACCTAACTACGAACATCAAATGGGCCCATGATTATTCATAATCAAACATTTAAACATGCTCTTAATCAAAAAGTATTTTATTCATAAGTCAAAAAGATACACCATACACAATTCTAGCAAACATGGCAACACAAACTAAACATCCATAATTAAATTAGCCAGACATGTTCATATTATTATTCATAGACAAATAAAATATGATCATACACTTTAACAAATAAAGAAGATGAATTAATTCTATAACAACAAGGAAAACCTAAATCTAAATACCGCTTATGGATTGGTTGACGTACTTCTCCGTAAGCTTTATCTTCGATTGTCGTTAGCTTCCTTGAATCCTTAGAATATTGTCTCTCGCTTCGTTATAGTGTGGCAACGCTCTCAAAACTGATTGAATGTCGTGTTTGGGTCGCAAAATTGAGAAGAGGAAGAGTTGTGTATGAATTGGTCAAGTTATTTCGAGTTCTATGTAAGGGGGACTCTAAGGGGGTATTTATAGATGTAAGGGATTCCTGATTGCAATAGGAATAGGCGCGCCGCGGCATGCATTTTCCTCGCCGCGGCGCAACACAAAATTTGGAAAATATGCAAAAACCCGAGAGCTCCCCGCCGCGGCATACAATTCCCTCGCCGCGGCGCGCAATGCTTCTATGTTTTCAGGATCAAACCCGAGAGCCTCACGCCGCGGCATGCAATTCTCTCGCCGCGGCGCGCAATGCTTTCCTTCTTTTCACGTCCCCCCTTACATATGTGATGGCACTATATGTAAGGCTTACATATTCGTCTTGATTAGTCCGTAACTCGTGATCCGAGCGCCGTAGGTGTTCCGTCTTCGCGTGTTTTCATCATTTGAATCATTTGACGCTAAAAACACCTGAAATGCACTAAAATATATCCGTGACTCCGAATGGATAGATTTATGAAAATAATCGAAATAATAGTCATAATAAATCTATATATCAATCAATCAAGCATAATTAATCACGAAATATTAGTGCTTTTCGAGCACTCATCAGTTATATACATCATAAATGTGTATGTACACATTACATTAATGTCTATCTAAATATAGGCTTCAATCTTATAGTATTACGCGTTTACACTACTAATTTTTAGACATATATTGTTGTTTAGATCTTCATGATTCTTGCTAATCTTTATGTATTTGTTGGTTGTGTTTATATGTTTTAGCTGTTTTGAAAATTTATACCATAATGTGAATGTACATATTACATAAAACATAAATGTATATGTACACATTGCATTAATGTCTCTACACATATATAGGCATTGATCCTATAGCATTACATAAACAAAATATGTATTTTAATAATACAATATATTATTTTACTAACAAAAAAAATGCTTTTGTATTACGTAAACCAAAGTTATCAATATTACTTATGCATGGAGGACAATGGATTTTTGAAGAAAGAAATGACAAATACATAAATGGTCTTCCCAAATGAATTTTTATAAACAAAAATATAAACATTAAAGACCTGAAGAAAGAAATTATTGAATGTCTACGATTAAAAACATATATCAACCTGAAGATGATATGTCAAGGAATCAAATTAACTATCAGCATTGAGGACAACAAAGACATTGAATTTTTCTTTAACCAAACTATTGGTAAAGAAAGTGGTTCAGTCCCTGTCTTGTAAGCCATCCAACATAATAGGCAACAAATTACAGATGTCATCAATGTAACAAGCAATTTATAAGAAAATAATTACACTACCTCCTCCACAAATTCAGATACAACTGAAGAAATATACCCTAAGAAAGTGTACAAGAACACATCATCTGAAAACATATTTGATGACGATTCCTTTGATGAACTAAATACCTTCTTAGAGGGAAAGAACCTCTCATGGAGAACATCAGGTTCAACGGAAGGAATTTCAAATTTAACCTTGAACGACTAAGAAAATTCTATATTATCAAATAGATTTTCAAGAACATGACCAATAAAAGAATCAAAGACTGGTACACCAATAGATATAGTTGTTTTCACGCGCACCTAAAAAATGTAAAGTATTACATACATAAATAGAAAATATAATTGTAAACATTACACATAAAATACAGTATGTACAATTTATATTCAACAATAAAAAAAAAAGTAATATATCTAACTACTGCAATTTTATCAATAGAAAGCGTTTCCTTATTTTTGAAAGTATATAATTGATAGCACTTAAAATGAACGAAATGCTTTTAAAAGTAATAGAAGGCGATTAATAATAAAAAGCATTTTTATTAATCACTTTTAATAATTGATATGCATTAAGGGCATTTAAAATGCTTTAAAATATGATGAAATATAAATCATTTAACACGATATTTAAGGCATTTTAAACGCTATGTAAGTATTTTTTTATACAATACTAAGGCATTTTAAATGCCTTATTAATGCTTTTATTAGGGCGTTTCATGTAAGTATTTTTTTTAATCCAATACTAAGGCATGTTAAACGCCTTTTTAAAGTTCAGTACCTAGTATTCATAGTTATGTATTACAGTTTCTCTAGCTTACACAATCAACTTCTTGTTGCCATCATTATTAGACGTTCGTCGTTGTATACGACTTTGCTATTCGTGCCAGAAATACTCCAATCCATTAAATTTGTCTATGAAAATCGAGGAAGGTTTTGGACCAAATGAGATGGGAATACTGTTGATCGTTGATGTATGCATTCCTCGAACAACACCTATTTGTTATAATTATGTTTTCCTTTGATCAAGACTTGATTAATTGTTGTCATAGTTAAATAGTATTTGATCACTATTATCGAAAAATTTAAATGTTCAATTATATCGTAATCGTGAAGTATTGATTTGAAGAGGTAGGCACATCCATGTCTTTTGGTTTTATTTTTATTTTTTTTGTTTTTTGTTTGCTTTGGAAGTCATATGTACATCTTTGTTTGGTAATAGATTTTATTTTGTTACTTTAATGTTTTGCAATATGTTTACTTTTATGACAAAGTCATATATGGTTAAACAAATAAATATTTTTTGAAACCTATGACTAATTGCTTTATTATCTTTATGATTGCTTTAGTTTATCCTTTGTAGGTTCCGTGATATTCCTCATTGCTTCAAAACCTTCTTCGTCTTTCACCTAGGTATTATCTTTGGAGAAAAATTGCATTGTATTTTGAGCTCCTAAAATAAATAATTGAGGAAGCTATGTTACGTTATTTTTCATGGGTATTTTTTGTCAGATTATCTAGTCTACCAAAAGAGGTGAAGAAGGATCTTAAAGATCCTTATAGTAGGTAATGTATTTATCTTATAAGGTTTACTATTATTTTAAGTTTTAACCCATTGATAAAGGTTAACAAGATCTTATTTATTTACTGCAGGGTTGATATTCTTATTTTTCCTAATGTCAGAAGTGGCTTTGTAGCATTTTAACTTTTTTTTAATTACAATTACTTTCTTATATTCTTTTTTTGTTCCCAATCAAAGCTATCATATCTCTGTTAGTACTGAAAATATAAAGGCATTGTCATTTATGTTCCTTTTTCCTACCATTTCTAAGTATAATTTTGGATGGAGTCATGGGAAAGAAAAGCTGGAATCTAGCAAGCCAGGTAATTGGTCACATATTTGGAAGTTTATTAATATAAGGTATTTATTATAGAGAAGTTTCTCAAAACTTTTGATTGTGGAACAGTTTGTTTCACATCTCTGTTATTGAATAGAAATTTTAAATGGTGGCTTAAGTGTTTGGCACAGGGAACATTCATGATGTTAGACATTAGATGAGACTTATGTGGCTGAAAAATGAATAATTATTTCACGACTAATATTACTTTATATATATTGCATGTCATAATTATTGGATGCTTATAGTTATAGATTCATTTTGGTTTGAGATTAAATATATAAATTTTACTATTGGTAGTAATCCAGATAGCGAATTAAAGGATGTAATTTTGAGGTATATTAATTCCATCTATTTTTATATATTACAAATTTTTTTACAAGTGTCATGGTATAATAATATTTTATTTTTATGGAATATATTTAGGGCTTTGCAAATGTAGAATTCTAAAAATGAACGAAATATTCGTATTGAATCAAATTAGATAATCATAAATGTTTGCATTGTATATATCTCAAACATTATTGTTAATTATAACATTATTTTTTTTGGGGAAATTGTTTAAGATGCATACTTATATGTAACACATTTTTCACTTGATCAATTGACGATCTTGTTTATTTATGTGATTTTTCACATTTATCATTGCAATCTGGTGGATATGAATGTGATTACTATACCATGTTGTTTATGAGAGAATATATAACTCGAAGGCTTGGTGTTCACAAAAATAATGGAGGTAATGTTTTCTTTTCAAAATCATTAAAATGTTTATCTAAACTAATTGGCAATGAATATTATATCAAGTGTACGTACAATGTAACTACTATGTGTATTGTTGCTATATGAACTGTGCAACTAATATAATTAAATTTCAAGTTTTCTTGATTATTGCTTGGTCATTATTGTGTGTTGTTTTTGTACTTTTTTTTTTGTACAAATATTATCTTGTAATTGTGTGAGTGCATACACACACACACATATATATATGAATATTTTGTGCTTTTATGTCAGTATATTCATGGTTAATTTTATAAACTTCTTTTACAGTTTTTCAAAAGAAATAGATACTTACAAAATGAGTTGATGAATTAAGGCAAAGTTGATGTCATTATGTTTATAATTTTCTCTTAGCCTATGAAGATGGTCATAATTATTAGAAGGTGTATATATATATAAGTTTCGTCTTTTTATCACTTCAATTCTCATTTGCATGTGTTCAACTCTTTAAATCTATGAGTTGTTTTTGTTTTATATATTTTATTGATGAACTGATCTTGTTTGTTATTGTTGATTGCAAGATAATATTTGAGTTTGGAGAATTTAGATCTCAATTAATTAGATAAATTATTTTTTTTAATTGTACTTCAAGTTAGTTTCATTTGATACCTATGTAGAATATATATATATATATTTTACAATTATATTTAATTTTGTTAATTACAATTGCTTTTATCTTTGTTATTAAAAAAATTCACTTTGAATTTATTTTAATTTAATAAATTTAAGTAGTATGCATCGGGTATATTTGAATATTTGTGAATCAAAACCAATTATTTTGTAAAATATTCGTTTAATATATTTTTAAATGTAATTAATATTATAGAACGATTAAAACGTTTTTTTTTAACTAGTAGAGAATCAGAAATTTATTATAAATAGAGAACTATTAAAATGCTTTCTAAATTAATTATTAGGGTGCTTTAAATGCTATTTAATGAGAAAATAAAGGCATTTGACATGCCTTCTAAATGATGAAATATTAAAGTTAGCATTTTACACGCTTTATAAAACAATAAAGAAAGCATTTTAAATGCCCTATAAACTGAATACAGGACAATCTAAAACAAAGAAGGCACTTACTCAAAATAAAGAGAGCGCTTGAACAGAGTAAATCAACGCCTTTAAAAAGCATATATATTTAGCAATATCAGCATATAAGGCGCATAAAGAAGCGCCTTTTATTACTTTAGAAGGCATTTTTAAACGCTCTTTATTAACTATTTTGTAGTAGTGAGCAACGCTGCTGCAACGCAGTCTGTCTACATCACTTGTCACATTTGCAATCCTAACTGATTTATCTACTTGCGATTCTTGATATCCTTCTCGTTGAACTTTGTTTCAGTATTTTCACTCTTGTCCTCTCGTAATATTTATTTTATTTTATTTTGATACACAAAAATACCAAATATTAATTTTAATAATTAATTTTTACGATATTTTTTAGTATTTTAATCTTCATGGGAACGATCTTTCTTATCATTATATTACTTGTTTGCAACACGTACACTTACGTAAAATCTTATACACCATTTTGAGCAACAAGTTAGGATGGATTGTCAAGACTAGACTGAATGTTGTCAAACTCAGGTGAAAAATAAGATGTTCATTTAAAAAATGTAGAAATTTGAGCAGATAAAGGAATAGCACATTCAACTGCAATGGATGAAATTGCTTCATAAACCCAAAGCTAAAAAGTCAATCCAAATCCATAAGTTTGGTATCGTACCCTATCATCTTCACTGGCTTTTAAGAGTTCATTTTCCTTTATCAACTCCAACTCATGTACAACATCACGC
Organism: Elaeagnus macrophylla; assembly: GCA_029378325.1. Lineage (NCBI taxonomy): Eukaryota > Viridiplantae > Streptophyta > Magnoliopsida > Rosales > Elaeagnaceae > Elaeagnus > Elaeagnus macrophylla. The sequence continues at coordinate 96,444,399 of CM055640.1, forward strand.
ATTTTACAATAATCTTTGTTTAAACTATCAAAAATATAGTTAAACACGTAATTTTTCCAACAGTAATTGTTGAAATCATCCCAACTATTAGCAAAAAACATTGCTTCCTTACAAAGATGTACATTTTTCAATCTTCCAATAAGTCTGCACTTTAAAAAGTATATCAAACATAGCATCACAGCATCGTCATTGAGAATACTAACAAAACAAAAATGAGTCTCACTATGCTTCCCATTTTGAGCAAATACACTCTTATTTTTTACTTTTTTGGATTTCAAAGCCTTAACATTCGTTTTCTATAACTTCAATTTTTTTGATCTCTTTTTTCGACTAGTATTATAAGTAGAAGAAGGTTGCCTAATACAAACTCCAAATATTTCACTGCACGAAATTCCTTAAAATATTTCATTATGAAATCAGACTTCTCTTCAATAAAATCATTGCTCTTATAATCGACATAAAGCTTTAAACCAGAAGAGATCCAAAATTTTGAGCGTGAAAAATGTAGAACTTTGGAACCAATTCAAAACCAAATCTCTTTTACGAACTTACATGGCTTGCACTTCTATAAAAGAATAGCGTTGACAAGTTGTGCACTAAAACAACCCTTTGGCATATCCAAAAATTTACCAAAGCAAGAATCATTGAATCTAAGTAGTTGCTCTGCATTAAGTACTTCTTTAATGCTATGCACAACCACCACATCTAACAGAAAACTTCTCCCTAGGATCCAAGATATTACAAAATGAATAATCATTTTCAAGAAATCCACCCTACATAATGTAATTAATGAAATGTTAAAAAATAAAATAAATCAATAATCATATTAAGCTTAAAGAATACATAGAACATAAAATTAAGCATAATCAAATTTTATAACATAATGTGAATGTATAGGTTACTTGTAAAAATAAATGTGAATGTATGTATTATATTAATGTGTCAGTACATGTACATTCTAATATAAGTGAAGAAAAAAATTCAAGTACAATCCAATTAAAGTAGATCTTACATACAAATTAAGCATAATCAAAAAATTTTAACATAATCTGAATGTAGAGGTTACATGCAAAAATAAATATGAATGTATGCATTACATTAATGTGTTAGTATATGTGCATTTTAATATAAGTAAGAGAATAAAAAAATTCAAGTACAATTTAGTTAATGTAGATCCTACATACAAACTAAGCAGATTAAGCAAATTCAAAATTTTATAATAGAATTTAAATATAGAGCTTACATAAAAAAAAAAATACATGTAAGTGTACGCATTACATTAATATGTCAACACATATTTTAGTATTATATGAAAAACATCAAATACAATCTAGTTCTTGAATATATAACATCAAATTACATCACATTAAATACAAATTATAAATAATAGGTAGAAAATACATAGAATAACATATTAAGAATAATCAAATTTTATAATATAATCTTAATGTACAACTTACATGCAAAAAAAATGTGAATGTATGCATCAGTACAAGTATATTTCAAAATAAGTTTAGAAAAAATTTCAACTACAATCTAGCTAATATAGATCTTACATAAAATTAAGCATATTCAAAATTTTATAATAGAATCTAAATGTACAGCTTGCATACAAAAATAAATGTGAATGTACGCATTAGATTAATATCATATTACATCACTTTACATACTAATTATAAATAATAGGTAAAGAATACATAGAACATCAAATTAAGTAGAATAAAATTTTATAACATAATCTAAATATACTGATTACATACAAAAATAAATATGAATGTATACAATACATCAATGTGTCAATATATGTACAGTCAAATATAAAGGACGAAAAAAATCATCTACAACGTAATTCTTGATAATGTACAGTTCTTTAGACAAAATGTAAATCTTATATACAAAATATAAATAAAGATAAAGAATATATAGAACAACAAATTTTATAATAGAATTTGAATGTACAGATTACATACAAAAATAAATAACAATGTACACATTCCATTAATGTGACAGTAAATGTATATGTTTTCATTTATAAAAAATTACATGAATGAATATAACATCACAAAACATAAAAAAAAAATTAACTATAACAAAAAAATTACAACCTTGTATGATGCATCATCAATAGGCCCCTTGTTCTTCTTACGCTTCTTTGGTGATATAGAACCTTCAATTTTTCTCTTAACCATCCTACAAAAAATATAATAATGAAACAAAACTGTTACATATAATATTTACATGATCCTTACTTTAGGGATCAATAGAAAATAAAGAAGTTAAAAAAAATGTACAATATATTATTGGCATCAATATCTCATTTGTATACATAGAACATTCATAGGTTACAATGTGCTTACAAGATTACGTTATTTACAATATGCTTACATAGAACATTCACAAGTTCATATTTAAAAAATCTCCCATTTTGCGTTTCTTTTTTGTTGTTAACCATCAACAAATTTAGGAAAAAATAATAGTCCATACTAAAAATGAAAATACAGTAATAAGAAATATTATACAATCATATAAAGGACATAACAAGAGGGAGGATAATTATAATTGTTTAGGAAAAGAATGATTCCTTTCCTTGAGCTTTATTCCTTTCCTTGTGATTGTAATTCTTGTTGTTTCACTTTTGGTCTTGGTAACAATGTCAAGTTATCATATCAATGAGAATTGAACCTGAGTCCTTTTGTAAGGAGGATGAGTCTTACTATCTACACCAAATGAAATTCTCTAAAGTATTTACACTCAAAGTATGAGACTAAAGTGTACAATATGGAATTGTACACATTGTACAAAATTATAGGACTAAAGAAGTTCAAAGCTATAAAAGTCCACTGCTTCTTTTTCCCATAGTAATAACACTGATAGAAGAAAATTATATTTAATTTTGCAATCAAATTTATACTCACACCTATCTATACATACCACAAAACATAAATTTTTTTTGGTTGAAAATATAAAAAGTTATAGTAGTGATTTGTATGAGTAAAAATTTAAGAAAATTCATTGTAGCCCTTCCACTTTTTCATGCAATTATATCCTTACTCGAGAAAATAAAATTTTGTATGGAATAGAAAAACAAAGAAAAGTTCTTACATTCAATGGGAGCATTAATACTCTTTTGCCCATAGTAATAAGATTGCTTTTTTTTTTTTTTACCATACTTCTTTTGCATCATCAAGATTCACAATCACAAGGGAAATAAGTAATTCGCTACTACATAGTAAGCTGGATCAACAATCAATCGGGAACATAAGAACATAAAAAATGAAAAACAAGAACACATAAGCGCAAGAAGCTTACAAACCTAGATTGATGTCCTGGAGGGCCCTACAAGCTTAGGAAATAGACGGAATTGAGGATAATTATAACACAAAAACAGACACATGAATGCTAGAAAATAAAGATCAAGGGACAATTGGGACAGGAAAAAACACGAAAACAAAAACGTAATAAGCTTGCAAACTTGTTTTTGCTTAGAAATTGAACGAAACAAAGGATAACTCTAACATAAAAAATAGAAACACGAATGTTCAAAAATGAAGATCAACAAACAACTGGAACATGAAAATAAAAAACAAGAAAACAGAAACACAAGAAGTTTGCAAACCTGTTTTTGAATTCCTGAAAAATAACTTACGAATTGAATGAAATGGAGGAGAACAATAAGAACTCTAAATCAGTATGTGAAGCAGACGTAATAAAAATGTGAAATCAACAATGGAGAAAATCAGTGCAAGACAAAAGAATAAAGGCTAAGAACGTGAGAAATGCTAACTGAGAGTAAAACGATGACCTAGGTGTGCGAGCTAAGTGAAAATAGTGATTTACAAAGCAATCGGTGCGAGACTATCGTGAGAAATGGGAGTTGAGAGTGAAACGATAACCTAATTGAAGAGCTAGTGATTTACGAAGTTGAGGGAAACGATAACCTAATCGGTAAGCATGTAATTGTATGAAGTTGAGGGAAACAAAATACAAATACAAAATAAATAACTTAGGGACAAAATCGTAAAAATTATAATGCCAAATCTATGCCGTTTAACTACATAAGTAAGTAAAAAAAAAAAAAATCAACCTACAATAAAAATCGGAGTAATTAATACATTAACAATGGGGTTTTTATCTTAAATGTACCCTTAAAAGGGTCATCTTTCATTTTTGTACCCATAGGTAGTTTTTTGTCAAAAATGTACCCTTAGTCTATTTTTCTTGTTTCTATTATTTTCCTATTAGTTTTTTCATAAAAATTTTTATTATTTTTCTGTTTAATTATTAATTTATATTTCTGTTAGCATATTTCTTTTAAATTTTTGGCTCTGATACCAATCTGGGGGCTGAATTATGTAAGTTTCAGTTACTTGATTATCTTCCTATTTGTTCTCGGAATAGATAAAATCCGAAGATTAAATTGTCAAATTCCTCTTTGTTTACTTGTACAAAATAATGTTTAAAATAATCTTTTAATATTCTTCCTACTGGATGGTTTATTAGCTGTACTATGCTGCATATATAATCTGTGTAATCACTTAATAGGGTGTCAAACCTTGTAAAATTTTCTAAACATGTTTCATAATCTTCATTATCCATATATTCATCTAATAATTCTAAATATTTTCTTTCAAAGTGTTCTATATTAATCATTATTTTCTGGTTGGATTTCAAAGTTAATTTCTCCTAATTCCTGTTCTATCCAACGACTTAGTTCCATAATTTCCTTATTTTCTTCTATATCCATTTGTATTAATTCTAAGCTTGCTTCTAGATCTAAGTGTTCTTTATCCTTTCCTTTTTCCAGGTTATTTCTTTGTTCTTGTTTAGTGAAGTAGTCAATTAATCCTTGTAAGTTTTCTATTACTTTTGATCTTCCTGTACTTTTTTCAAAGTTTTCTTTAATAGATGTTTTAAAACAGATAAGTGATTGTTTTAAATATATTGCATCTTTTAACTTTTCCTGATTTTCAGAATATTTTCTATTCTTATTTCTATAGAGAATAGTTTCTGATTTCCTTTTCATGTTTATTCGTTCATCATTCATAATTATGTGCAGTTTAAATGAATTTAAACAATATTAATGAAACTTCAAGGAATACTAGTCTCTACCTGTTGTTTTACCTGTTTGTAAATATGGGTCCACCGCGTTCTTCTGCTTCCTTGTTATCTTCTTGTTTCAAAAAATTAAGCCTCACTCCTGGATCAAAGCTCTCAGTCCTCCTGACCTTGCCAATCCTCTGAGATCCGTACTTAATTTTAATGAAAATGGGAAGGATAATTTGGATTTGAAATGGACTCTTTATTTATAAACAGATAATATTACAAACTAGAGAACTAGTAACCTTGAAGAGGTTTTTTAGTTCTTCCTGATTTCTAAATACATAGCTTAAAGCTTGAGATGGTTGTGTTGTTTTTTGTGTATTGATTGTTTCCTGGAATTAATTGTGTCCCCTTTAGAGCTAAAGAGTTCCCTTTTATAGAGTAAGGGTTCCCTATTACAAATGGAGGGAATATACTATTCCTATTTGGCGTCAAGACGCCTTACATTATTGCTGCCTTGAATTATTGCCTTCAGCTGTTGAGGAGGGTCCTACATGTCTGGTTGAGTAGGTTCTGCCGACATTGAGCTGCTACTGGATGAGCTTGTCTCTAGTGGAATTTTTCCTTTGATGCAATAATTGCATATGTGATCAGCTGATTGCTGTGTTGAGTAGTAACAAAAAACCTTTTTTGTTTCCTCGCTTACTTCAATATTATTGCAAATGAAGTTTGCTTCATAGGAAATTACTTTTTCATTGTCTTCATTACTGATAACCGAATTACTTTGAGAAGTAATTATGGTTTTACTTGTACAATAATTTACTTTTATTTCTGAAGAATTGGTGATTCTTCTTATTTCATAATAAATCTGGCTAAGCATTTGTCCTCTTTCGAGGTCCAATTCACCAGTATTAAATTCCTTTTCTGGTAAGCCCTTTGGGCGAGTTACTTCTCTTTTACTGCTTGACACACCAAGTTTAATAAAATGGTATGGACTTACTGGTTCTTCTTGGTTCCAATCCATTAAAGAACTGAAACATCTTAAATAAATAGGCTTCTCTGCAGCCCTGGTTTTTCTTTTAAAATTTCTAATGGCTTTTTTAAAATTATCAGGAAAATATATTAATTCTCTTAATTCATTTCCTGGATATATGTTTTCAATAAGTCCTGCATAAAATGTTTTATAAGTAAATATTGGATCAGCTCCTTCTAAAATATTAAATTTACTACCTGAGGGGAAGTCTTTTTCGGTGGTGTAGAATTTCATATCTTCAATATGTTCCTGAGTTGTTTTTCTAGCAAGGTTATATAATCCTAACCATTCCTGTTTTGTCAAATTTTTGTACCTTTCTTTTTCTTCCTCAAATGAGGTATTAATTGGTTCTTTGAAAATTACTGGTCTGTGGATAGTTCCAAGGTTCCTCATTTTACTGGTTCCTATTGCTGGTTGTTGAACCATCTGAGCATAGTTTTTTCTTACTATTTCTGCTGGTGTTATGAGTTTAGGGACTCTGAAATTTTTATAACTTCCTTCTGCTTCTATCCTATTAGTAAAGGATCTATGGATGACTCCACTAATTCCATTTACTGCTTTACTTGCTTCTGGCCAACTGGTATAAATTCCTGGATTAGGTCCATTGTAGACTACATAAATTTTTTTTGAATCTTCCTTTTCGGCTTCATCAGCCCAATTCATTTTTTGTTTTTTCTTTTCTAAATTTTTTATTGGTTCAGGGTTGTTGCTTGCAGTTTCTTCAACCTGCATCTTTCTTCCTGTTGAAGGCTCAGCTTCTTCTTCTTCAACTTTTTCCATGTGAAGTTCTGGATTTGTTATGGTTTCCCTGTTCTGTAGTTTCTTTTTGAGTCTCAATACCTCTAGTTGTTCTTTGAGGCATTTGATCTGTGTTTCATGAATTAATATTTCTTTTTCCTTGATCTCGATCTCAATGTCAAGTGAATCCATTCCTGCAGATTTTGTTCCTGTTGTATAAGTTCCTGTAATAAAAAACATAGTCAATGGTGCTAATTCTCTGGTTAGAGCATCAGCTAAACAATTTTTCTTTCCTGGTAAATGTTCTACATCGAATTTGTAGTAGTTAAACCATTGTTGCCATCTTATTAGTCTTCCTTGTTTGTAGTCACCTGCAATATTAGTTCTTAAAAAATGTCCAAAATTTTTACTGTCAGTTCTAATAATAAATTTTGAACTTATAACATATATTGCAAATTTCTTAATAGCCTTTTTAACAGCCAAATATTCTTTTTCATTACTATGGTAATTTAGTTCAGGGCCTTGAAAAGATCCTGAAGTAAATCTGCAAAGATATTCATCTTTGTTATCAACTCTTGCTTTTAATACTGCTCCCCAATATTCATGTGAAGCATCTGTTTCTATTATCATTTTATCATCTGGTCCTGGATGATATAAAGTTGGTAAATCTTTTACCTGTGCTTTTACTTTATCCATGTATTTGGTGTTTTCTTCAGTCCATTGCCAGACATAATCTTTCTTAAGTTTTGCCTGTAATGGTTTTCTCATTTCTGCTAGTTTCTTTATATATGCCTCCGCATATGTTAAACATCCTAAAAATCTTTGTAATTGATTTTTATCTTTGATTTTACTTGGAAAATTTTGTATGTGGTTTAAAATATGGGGTTGTAGATGATGTTTTCCATCTTCTATTTCTAACCCTAAATATTTTATTTTTTGTTGAGCAATTACTGCTTTCTTTTCTGATAACACTATTCCTGATCTTCTACATTCTTGTAAGATGTTTATAATATCTAAATAGTGTTTTGGTAATTCATTGCTGAATATTAAAATATCATCTATGTAAACACAACAAAAGTTGTGATATTTTTTAAAGATATTATCCATGTGTCTTTGGAAAATACCTGGTGCTTGTTTGAGTCCAAATGGAACAACTGTCCACTGGAATTGTCCTTGAGGGCAACTAAATGCCGTTAATTTTTGTGATTCATTGTCAAGTCTTATTTGCCAAAATCCACTTTTGCAATCAAAACTTGAAAAATATTTCTTTCCTTTAATTAATGATAATAATTCTTCTTTCTTTGGTATGAAATAACCATCATCAATTGTTTCTTTATTTAAAGCTTTGAAATTTATTACCATTCTCTTTTTTCCTCTTCTTTTCTCAGCTTCTTTTTCTACTAAGAATGCTGGACTGGAATGTGGTGAATTACTGGGTATAATTACTTTTAATTCTAAAAGTTCTTGGATTTGTTTTTCAAATTCTTTTCTGTCTTCTGGAGTATAAATCATTGGTTTTACTCTTATGACTTTTAAGGGATCTTTTAGTTCTATTCTTACTATTTCATTAGATCTATTAATATTTGGATCTAAAGGGTTTTCTGAGCATATTGTTTTTAATAATTTTCTTATTCCTGTTAAGGCTTTGTCTTCTTGAATTTCATTTAGAAAGGGGTTTTGGTCAACCTCTATGTCTAAAGAAATGTTTTCTAGGTATGGTTTTTGTTTTTCTATATTATCCTCACCACGTTTTCGCTTTTTATGTTGTGACATAAAAGTTTGTGATGAAACTGTTAATGCTTTCCTAATTTTTGATACATAAATTGTTTCTCCATTTAAGGTAGTGATACTTATTTTTTCTAAGTATTGTGTAAATGGTTGATATAAGTTTAGAAAGTTATTTCCTAATAGGATATCAACTCCTGTTTTTTGTTGGTAAATTGTAGGTATGTGAAAGGTTTCTCCTCCTATTGATACATCTGTATCTTTTAATACTTTGTTTAAGTTTATTGTAGTATTGTTTGCTATTCTTACTACTAATTCCTTTGGGGATTGTATCCAAAGCTCTTCTGGAAATACATATTTACTAGCTACACACATACTTGCACCTGTGTCAATATATGCATGTAAATGATAATTTTTATATCCTTTGAATTTTAATCCTATTTTTATATAGGTACTGTTTGGGTTTGTTATACTTAATATTTCATTCATTATTCTGAATCATATTCAGAATCAGAATTGTAGTCAGACGTTTCTGAGTCTGTTATTTCTTCTTCTGTTTCTTCTAATAGATAGATACTACCTGTATCATCTATATCAGATTCCTCAATTGGTTCTAATTCCATTTTAAAGGCTTCTTCTAATATTTTTGCTTTCTGTGAAAATTCCTTTTTAAATTCTTTTTTATGTTGGAGTCTATTTGGACATTCATTAGCATAGTGTCCTTCCTCGTTACATATCCAACATCTACATTTCTTTTTTCCTGATGGACAATAATTTTTCTTTTCAGGTGTGTAATACCTTTTTCTTTTAAAAAATCTTTTTCTATAAGGTTCTCTTTTGTATCTTCTTTTATATTTTTGGAAATTTTGTTTTCTAAATCTATATTTCTTAAATCTTTTAAATTTTTTATGTTTTTTGTATTTATTATATGGTTTTATATTACAACCATATTTTCCTGGTGTTTTGAAGTCTCTTGAATCACAACAGATTTTATCATTTCCTTTTATTTGTTTAAATTCTTTCCTTTCTTGGCATTTTATTATTATCCAATTCTTAAGTCCTTTTATTCTTCCTCCTAAGGTATCGGGTATGATTTGTGGATTTCTATTATTCCATTCTTCTGTCATAGTTTTATATAATGTTCCAGGTAATTTTTTATAAAACATTTCCTTATAAACCTCTTGGATAGATGGTGGTAGTTTGTGATAATACATTTCATATTCACAAATGAAAGGATCTATGTAACACATGTCACATATTTCCATGTTTGTTAAATGCCATTTGGCTTCTTCTATTTCATGTTCACTAGATTCTGTTATATTTCTTCCTTTATCTTCTCCTATGAATTCCTTATATATTTCATTTATTACTGTATCTAAATAATCTCTTCCTGTTGTAGCATTTCCTTGCATTAATAAGTGTTGTTGATCTGTTAGGTTTGAAAACCATATTTTTACATTTCCTGTCATTTTATGTGCTACTAGTACTTTACAAACTGAAGGGTTTGAGTTTGTAGTTGCTGATGTTTGTATTATTACACTCATTCCACTAGCTCATTCATCTAAGGCTTTTTTTCTATCTCTTATACAGTCTAAGTCTAAAATGTCTGTTTTATAATTTTCATGTGGTTTATATTCTAATGGAATACTTCCTCTAGTACCCCAATGTAATCCTTCTTCCATTTTGGGTGGTTGTCTTCTTCTATATGGTGGATTAGGCTCTTCTGGCCTATGTCTATGTTCTCTATGTGGATCAGATGTTTCTCCTGTTTCTGGAATTGATCTTTCTTGTTCTGTTCTAGGTATTATTGTTGGTTCCATATTAATTCTTTGAGTTGTATTTTCTTGTTCAAATTCATCTTCACTTATTACTGTCATATCATCCTCTTCTTTGTTTATATAAGTTTTTTCTTCATAATATTTTTCTAATTCTTTATCTGTTAAGGTTAACAGACTGATTAATTTTCCTATGTCCTTATTTTCAGGGTTCATGAATTGTTCTTCTAAGTTTTTTCTGTATTTTATTATTTCCATTAGATTGTTATTATTTGTCTAGATTCTTCTGCTTTTCTTTTTTCATTTTTGGGTATTAGAGCATCAGACCTTCTAGGGGGTTCTTCTTTTAATCCTTTTAATGGATCAAATTTTAATCTATTTTCTCCTGGTATGTTATTAATATTCTTTTTTATTTCTTGTATATTTTTATCTGTTATGTCTAATTTCTCTGCTATGAGAATTAAAGCTTTCATTATATTTACTTGGTTATTATTTATGCTTGTTAGATTATTATTTCCTTCTAATTGTATTTCTAACAATTTTTCTTTTATCATTTTTATTTCATTGTATAGACTAAGTCTTTTACTTCTTCAATTTCTTCCTTTAATTCTTCTATTTCTCTATTTCTTTTGCTAGTTTCTGCTTGGGTGTCTACAAATGTTATTGTTTGTACATTACTTTTTCTTGATGGTATTAAAGGTTTTTCTTTAATATCTAAATTCCATTCATCAGGTACTTCATATTCTAATAATTTTTCTGGGTTTTTTATTACTTGTCCTATATCTTTAAAAGTTTTATCTATTTCTATGAATTCATTTTGTCCGTATATCGAACTATTATGACTATTTGTTAGTGAATATCCTACTAAGTAGTGGACTGAAAATGGGTGGTTTCCATCTTTCATTAGATTTCCTCGTTCAAAGTCATAGGCTAGACTTAATACTTGATTTAGGTTTTTATCATGAATACTAACAGCAAATCTTGGATATGCTGTAAATTTTAACTTTTGATATCCTAGGTTTCCATTAATCATTCCTAGCAAAGCGTCTTTCTTGTTTATTATTCTGTTATCTAATAGTGCTAATTTTATTGGTGTATCTATTCCTTCTCTAAAGTGTGCTTTTATTAAAATTTGTATTCCTCCTAAATGGATGTATCCAATTTTTTCTCTGTCTTTTTCAGGGATTTTTGATAATTTTTCCATAATAGTTTCTTTATTAATTAATGGTATATTAAACCTTCCTTTTGCGTCTGCTATAGTTATACTCATTTCTTTATTACTTATGCCGTAATATATTATGTCTTTTCTTGGGAATAAATTTCTTATTTTTGAGAATGATTCTTCTCTGAATCCATCTTTTTCTTTAAGATTTAATTTTGATTTTTGAATTTCTTCGAATTTCTTTTTACTAAAAATCATTTCTTGTGAAAAACATCCTGAAATGTCCTGTGTTTCTACGTCCATGATTTCTTGTATTACTTCTTGATTTTTTATTATTTCTGTCATTTTAGTTGTGTATGTTTTGTAAGCTTTTACAGATTTTTATGGTTTTTGTAAGGCTTTTCTTATTTTATGTAAGGGGTCTATTTTTGCAAGAATTTCCTTATGGGGTGTATTTTTGTAGTTTGGCACATAAAAGGGCCTATTTAAGGTGTTTACCCTTAACAATGGCCCTTATGCGACCTATGGCCCATTACTATTGTATCTGCTAATCGGTACCAACCTAACCCTACTCTAAAAGCTGGGGGCGGTATAACCATTGGTACCGTATTGCGAGTTTGCGACTCCGTTAGGGATTCATAAATACCCTTACAAATCGGACCCGATAATCAAACGTTCTGCTAATACAAGCCGTATAATTTCTGGTGCATATCTCCATATTTCATCGATTGATTCCAAAGGGTACTGTGAAATTTTCATATGTTTTTCGGTAATTCGTTATGTTTTTTATAATTTGTTTTATCAAGTAGACTATTTTATGTTCGAGCAGTGTCCACTTGGGTAGTCTTTGTCTTTTGATCACGTTCTGAATCTTGAAGATTGAGTAAAAGGAGTTAGAGTTTAGACTCAGGCTTGAATTTTGAGTTGTGGGTTATTTTTATATTGAGAAAATCACATAAAAAAACATGAACCCAGATTGGGAAGAAGCTTTCAATCGGTTTGAAAGTGTTATAGCATCAGGAACAGAGGCTATGCGTTTAAAGGGTTTAATCAAGCTAGCAAATCTATCTAAACGTGCCCCTGAATGTGTATTGTCCCGTACTATTCCAATACTTGCCCGGCTTCTTGGGAATGATCCTTCCAATGATAGTATGTGCATTCAAGAAGTAGTTGCTTACTGCCTATATTGTATAGCTTTTCAAAATGAGGGTAGGTTAGCGACTGAGATAGGACAATCTGGTGTTATACATTCAATATTAAGATTACTTCCAGATTCTTGTAATAGTTTTCAAAGAGCTCTGATAAAATGTTTATGGAGTTTGGTGAGTTTTGGTAATGGGAATCGTGTCATCGTGGCAAGAAATGATGGATTGGAAATCATTGTTGGTATGTTAAGGTCTTTACATGATAGAAATAGACATTATTTATTGGAGATTCTGAGCGCATTAGCTTTGTTGAGAGAGGTTAGGAGGATACTTGCCAGCTTAGGTGGTCTTGGTTTTCTTGTTGAAGCTGCTAGTACTGGCAGCATGGTTTCTAGAGAAAGAGCTTGCCAAGCAATTGGATTAATTGGAGTGACGAGACGTGGCAGGCATATGCTTGTTGAATTGGGAGTGATACCTGTGCTTATTGAGTTGTTTCAAAACGGAGATGTTTCAACAAAACTTGTGGCAGGCAATTCACTCGGTGTTATTTCAGCTCATGTCGACTACATTAGGCCAGTTTCTGAAGCTGGGGCAATTCCTTTGTATGCTGAGCTTCTTCGGGGGCATGAAATGACCGGTAAAGAAATTGCAGAGGATGCATTTTGTGTATTGGCTGTTGCTGAACCAAATGCAGTTGTGATTGCTGAACATCTGGTGAGAATCCTCAGGGAAGGTGATGATGAGGCAAAAGCTGCAGCTGCTGATGTCTTGTGGGATCTATCAGGTTACAAACACTCTATATCCGTTGTGCGGAACTCTGGTGCAATTTCAATACTAGTTGATCTTTTGAGTTCTGGCAATGACCAAGTTAGAGAGAAGGTCTCTGGGGCTATTGCCCAGTTGAGTTATAATGAGGCAGACCGAGTGGCACTTACTGATGCTGGGGCAATCACAGTTCTCATTGAATTGTTGCATGATGACTCTGAAGAACTGAGGGACAATGCTGCTGAGGCTCTTATAAACTTGTCTGAAGACCCGTTGCAGCATGATAGAATATCTGAAGCAATAGACACCCCTTCTTTCCAGAGCATGCAAAACAGGGTGGTTCATATTCGAGCCTCTGATGACCACAGGATGAGATCGTTAAGATCAATGAGCATTGATCAGCTTACTTGGAATCCAGACCTTCTCTGATTACTAAAAATTCATTTTGATTTCTATCATTGTGAAATTTTTATAGATTGTACAAAAATTGTGATAATGTAAATTGTGCAACATAAAATCCCCATCAGTTAAACATATATTCGGTAGTATTTTATTTGCTTCATTGTCTCCTAATCCAACCGAAGATGGTGACTGATATTGTTGCTATATTAAAATCTTGAGCGGCCAACAATAGTTAAAAGAAAATTTTAGATGAAAGATTCTCTGGGCAAGTATCAAGAAAAGCATTGAAACATTAAAAACAAGATGGTGCAGGCAAGAGAAGAGACTGAAAATTCAACTACTATAGAAGATCGAGCTAGACTGGCGAGAACTGCTCCTAATTGCATCGACTTGCTTATTTCGTTTTTTGTGTAAAAATTACTACCTCTATGGCTCTATCTATGTCTATTAATTAGATATTGTGATTATTTAGATATCCTTCAGATGAGCCTTGCAGTCCGCAATTTAATCCAAACCATGTATTGATCTTCAGTTCTGAAGTAATAATTGACTATTCTTCTATTCTTGAACCAAAAAAGAAAAAAAGTAATAATTGACTATTGAAGTATAATCTTCTAGAATCATTATTGACTTGTTACTTTATTAGTTGACTTCTAACATTTTCAGTTATAAATCAGAACATCTTGGCTAAGTATGACACACCAAAGTACTTTTGAACTTTTAAGTTTGAGCCAACAAAAAGTGGATCGCCAACGTATTCCCTAAACTTCATGTGCAAACTAAAATCACGTTGAGATTGCTTGATATGTCAAAATTCCTCATGTTATATAAGAGTGAGCTTCGTGTCAACTTATTAAAGTATAATATTCTTCTATGAGAACTGTCTTTCTTTGGTATGCTAAGAGATGAATGTCCGCTGTTATTCTTAAAATTTATCTTATTTAAAAAGGAACATCTTGGCCAAGTATGATAAAACACTAGTTTGAAGTTTGAACTCAGAACATGTGGATTGCCAACTTATTTCTAAAAACTTGCTAAGCAAACTACAAACACGTGTGAGATTACTTGACACGTCAGAATTGTTCATGTTATATATACTGGACAAATAAACTTGTCAAAATTTCGTAAAGGACCATGTTACTTGTATGAAAATAATCTTTCTTTTGGAGGTTAGAAGATGAAGGTAAGCCATCATTGTTAAAATTCATTTATGTTTTTACAGTGCTCAATAACTTTCCACATAGCCTGGTTTTCTTTTCCCTGAAAAATACTTTGTGCATTGTTCTCAAGTTTATGAACAAATTATGTGTATCACTGTTGCAGCTAAAGATAGTCATAGAGGTGCAGATGAGTTGCGACAAACACCGGTCCAAGGCATTGGAGCTTGCCGTTATGGAAGATGGTACCTTTCATATTTTGAATTTCTTTCACAGTGGTATGTGAAGACAAGAAGTGAAAATAAAAGGAGGGAAGCAAAAACCAGAACTCTGATAGTTTTCCCTGTGTTTGTTTATGATATTGCAGGTCTTATTTCGGTGGCTTTCAAGAGGGAAAATAGAAACCAAATGGAGATAATTGGAGAGGGAATTTATGATGTAATTGGGTTGGTGGAGTCTTTAAGGAATAAAGTTGGCCACGCGGAGTTAGTGAGTTTGGGACAAGTGATGGAGGAAATTGATAACAAGATTGAGCTAAAGAAATATAAAGAAAGTAGTAGCTGCATGATCATGTAATGCAAATGAAAGCATCCGTTTGCTTCTATTATGAGATTTAAATTGTGAAAATTCTTTGTTCTTTGTTTCTGCTTGCCTAAGTGCGCGTTTGGATGCAATGCAACACTTTTTAAAAGTGCTTTTTCTTTCGTGTGTATCATCTAATTGGCTCATGGTTCTAGTTCAAATATCTGAATAACATTGAATGATAAAATCACGACATTCTTGCTACTGGGGTTTCAGGGTCGTTAATCTCTATGATCTTTGCATCATGCCTGTAGTTTCTAATGGAGTTTGAGGCTCCAATATAGATGGTTTTCAAATTTTGATACGCTTTTCCTCTAGAGTAGCATTTGTGTCAAAAACTAGGTGGTGAAGGTCCATCTACTGCAGTGGACAAAAGCTTGAATTAATTTTTAAAAGAAAAGAAAACCTTGTTCGTAATGAGTTATGTTTTCCCTCTTTTTTTTTTTTTAAGGTGAATATGTTAATACAAAGTTAGGCTAATTTAAAATGAAAGACAAGGAGCTAGATTATCAATAATTTATTAATAAAAACTTTATTTAACAAAAATAATAAGAGATAAATGGTGGATATGTCTACTATTTGTTGTATTTAGAACACTTAAAAGTATAGTAAATTTTTTTGGGGTGATAATTTAGTAACTTTAAGAAACATAATAGTTTAAATTGTCAAATTTTAAGTTTTATAAAAAAAAAAAATTATTTCTTTTATTGTTTCAATTGTATTTGAAAAAAAAAAAACTCTAACAAGAACAATTATTTAAACACTTTTTTAAAAAAAATGATATAAAAGCTATTTTTTAATTATAAAAATATATTTTTTGAACATAAAAAATATTATTTTTGTTATTATAAGTTTTGAGGGTGTTATTCTTATTATTTTCCCAACATTCTTTAAATTACATAATCGAACCACTATGATATTTGTGAAGTCTGATCCACAGTGAAACAAGGGATCTTATAAAGCTTAATTGGGCTCCCTTTTCCTCCAATTAATCTAGCTGGGTTTTTAAGAGTTGTAGTTCTTAGTGAAACATCTATAAGAACAACTGAATCAGCTCCAATTTTAGCACCATCACCAATCTTAATATTACACAAAATACAAGTACCAGCACCAATTAACACACCATCACCTATCTTTAGGTGTTTATCCCTTGAGACTTTACCAGTTCCTCCCAAAGTCACATCATGCAAATTTGACACATTGTTTCCAATCACAACAGTCTCACCAATTACAACTTTTGTAGCATAATCAAGCAATATTCCATGTTCGATCTTTGCCCCTAGATGAATATCAACTGAAAATACCTCAGATACTCTGCTTTCAATCAATAAAGCTAAGACCTTGCTAACTTGTGCCCATAACTTATGTGCTAACCTATGTGATTGACATGCTAAAAAATCCTTTAAAATTTAAGAAATAATGAACATAACTTATGCAAGCTGGGTTTCTCTCCTTAACTCTTTTCAAATCATCATTAATAGATCTCAAGATTTCTATATCATTTGTTAAAACACCCATGAAAATATCATTTAGGGTTCTAGTGGAAGGACTCACATCGCACAATTTGGTTGAGAGATGATTTTCCAAAGCACATTCTTATGAATTATGAGACAAAATTGAATTGAAATAGTAATTGGATAAGATGGGTTCTTGTTCGATATTTGACCTAGCTTCATCTTGCATTTTTAGCCATAAGATCAATCTCGTCATCATCTAGATTTTCGTACTCCACAATTGGTCGTGTTTGAGTTGTTTTCATGAGATTCTGAGAAATGGGTATGTCGGAAAGCTTATATGGATAACTAGGTTTGCAGAAAGATGACATAGGAAGAAACTTTAAATTTGAATTTTAATAATAAAACCCATATTTACAAGGAATGAGCTCGTCGACTCAATTCCAATTCATTCACAGACTCAGAATAATTCTTTCAAAACAGAAAAATACAATCATCAACTGAGATCTCTCACTCATAAGCCTCTGCTTTAAAAAAGAAAGTCGTTGCTAAAAACGCATATGCACACAACTAACAACCTAGCATTTTGGGTAACTAATTTTGGTGCCTTGTTGGTACTAAATGACAAACAATAATAACAAAATCAAGTATAAAATTACACGAAAACTGTAGTAATGACAATGGACTAATAGTAAGCAAAAGGGAATGCAATTCAATGTGGAGTCTATCAACTAGCTCTTGCATTAGTCCCCCGCTCTTCAAAAGGATTCGACCCAGAATTCACAATGGACGTAGGTGCATCATCAGATGGATAGTAGGTTGAAAAATTTGAGATATTGAAAGTGGATGAAATATGCCAGTCAGTTAGTAGATCAAGAATATAAGAATTGTTGTTGATCTTCTTTAGAACTGTGAAAGGGCAATACTTTTTATTTTGAAGTTTAGGACACCATGTAGGTAATCTTTGCTTGCTTAAGTGTACCAAAACGAGGTCACCTTCCTCAAATTATTTGAACCTCCTCCTTTTGTATGCATATTCCTTATATTGAGCATTCATGTGCTCATTGAATGCTCAATATGAGCCATAATTTTCTTATGAAACTCAGTATAATCTTGAGCCCAAGAATGAGTTTCCCTACTCTTTGGAATAGGAAAATTAGTTAAATCCATAGTGAGGTTGGGAGACTTAGTGTACATAATATAGAAAGGGCTGTAACTAGTGGATCAATTGATCATGTTGTTTATAGCAAATTCCACTTGAGGCAAACAATGTCCTATTGTTTGGGTTTGTCAATAGCTAAACATCTTAGCATACTGCCAACAGTTCTATTGAGAGCCTTTGTCCACCCATCAAACTGAGGATGATAAGCACTACTAAAGTTAAGGTTTGTAGCAAACCTTTTACATAATTCACACCAAAATGGCCCACAAACTTCGCATCCCTATCAGAGGTTATGGAATGTGGAACTCCATGCAATTTCATTATGTCCTTAAAGAAGATATAGGCTATATGACTAGCATCATTAATTTTCTTATAAGGAAGGAGATGAACCATCTTAGAGAAACGGTCAATAATAACCAATATGGAATCAACCCTTCTCTGCATAATTGGTAAATCTATGGTAAAGTCCATGCTAAGATCTTCCCATATAGAATTAGGGATTGGTAGAGGAGTGTAAAGGAAAGTGTTGTGAGAACCACATTTGCAAGTTGGCAAGCTGAGCACCTTTGTACATACTTACCTGCTTCTTTCTTGAGGTGTGGCTAGTAGTATTTTTCTTCAAATAGAGAGATAGTTTTGTCCCTCCCATTGTGGGCAGAAAGACTTTCCTTGTGTATCTCTTTGAATAATTGCATTCTAAGAGATGTCTTGGGTACACAAAGTTGATTACCTCTAAAGAGATACTCGCTCTTGCACTTAGTTGTCACCAGCATTTCATAGTGCTTACACTTAGCCCATATCTCCCCAAATTTCTTATCACCTGCATAAGAATCATGAAGGTGTTCAAAACTAATGTGATTAGTTTTTCAAAGTAATTTATTATCACTTAACGATGATGCAGGACGTTCAGATGGGTTAATGAAAGATGTTCCACGTACACAATCAAATGCCAAATCTAACTCATCACATGGTAGTACACATTCACTAAGTGGTATAGAAAATGTAACTTTTTATTGTAAATTTATTAATTAAAAAACTTATAATATATTCTCATTTATTTATATTTTTGTTTTTCAGTAATTTTCTTTGACCATATATCTAAGGAGTTTTATGTTTTTTGAAAATTGATGACCCATCGAATGTTTGTGCCAAATGCACTTACTTTCCTCATTGCAACCCAATTGATAGGGTTCATACAGTGGAGAATAAGAGAAGAAAACTTCAAAATTTTGTATTAACTACATCACAGCCAATAACATCTCTTTCACATCCAGTCCAAGATAAACTTTTTTATGTGAGTGATGCAATTAACCAACATGTGAGATGGCCAAAACATCTTGTTATATTTAAAGGACAAGTAAATTATAATGTTAATTTCATAAGATTCAATAATATTTAATTATGTGTATGTTTTTTAAAATTAGTATAATGTGTTATTATTAATTAACTAATAACTATGTTTTGTAGCCATTACCTGAAAAATAAAGGCAAATTAACAAGGATGTGCCAGAGAGATATATAAGTACATCCAAAGGAAATGAGTTTATTTCTCTGTCAAGTTTTAGTAGTAATGTTGGAGAGCACAATGGAATTAAAATTTTACAAAGATGGGCCGTTGAATAATATGAAAATAGAAGGTGATAACTCCCATCGTATGATTCAATGCAATCCAACAATTTTCGGGTATGAAACATCCAAAATTTTATTGACTCTGGAAGATATAGTCAACATTTGTGACTCTAGTTGGTTTGGCGTTCCTCATATACAAATTTTCATTAGGTATATTTAAAATTGTAAGTATAATTTATTTTGAGTATTTCATATCACTAACTAACATATCATCATTTAATAATAGGTTATTATTTGATAAATGGAGAGGACAAAATGTCCAATTGGAGAGACATTTTATTTTTGTAGATCCAGAATATCTATGCATGTATCATGATGAAGAATACAAAGTCAACATACTTGTGAACAAGTTTAATATAATGACGCCTTCAATGTGTCTTATAGCTCCATATTGGAGATCATAAGTATTACATTCTTACATTAATTTAATTTTGTGAAATTATAAACTAATATAGTATTATAACATGAATTATTAACATGTAAGAGTCATTGGACATTAACTGTTATTAACCCTTTCACTTGTGAAATTTAATAATTTAATTCTATAAAAACTTACAATTCTTTTAAAAGATCATCTCCTGATAAAGAATATACAAGAATTTGGTTGATATAACATGCATATATTTATATTATATATTAGATAATATTTTTTATATAGTCGTTGTCATATTGTTTGTTTATATTAACTTGAATCTTATGAATGTGGATATTATGTCATGAAATAATTATTGTAATTAACAGGTCTTTACAAACATGGCATCGTCAACATGAAAATTCAAATATTAATTCTAATTAGATTTCCCTTAAGGTAAATGTATTATTTAGTTTCTAAATTTTTTCAATTACTTTTTATGTTTATAATTAAAATAGTTTTATAATTATTAAATATTTTTGTTTAATTGTACTTAATATTCAAAATAACCCAAATTGTATGAATGTAGGTACTATGTTATGAAATTCATGGATACATATGTTACCAAATTTATTGAAAATGCATACATAAATGATGTACCAGTAAGCTTAAATATTATTATTTATGTATATTCAAGTTAATACATAATATTATTTATCTATTATTTAGCTTTCAAATATTTTACATATCTTGTATTGTAGTTCTTAAGTAAAAATCGGTACACACCAAAACAACTGTTGACATTAAGGCAAGAATGGTGTGTGTACATGTATAATTATCTTTCAAACAATTAATGGTTGTTATTATATGTGAATCAAGCTAGTCTAATGTAAAGCGAGATAAATATACAATTAACTTATCTTTTATATATATTAACATTTCATAGTTAATTTATATATATGTATCTAGCTAGTTCTAATCCTTAGATTGTATGTCTCATATATGTTATGTAATATAATTGGGTATTATGATAATATGTGTAAAGCTAGGCTTTAAATCATAAATATATGATGCTTTATTATGGATGTTTTTGAAATGAAATTTATTATGTATCCAGTTTCTGGAATAAAATTAATATTTGTACAAGCTATATAGAGTTTTCAGTACCAGACAAATACAACAAAATTCTTATAGGACTCGTCCTATAAGAATTTTTTATGATGGTCAAGAAAAAAAAATTCAAAAAAAAAAAAGGACAGTCAATGGTTGTCTTATAAAAAAAATTTATAAGACGCTCATTGATCATCCTATTTTTTCAATTCTTTTAAGATGAGACTTTATAAGACGGTCATTAACCGTCCTATAATGTCAAATTTGTAGTAGTGTAACAATACATACATCCCTTTCATGAATAGGTAAGAGCCAATAAGGGCCTCCCTCAATCCAAGTAGAAAGTTCATTACAAGAAATAGCAAATTTAGCTAAG
The DNA here is from genome assembly GCA_029378325.1 of Elaeagnus macrophylla. Lineage (NCBI taxonomy): Eukaryota > Viridiplantae > Streptophyta > Magnoliopsida > Rosales > Elaeagnaceae > Elaeagnus > Elaeagnus macrophylla. The sequence continues at coordinate 96,466,006 of CM055640.1, forward strand.
ATATGAGCAACTATATTTGCAAGACGTGAACAATAGAAACAAGTAAAAGATCTTGGCTCACTAACTAAAATTTTGATGTCTTCAACCAACATACTCTCTAAAGTCATAGCTCCCCCTTATATTCCCATGATGATCTGTAATAATACCAATTCCGATTTGCTATGTTTTAAGGATGGCATATATGTCTTTGGAGGAATACAAGAGATGAAATGGACAAAAGCCAAAAACAACTAATGCTACATTGGAGAAATGAAAGTAACCTGCACCAAGTTTGTTTAGATTATAACTTTAAAGTTATGTTTTTGCACCATTTTTTATCTAAATGATTTAAATCATAAGGAATAATGTAAAAATAAATAGATACTCAAATCAAATTGTCATAAAATAGCAGTGATATGAAATACTATTAGATTACTTTGAAAGTTAAAATTTATGTTACATAATATTTTCACGTAAGTATTTTACTATGATATTTGATTTGATTATTTAATTTATTATTTATGTTCTCTTTCGTAATTTAATGATTTTGATGGAGCAGAACATGACTCTAAAGTGATATTCCATATCTTTACTCATAATAAAAGGTACTCAAAAAAAGCTTTTCAACTGGAGGCTGCATATACAACGAAAGGTTGAGATAAATTATTCATTATTTATAGAGTAAAGTAACGGTACTTCCAAACAAATAAAATATAATATTATTGAAACTATATTTTCATAAAATACAATTACCTAATCAAGGGCAAGACTTTTTTTTTTGCTATAGGAGGCCAAGTAGTATGTGGTAAGAGATCTAAGAAAATATAAAAATTAAAACTAAGCGTAAGTGTAATTAGAGTTAAGCTTTTGTATGTTATAAATTTTATTAGATTTAAATAACATAATATTTTTTTTACTGTATAGAGAGTGATATAGGTAAAAAATATGATATTGATAATATAATAAAATTTTAAATTATGTAGTAAATAAATGACAAAGAGATGTTAAAAAATTATTATCTCTAAAAGACAAAAAAATTATTATATGATAAGTTGTTCTATTTTTATTCAATTTTATAAAAAGATGAATATTTTATTGCAATATGAGGCTAAGTGTCAAATTTATTAGTATAAAATACTTTAAATTAAAAAACTAATTTTATATAGTACTAAAATTTTATCGAATGGGGCTATGGTCTATCCCAGTTACCCGTCCCTCTTTCCCTCCGCTCAATACTTGATATAAATAACGTAACTAATAAGAAATTTTATTTTCTTTAACATATGAAAAATTCATATAATAGGATTTTTTTCGTTCATATTGTAAGTTGTAATGCTTTATTGGATATAGTTATAAAAAATGAGTGAAAAAGTATTGGAAAATCACCAAAAATAATAGTCCTAAAATTTATAGTAACAAAATTAGCACCTCAATAATATTAAACGTTCAATACTAAATGTTCAATATTGAACGGGTCTAAATTATTATCTTTTAATTCTAATTAGATGAGTGTTCAAAGAAAAATAACATATTAGTCATTTTTTTAATTGCAAAAATATAAGTTTGAATACAAAAAGTACTAATTTATTATTGAAAATTTTAAATGGTGTTATTTTTGTTGTTATCCAAAAATATTTTATGATACTGCTGTGAGAATCTCTTATTAAAACAAAGAACTGTTATTATTATTTTTTTAATCTTTTAAGTAAATAAAGAAAGTTTAAATCCCTCAAAATCCTTTTTCTTAACTTTGGAATTATGAATTTTTTCTTTATTTGGACTTTTTTTTTTTTTTTTATAGCAAATAATATTTAGAATGATTTTAATTTTTGAATTAAAATAGGATTAAAAAAATGAGACTGTTAAAATACTATGCGAACCACTGTTGTTTGGACATTAAAGTTCATTTGTAATGGATAATTTGTTAATGATATATCAGTTGTTTCTAGATTGACTTAATGATAATAATAATAATACAATTACGTTTATGTGATGAAGGTAAGAAAGATACTCTCTTTTTCTTTACGTTAAAAATCATAGCAGTAATTCTCTTATTTTCAAAATTTTATTTTTTATTTGAAATGATCTTATTTTACGCAAGATTTTTTTAGTAGAATAATTTTCTTTATCTTACTATTATCCTTACTTTAAATAAAAATACATATTTATATTTTTTTACCTGAATCTTATTTTATGGTAATTTTTTTTCATCTAAATATTAATCTAAAATAATTTTTGCCATATTTATATTCATTTTATTTATATTTTGTTGAAAGTTTAAATTTTTATCTATATGTTAAAAGATCTTAAAAATTATAAAATTATATTAAGATTCAATTGTTTGTAAAGAACATCAAACATATTAATTAAAATAATTACACACTCTATTCGAAAATTTTAAAATAAATGACTAAATATTAAATTTAATTATTAATGTACTTAAATAGGTGAATTTTGATATAAATTATATTTTTATCTTTATTAATAAAATTTAATTTTATTATTAAAAAAAAATGCAGGTAAAAAAATGAAAACATATCTAGCAATTCATAAAAATAAAAATTCCACGTAAAGAAAAGCCTCGATCAGCGATCCCTTAGTACCGCCAATTTGTCATACAAATAAATATTTAAAACAAAACTAAATTCAAACTCCAATGTAAGTTCTCTGCAAAATATGTTCCCACAGAAGTCTAAACTCAGAAGAAACCTTCATAGATTCTTATGAAAAAAAAAGAAGAATCGGCGTATAGAAATCCACCAGCCCTCGATTCCGATTTTGAGGGAATGGGTTTTTGAAATCCTGACGCGTCATAACAGAGAGAGTCAAGGTTTAAAAAATTCTTGAGGGTTTTGGAAATCGACATTATTCTATTCGGAGAAATGAGTTTGGGTGACCTTCACAAGGTATGGGAAATCAAATCCCTCAAAAAGCCTGGCGAAAACGAAGCCAAGAACATTCTGGAAAAGATAGCGAAACAAGTCCAACCCATTATGCGCAAACGCAAGTGGCGGGTCAAGCTTCTCTCGGAATTCTGGTGACTAATTTTAGTTTCGATTCTCATAAACTATTTGGTTTTCTTGAACACTTTATCAATCCCCTGATTTGGGATGTTGTTAACTTCTTAGGGTTTTTTTTTTTTCAATATATGAAGTCATGATTTTTAATTAACGTGTTAAATGGTAATGTAAAATTTCTAAATTTGCAGTCCGAACAATCCATCGCTTATGGGATTGAATGTAGGAGGAGGTATTCATGTGAAGCTGAGACTTCGAAGGCATAACAGGGACACGGATTTCTATCCCTTTGATCAAATCCTAGATACAATGCTTCATGAGCTCTGTCACAATGTTCATGGTCCTCATAATGCTGACTTCTACAAGCTGTGGGATGAACTCAGAAAGGTTCTTTCTCCTTTGTTTTTGTTCTATCTCTTGTTTTGTTGATACATTTATGAAAAAGGTTGCATAGCTTGTAAGTTCTTATTCTAGGAACTTTGTTTTATAATGGAGTCTATTATGCCAATCTTGTACTCTTCTGGTGGGAATTGAAACATTTACAATTTAAAGGATAATGATTTTTTGGCATTAAAAAGTTTACAGATCATGGAAGTAAATGTTAGCTGCATATGTTAACGCTCTACAGTGTTACTTTCATTTTAATTATCCATTAGGTGAGTGTAAGAGACCAACCTATCTGGTAAAACTTGGTCATTCAACTCATAAACCATGTTAAGAACTGATTTGAGGATGAAATAATTTTATTGTAATTTTGTGCAGGAATGTGAGGAACTGCTATCTAAGGGAATCACTGGTACAGGACAAGGGTTTGATCTTCCTGGGAGACGTTTGGGTGGTTTTTCTCTTCAACCTCCTCTTTATTTGCTTCGCACAACTGCTCTTACTGCTGCTGAAAAACGAGCTCGTGTGGGTTCTCTTTTACCATCTGGACCTAAGCATCTTGGTGGTGACAAGACTATTAGGGCTGCGCTTAGCCCAATACAAGCTGCTGCAATGGCCGCGGAGAGGAGATTGCAGGATGATATATGGTGTGGTTCAACATCTTGTGATGCTTCTGACATGGGGGAAGGGGGCTCAGATAAATCACAGGACCACGTAGGTACCAAGCAAAGTGCAAAAAGCTCAAGGATTCATTGCAATTCAGGCGAACATGCATCAACGACAGCTTCAGCATCTAGAAAAAGAAGCCATGAATCCAAGAATAATTCATTAGGTCAATGTTCCAATAGCCTCCCAGGACACAACTTTGTTGATTTATCTATTGATGATCCAAATTTTGAATCAATGTCTAGTTTTCACAGAAAATTGGATTCTGCAGATCTCTCTGGTGCTTTATCTTCTGGTTCTGTGTCTACACATGATGCAAAGAGCACAACTGATGAAGCTGCTATGTGGGAATGCAAAGTATGCACTTTGCTGAATCCGGTAAGTGTTTTCTTGTATCTTTTAGTGAGCAACTTTAACTTAGCTCATTTCCATTTATCCTTGTGCTGCTTCAGATATAAAGTGATTATTGTTTATATTGGACATTACAAAATTTTTTGTGTAGCTGTCCTCTTTGCATTTTACTCCATTCTTATGGATGCATTACAAAATGTATTATTTTTCATATATTTATTGTTTTATTTGTCAATTAATGCCTTCCTGATATAATTCTCACAAGTATTTTGCATTTGGTTGATGGGGGATCATTGCAGTCAGTAGCTCTAATATGTGAGGTGTGCAGCACACAGAAGCCCCGAGATATTGCTACCAAATACAAATTTTGGTCCTGCAAATTCTGTACTTTGGAAAACAGTGTGAAGCTGGATAAATGTTTGGCATGTGATAAGTGGAGATACTCACATGGGCCACCCATGGGAACTCGACCACTTAATCTAGGAACTTGAAGACACAAATCAAATAGATATGTTTATTTGAAACTCCTAGATATCTCCAACTATCTTCCTGGGTATTTTTTTTTTTTTTTTGGTGCTTCATGCTTGAGTTTTCTTATCTGATACAAATTGTTCTGCTGCAATTTTGTTCATTTCAGTTTTCACTAGCAGTAGTTTTTGTTGAGAAATCAGATGCAAATTGTATACATTTATGGTCTCGATTTTGTGTAGTAGAACTGTAGCTCCAATTTGCATCATGTTTCTCTCCTTGCTGACATGAAAGTGAAATCAATCTTCAAGATATTGTAAAAGTGTAATAGAAGTATATCAATCCATATAATGTTTATTTTTGTAAAATGAATTGATCTATTGAGACTTACTTATTGGGGTTTTTCTAAGCATAGTTCATGTTTTTTTCTTACTTGTTTTTGCTTGCTTTTAAATGTTGACAGTTTTTTTTCTTCTCATCCAAAACACATGGTGAATGTCATGTTATTAATATAAATAATATTTGAAATATTTCTTTATATATTTGCACTATTTTACATGTTAGATTAATATGGTTAAGATTAAACAAGAAACTTGCCAAGCAGATTATCAAAGTTCATAGCTTGTCATATTTTTTTGGGTCAAACAATAGCTTGTCAAATTGTATTATATAATTATATGTACATTAGTCTATGTTCTTGATACATTATTTGGATTTACATTATGTACATGTCAAAATATGTTATTTAATATGAATTTAATTATTAAAACATGTAATTTTTTGAGTTACAGATAGACAAAAATATCCCTTTAAATGGGTGAATTAATATTAATTTTGCATCATTTTTAATTAACAAAAAGTATTGTTTAAATTAGTTCGAATGGTACTTATTATTTAAAAAAAAAAATTATTAAACTTATTGTTAAAATTTGTGTATATGAAAAGTTCTAATCGAAAATTTAAACTATTTATTGTACCAAAGTAAATGTCAGGTAACGTAAAGATACTCAACCCTTTTGTGACTTTAATTAAATATTGATAAATATATAGATGATTAATTAATTATAATATAACTTTTTTATAAATTATTATATTACTAACATAATGGAAATTGAGATTCAAACACAAAATATTTTACTACTTAACTAGGTTATATATTGTTGAGTCAGAAGTTCGATAATAATTATAATATAACTAGATGAGCATAGTTCTTTAAAATTGTTTTATATTTTAATTATTTTATAATAAAAATAATACTTGACACAAATATAAATTGAAAATAACAAATTTTCTTATATCATAACTTTTTTTTTTAGGTATATTTTATGTAGGGAATATATGTGCATATATAAGTTTTTAATTGTTCAAAAAAATTGAAAAATTAAACAATACTAAAAGAAAATTAACCACTAACTATTAAAAAAGTTATTGACCTATATAATAATATTGCAAAAATGAAGAAAAAATAATTATTTTGTGAAATTAATCACTAAATTGAATTATATTTATGTCTAATTTTTTTTATTTTAAATAATACATTTTAAAAATATAATTTGACGGTAAAATTAAAATTAAAATAACATTAACATTTTATAATGTGATTATACTATAAATAATAAAGTCTTTCAATTTAACAGTTTTGTTATACTTATTTAAAAGATACGCAAATTTAATATAATTGAATTATGTGCTAATTAGTAGTTGTGTATTTAGTTTTATAATTTTTAATTTAAAATATGATATGCACATTCAAAATTGTATTTCAAATTTTAAAATTTTATTTTATTTATTTACTTGGATTTGTAACAACATTACCAATTATCGTGTAAGTATATTTTCTCTTTATTAATAAAAAATAATGAGATTTTATAGTCCTTTTATACACACGCATATATATATATATATATATATAAAGGATACTTTTACAGCCATAAGTTCTTATTTATTTGAATCAATTTTTAAAACCATTAAGCAATTAAAAGCATCAAATATTGGGTATAATTTTGTGTACTCACGAGAAAATTTTCCTATAACTATAGCAATCTCTACGATCACAAATTCACAATTGATATTGCATAATTTTATTGGATTTATATCTTTCTTTTCTTAGTTGAATTGTACTAAACAAGTTGTCATGTAGTATACCATAAATATGTGAAATTCTTTGGATTGAACAGTTAAATTTTTTCTGTGAGCCATCCATCACTCATCTCAGTGGCAAATTGTTGGCGATCGGACAATAAAACCGACTATATACAACATCATCTTCTTGTTGTTGAGTTGAATGTCTTATGAAGGTTCAATGTTGTCTTGAAGAAAATGGTCAGAAACAGAAATAAAATAAGTAATCTTTACAAACTACATGAACACAAATGATTTTTTAATTAGAATTAACTGCTATGCATTTGTAAAGATATTGGTTCATCTTAATAATAAACAATAATTAAGTTGATTAAATTTTCAAGAAAACAGAACCGTGAACTACCTTAATGTCAGCAGGCCAAAAGACAGCCAAAACGAGTCATACATCTCAATCATGTGGCAATGAGTTTCATTAATCACAGTTTCAATATTGACATGGCATCAACTCACCACGGTAATAACCTAATTGACTTCTACAGCATCGTCTTCATGTACTCTATCCAAAATTGTGCACTTATCTGGCTTTTTCTACCAACCTAATGACATTAACGTCTCCATATTTTCTTCTGTTGTTGCAATCGCCTGCATCCACAATTGAAATTTGCAAAACCAGAATTAAAATCAACTTGTAAAAGTACGCAAAAAATGGTTCTTCAATAGTGAAAAACAATGCTTTATGCTTTAGCAGCATATCCTCCACTAAAAAAGATCATAAGCTAAACCTAGAAGAATTGACATCCACGTTTAAGGTTGAACTTTACCTCTGAGCTTCCTTAGAACGCCTGATGAATTCTGCTGGAATATCACACCCCTCATAGGATGCCAAAACTTTCCTGATGTCAGCTGGAGGATTGCGGGCAACAACTGCAAATAAACCAAACATGAAGGATTAAAATACAAACATAATGATCAAAAAGGCAAGCAAAGGAAATGATTCTACCTATCTGATTACAGTCTACTTACACTCTAGGAATGGTATAAAATCCAACAGAGCTGTGTCATCCCCTTCAACTTTGAATGGCTTTATTGGGGCACCATTTTCTGGCTGAAGGCTGTTTTCTCGTGCATGGGCACTAAGATAAATTATCTTCCGCGGATCCCGGTTGAGCTTAGAAAAGTCCTGTGCAAATAAATGACATTTTACATTGAACTCAGTTAATTTAGGTAACCAATCTTACAATAATTAAAGATGGAGTAGTGAACTAGTGTCATCTATTTGTAATTCACCCATCTCGAAATTGAGAAAAGATTTCAGAAAATTTCACAACACAAGATCTAATATCTAACTTTTATGCCTCCATGGTAATTAAACATTTGATCCCCACTTAATCCATTTCTTGCACATCTTCCAATTTATTATTTCAAAAGCTATATTATGGGGTGAAGCATCCCACGGCTACCCTTTGTTAGGCCAAGAGAATAATTTAGTCAATTATGAAAAGGGATCTTTTTCAGTACCTAGAGTTTGAAGAAAATGAACAAGGGAAGGGCATTCCTAATTTGGCACCAAAGGTATTTTGGTAATGAGGTACCAATATGATATTACATTTAGGTCATGTTTAGTTGACAGGAATAGGAATAGTAATGAGAAAGAGAATACATGATAATGCTGAAGTAATAAAACGAACATACCCGATAATGCTGTCCATTCTGATACTTAGTTGCAGCCTTTCCTAGTCTAAAACGTATGCAATGCTTGGTGTCTAATCTCTCAACAACAGGATCTACATACTGCACCCAGCAACACAAATTTTGCTTATAAATATCGTAAAATAAAACTCAAAAGAAAAAAATGTAACCAAGTAATGAATATGAGGGGTAAAACTACCATATTTGAATAGTCAGAATACACGATAATTTCAAAATACTGAGCTAAATGCTCCAAAAATGCTTCTACTCCAGGCCTCTTGATTGTTTGCCAGCCTTTTTCTCTCTTCACATGCCAACAAGAGAACGTAGATATTAGCAACATGCAACAAGAAGACTTTTGGGTTATCAAAGAAAAATATTAAACAACACTAAAATCATCACCATAATAAAAAAAAAATGAGTATCATTGATCATCAGATCCAAAATACACTATTTGTTTACGTTTTCAGTGCCACATATATACTTACCGTCCAATAAGAGTAAAGTAGTGTCTCCTGCAAATCAAGGACAAGTGTGAAAACATGACTTTCCAAGGGATGCAAATCTGGAAGAAGCTTTTCTGCATATGGTTCAGTATAACCCTATCATGCAAAAGGGAAATTTCAGGTCAGAATCTCAGGTGACACAAAAAGAAGAAAAAAAATTTATGGAAATATTTTGTAAATAAGAAGGAGATACTCGAATTTGTTCTTCAATCATCTTTCTTGTATCCAAGTAAAGCTCGGCTGCTTTAGCAGGAACTGAAATCAGAGGCAACCAAATCAGAACAACATGAAAGATTAACAACTACAATTATACAAATATTTAAAAAAGTATACGTCAATCATGGAGTTATAACCGCGAAGAGAGCAACATGGATTAAGTTTGGAATAATACTAACAATTCATTGTGGGGTTTCAACAAATTTTTGCAATTTGGAAGCTAAGAAAATTGTATCATCAGGAATATAAAATAAGGATGAAAATGTTCAGATATATTACTGTACAGATCGATCAAAGTTAGCAGGCAGCAGCAGCAGTACAGATCATAAATAAACTCAAGAAACTAGAGCCCTCATTCACACGAAAGATGGAAAAGGAATGTCTGAGACAGAAAATTGACGAAGTCATATTGACTAGTAATACAAAGTACAAACATAATGTAGTTCAGAGATCCTACCTGTCAGTGTTGAAGAGTAAAGCAAATTTTTGAATTTCTGCAGAAGACATTGTCAAAAAAAGTCAACCCACAAATATCCCAATGAAAAGAACACTCAATCACAACTTAGTAGCATATATGACAGGAAGAAAAAAACCGACCAAGACCAAGTGTGTCATGCAGTCATGTCTAGTCACATTAGTTGAGATGCCAAACAATTCAACTTGCCAAGACATTTCTAAGAAAAAACATTGCATTTTTCTGTTAAATTGTTTATCCACTTTTGTTCACAAGCCACGACATTAACATATTACTCTTACACCTGACACAGTTAACTTCGAGAAAAAGATTCTGGAATGGGAAATAAAATATAAACACAAGATCTCATCAAAGAAACCTTACATCAAGAGCAAGCATATCATCCCCTGTTTTATACTTCAATGGCGCTGCCCGGAGAGCCATAGTTCTTTTCTCAACATCCTCCAATGAATAAGCTACAAAAACAATCAAATTCCAATCTTGTCATTCACATTCTCTCGTGGACCAATAAATGGCAAACACCCATGAATTCTGAAGAAAATAAAAGCAAGCAAAAAAAATTCCATAATCCATAGCGGGAACCCATAAGAAAACGAAATAATGTAAGTAAAAAAAAAATTCAAAATTCAAATAAACAAATCATATTAGATATAAAAAAATATGGAATTGTAACATATTCAGAAGATATTAAATGATTCAAATTATTAATTGAAGAAAAATAAACAACGCTAAGCTTATCCAATCTTCACATTCAAAAGCTAATCTTAATTGCACGATCAAAATTAAATTTTTCAAATTCAAGAAAAATAAACGTGGCGAATACGCACCATACGAAACGTAACCAGTTACAGCAGTAACCCCAGTTAGAGCTCCAATGAGTGTGTACTTGAGAAAATTCCATGCTTTGCTGCTCGAAGCGGTCGACTCATGAGTCAATGGAGGTGGAGGTTGATCGGAGATTAGGGTTTGAGCTGCTATGAGCGGCTCTTTAGAAGGATTAGAAGCCAAATCGGAGCTCATGAAACGTCGATTGTGCTTTGAAAACAATGAGATCAAACGAGAGCGAAGTATTATCGAAGACATTGTCAGTTATTTGTTGGGGTTCTTTTGCTTTTGAATGCGCTGTGACTGTGATTAGGGGTTGAATTAGGGTTTTGCAGAGTACGGTGTAAAAATTGCTCGGAAAAGGAAATTTGGTGTGTTTGGAAATCAGGACTATTTCGACACCTTTAATGAGATGTTGTTTGGATGTCGGTTTGTGCTAAACTGGTTCAAGAAAATACTAGAATGTTACTGTTTGGTTGCCGACTTACTAGTTTTTGCTTTTTGCAAATAAAATAATTTGTTTGTTTTAACCATTTGCAAACTACTATCCAAAAAAAAAATCATTTGCAAACGAATTAATTTCTTTCTTTCAGAAAGACTAATTATTTTCTTTGTATTAGAGTGCAACGTTTCTATTTGTATTATTTATAACATGTATAATTTTAGTACGGTAATATTATCATAATTTATTTTATTATTATCACGATAATAATTTATTAATGATAATTTTATATAATAATAATAATAAAATTTAAGTATAATTAATTATAATAATATAATAAATAACTTTTATATTTTTATTATCGCAATAATAAAAATAACGGTTATAATATTATTACTTATTTTTATGTTAATTAATAGTATTGATTCCTTTTGCCATTTGAGGGTTTTTTAAATGTTGGTACAAAAAAGGCATGAGGAATCTTACTTTCTGATTGTGCAAACCAAAAAAAAAAAGGGACGGATAGACTTTGGATAGAATTTATGGAATCATTAATCTTTAAGGTCTTAAAAGTAGAGAATATTACGAAGATAAGATCATAAGTTTTACATCTAAAGGAGAGAATATTAGGGCCTCCTCGACTTCAAAGATTAATGATTTATATCACATTTAATAGTAATATATTAAATAATATATATATATATATATATATATATATATATATAATTAATAATTTTGAAAATAATAAATATATTTTATTTAATTTACAAAGTATATGGTAGCATTAAATCCACAACTTTAAATATTATCTTTACGTAATTTATAACTTTTTACATTTCGTTTATTTCGTCACCGTCACGTTTTATTAAGTCATAGTGTAACTGCAATTTATTTGGATTCCCCGTCATCAAAGGACTATATATGAATGATGATCTGTAAATTCTTCATCTCTTCTTTCTGTTTTGCCGTGTAATAGGTGGATTCAAAGCTATCTTTTATGGGTTTTCTTACTTTCTTTAATCTTTAAGATATTAATTTTTTATAATCTTTTTCTTTTCGTAAATTGATTTGATTTAGTTTAGTTTTTTTTGACTCACCAAATACAATTGATACAAGCAAATTTTGCTTGGATAAAAGTGGAACCTCAATTTTGGCTCATGTTGAAGGTTTGAATGGTATCCATTACCCATATTCAATAGAGGAAGAAGAGTGACTCCAAGAACTAGCAAATTTGCTCCTTTTTTCTATTTATAAGATTGGTTCATTATTGAATGAAACATATTTAGGAAAATCAAATCTTTATTCATCAAAACTGTGAAAAAATACTACTTTGCACATCAAAAACCAGTTCTAATCTTCGACCCATGTAGCAAGGTGAAGGGTAAAATTATAAATAATTTATTGAGCATGGCAACAAACGTTTTTAGTGTGGATTTAGCAGCACCCTAAAACAAATATGTACAAAATAATATATTATTTTGGAATCATTTTAACTCTAAATTCATATTTGATGCTTTAAATTTTGATTGGTTCATTAAGTATTTAATATTAATACATAACAAATTCATTCAATTTTGAATATAATAGTCGATCAAATGTTAGCATCTTTTTACTGACAGTAGATAGTCTAGTGGGTAATACTATTAGGCTACATGCATCAGATTATAGGTTTGAGAGATGAAATAGTCGTAATTGTGTATAAAAATTCCTCTGACAACAGCTTGAGATGCTAGCCACTGTTGATACTTTCAAAATAAAAAATTAATTCTGGTGAATATAGTATAACAGGCGTTATACCATTTTCTCCGAAGGAACCTTTTTTCTGTTTAAAAAAAAATGTTAACATCTTTATATAGTAATGCTCGAATATAAATGTCCTACATTATCTTTGAAAGAATAGTATAGTAAGCAAAATTTTTAAAAAAAAAATAGTTTTCTTTTTAAATCCCTTTATACATTATCTTTGATTTTTGAATTCTTAATTAACTTATACTAAAAATAAAATGTGTTTAAAAATAAATTTATTCAACTAAAATTATAAAAATTAGTAGTGCATCTCTTCATTTAAAAGAATAGTATAGTAAGCAAAATTTAAAAAAAAAATTGTTTTCTTTTTAAATCCCTTTATACATTATCTTTGATTTTTGAATTCTTAATTAATTTATACTGAAAATAAAATGTGTTTAAAAATAAATTTATTTGTACACATGTCTAAAAATAATATATATATATTTTAAAAAATTTAGTTGATGCATAATTTAATCTTTTAATACTATCATTATGAGTTGTTGTAGCTCTAATAATTTTTATGTTTTTTAAATATATCTAAAAAAAAGTTATGAATTTGTGCTAAAAATTAATGAAGATAAAAAAATAAAAACACATCATGAAAATAGTTATCTCATATAATATTCTTAATAAAAAAATATAAAATCGCATTGTGGCAACTCTAGAGCAGTTATACAACATATAACAAATCAATTGTACAATTTGCAACTAAGGGATACAGCAAGCTATCCATGTATACACCAATAACCAGAAAATATTTTCTTCTTGAATTTGATTAACAAGCATGTCATATGTCAAATTTATCAAAAAATTACTAAAAATAATACAATTAAAATTTATGATAATAAAAATAGCACCAAATAACATTAATCAATATTAAATAAGTCTAAATTACTACAGTTCAATTTAAACGGCGTTAAAAAAAATGATGTAACAGTCATTTTAATTATGAAAATATATTATTTAAATGCAAGAGAATTATTTTTATTATTATAAATTTAAATTTTTTTTTTTTTTTCAAAAATTCAATTTACACGATCGTATAAAATTAAATTACATAATTACGTAACTTGCTGTCAAATGCCATGTAAATCATATCTTACGTTGGGTACCAAATCAGTCATTTAGAATTGCTTAATAGGGCTAATAAGTAAAAAGTCCAAGAAGAAAAATTATCTTTTAAGTCTCAATCTCTAAGTCTCTTAGACTAATCATTTAGAGCATTAATTTGGTGTGGTTTGGAATCCCAATTTAACAAGGGTAGTTTAGTAAAAGATACCGAATAAACCATTATATATAGTCTCTCAAATCAAGCTCCTTCAGCTCATCATCCACTCCAAGAACCTCTGCATAAGGATTCTTTTTTTTACCCTCTAAAGCTTATTCCTTATCCAAGGAGCTTTAATTTGTTCTTCTATCATAAACTAAACAATAGAGAGAAAAATGAAAGAAACCCAAAACCAAAATCTACATAGCATGAACACAATTGATGAACATGAGTGAGTTTGTTAAAAAGGTGACTCAATTGGTGGTCTCGATATCTTTACTTTCATATTTCTTAATTTCTCACAATTCATCTTTGATTTCTTTCCTTCATTCTTACAATTTCTACTTGTCTACATTCCCTTATCAACTCTTAACACATACAATTGATAAAAATTGCATGTTCCTTTTATGTAATGGACTATTAGTTTTTGTAGCTAAGTACTCTGGTTTGATAAGGTCTTTGTCTCTATCTTATAATCATCAAGATGAATACTCCTTTAGAAATATGTTTGATGATTGCCCATTTGATAATTCAATGCAAGAAACAACAGAATTGAACTATCATAAAGAAATTGGAGTGAAAAGTGCTTCTGATCACTCAGCTGAAAATGTTGTTATTGCATTGGAAGAAGAAGAAGATCACAAGAACTTGAACAACAAAGTACTACAAGGTGAGGAAGATAAGGAAATAGAAAGAAATGTTATTATAATTTCAAAAGAGGAAGAAGATGATGAGGAGAAGCAAATATGGTCAAATGGTGACATAGTTTTTGGGAAAAGAGTAGAAGATGAAGAGGAGGAAGAGGAAGAGGAAGAAGGAAATGGGAAGTTGAGTACAGAAGAACTAAATAAGAAATTTGATGATTTTATTAGAAAAATTAAGTATGAAATAAGGATTGAAGCTCAAAGACATTTGATTATGGTATAGGAATAATATTATATTACTTGTGATATTTCCTCAAATTGAAAGGTTAAAACAGTCTTTTCCTTTCGTTTTGATTTGAGATTTGCAGTCTCATTTTTAGTTAGTTAAGGTTGAAGTCATATAAAATATGTATTTTCTTGTATCATATCGTTTGAGTAATTAATATTTATTTTTCATTTTAAATATTTGGTATTATTGTTAAAATTGATGGATATTCTTAACGCAGACTTAGTAACATTACTGGCTATTTTATTACCATTTATCAACTATCATGGAAAATAAATAAAAGAGTTTCCATTTGAATTAGCGATAAAATTCAATCTCTTTGTTTCAAGTTAAATTATTTAACCGCATTAAATATCGTTGGATTTAAAAGTTTAACTAAATCATACTTCTTTATAACAGTTAAAAAGAAACTTGTATGTGATTTTGTTGGTTGGTGATAAGATGTTGGTTGCATCCTTTCAGTTACTACATTATGAAAGTAGGGCTTAAACCCAATCTAGGCAATGAATTTACACGTGGTATTTTTACTGTTAATATCTATTATGTATTTTTCTTCGTTGTAAGCTTTCTTCCCCATAATAATAATAATAATAATAATAACAATAAACGTATATATAAAATAACTATTTTTATCACAATTATTTCATATTTATTATAATTTAAATAACATAATATAATTGATTTTATAATCACTTCTTTATCTTACATCTCTAATTTTATATATAATTAATAATTGACTCGTCATTTGATATATAACATAATTTGTTACATATAACATACATACACACGTGATGGACTCTATTTACGCATCTTAGTTTTAGCAGTGTTATGTATTACCGATAAAAATATGAGATTTATATTTATATATATATTTTTTCATTTTTATCATATTTTTCTTAGCTTGCTTAACTATTTAGCTCAAATTTGCTTATCGGTGGCACTTGTGATGAAAAACCTAAATCAAATACAGAAATTAAACTTTTTGTACCTTCCACAAAGGGAACCATATTCTCTCCTTTCGGACCCAAAAAAAAATATACGAGGACCATTGAAAGGAAGCTTGCGTAAAAATTACTGCTCTGAACTCAAAAAAAAAAAAAAGAATTGATTAACTTTAATACTTTTCCAAATAAAAGAAGAAAAAAGATTTCCCTTTTGGAACTCTGCTTTTTCACACTACTTTTGGTCGTTATAACGCTGATCTAATAAGCTCTAGAGTCAAGAGTATACAATTTCAAACTATAAAATTATAAATGATTAATTAACAAAGACATGAGCTTCGTTATTTTTACGTTGAAAGGAATTGAATTTGTCATTTACTAACATTGTATAATCAAGGTGGCAGACGAATCAATGATGGCTTTGCAGTCATGTGGCTGAAGAATCACAAGCTTTCAATTTTTTAATTAATTATTATTATATTATTATTTCCTAGGATTGGATTTATATCACTGAGAAGGTTCTCTCTTTAAATGGGTCCTTCTCTTCAAAGTGAAATCCCTTTCAATAATAATAATAATAACTTTTTCTTTATTCTCATCTGCATCCCCAATATCTTCTTGAAGAAGCATAGGCCACATTTTTAATGCTCAAACAAAATAGAGCAAAATTAACTTAGATCTTTGTTATTAAACGAGTTGAACTAACTTTGATATTGATAGTGAGAGCAGTGAAGATACTTCTCATATGCATATCGTTCCAATAATGCTATGCTACTAATCAATTATGAGGTAGGGTCTTGACTTGAATGGTTTAATTTAGCTCATAAAATACACTACGAGTTTGATTTAGATGCTTGACAAAAAATGCTGAAAAACAAACTGTAGATTGATATTGAAACGTTCGATTTTATTCAATGAATTACTTTGCACGCTAAAAGAAATAATATAAAGCATATTCAAAAGTTGTTGAATTTCTTCTATTTTTTTAATTTTTTCATAAAAATGGGTTATATGAGTTGCCAGACATGGACACCCTAGCACAAACTCATTTTTTTTACTACAAAATTTTTACCAATTAATGCTAACTGATGATCTACTATCCTATTGAAACGGGGAAGGGGATTCCAAGTTTCAAGCATTTGACCTTGTCCAAAATGATACAGTTACCAATAATATACAGCCCAGTTGTTTTCAACTAGACTACACTAAAGCCGGTTGTTGAAGTTCTTCTATGATTAATGAATTATTGATTATAAACAATTAATTATTCAAAATAATTATAGGCCTCTCTAGATAATGATTTAAACATTCTGTCCCAAATAAGATTTAGGATATCGCCCTAGCCACATGTAAATAAATCTCTTTCTGGCATAGATACCACCACATATTCAAATGTTTGTCCAATCTGCCAAATGAAATATCTCAGGTTTGGATTGCAATCTTAAATATGCTTAGATATGTTAACATCCAACGTATGTACGATTAGGTACAGTACCATGGTAGAAATTGACAATTATCACTGAAATCATCAACATTATTGAATGCCTTTATGTGCTCCAAGTTGACAATAATGCTCCACATAATTAAGACTATTTATTATTAGGCTTTAGGATAGAAGAAATCACAATGTAGATTGAGTTGAAGCCTGTTTTGCAATGTAATTTTTTCCAAAACGCCACCTAGAATTAGGTAGCCAGATATCTTGGCTTTTATATGCACATGGTTCAAGAGCTATATATTAAATGGTTATTGAAAATTTACTGAAAGATGGCATTATTTCCAATTTTCTTATGCTATTTGTCAAAATATTATCCAGTACCTTGCTAGATGTATATTCCACCTTCAATTTTGGATGGTATGTATTGCTCTGATAAGAATGACAGTGCATGCACAGACAATGCTTCTATCTCAAATTTCACTCCCCTTCGCAGCATAACCTGTAGCTCTAATCTTAACCAGGAAAGAACAAAATCACTCTGTTACTATCTAAACCTATCAAACTAATAATGATATTAGAATATGCAAAGCATACGAGTACCTACCCCCAATGAGGCACTTCTCTTTGCAGGTAGCATCTAAGTAATATGGCTTCGGTTTTCCTCTTGTCTGACAGCAATGCAAGGAACATTGGTAAAGATTGGATATAACAAGGTCGATGCAACATAAAGCAGCTCACCTTCTGTAGTCAGAGGAAGGAGACATTGTACTGGGAGACCATACTTCTCAAAATCTGAAGGAAAAACTCCAAGCCAGCGTATCTCAGGGACCCTTAAGTATTTTGCATCATATGCCATTTGCTTGATTAACATAAGAGTGGGTTAAAACTGGATATAATGTATTATCACTACACTAATCAAGAAAAATAATCGACTTCTTAATTCAATCTTAGAATTTCCTTTCATTTTTGCTAGTTCAATTTTACAATGATAATCTAAGGAAGATGAGTTACCATAGAACCAAATCGGTATGTGGACAGGATGTCGAATCCATATGGATCACTGTCTACCAAACAATAGGTGGGCAGACTAAGAGTATCTACGAGAAGACGCAAAAACCTGGTCAAATATTATGCAGTTATATAATGGTAATAGTCATTAATAGACTTGAAAAAGGAGAAAGATGTTTATCATCATTTTCATTTGGAAAATACCAAAGACTTTTCTACCTTCTTGTGGAAATATCAGGATATCCGCGTCCCTGTAAAGGAAACCAGAAGCATATAGAAAAGGGCAATGCTAAAGCCATTGAGAAAATCATAGGACTTAGGGTCTAATTACTGTGATAACAATGCAACGATTTGTGGTGCAGAATTGATCATTAGCCAAGCGCTGGAACACTGTAAAACAGAAAAGGAATAGATGGTTTTAAACTTTTAGCCAATGGAAACACTTGCGACTTGACAAAAGCATTGTAAAGCACAAGGATTGCTAACAAAGCTCTTACCTGATTCTTTCTCCACAACAAGAATGTAGTGGGCTGTACACACTATGTCTGCAGGCATAGATAAAGGGCAAAGCATCAAAATCTTTGGGACTCCGAGAGTAGTAACTTTTTGGATACGTATCTGGGTGCCAGGCACACCCATTTTTCTATTTTTTTTTGTAAATTTACATCAAATTGAAGTGTCTAAGTATTGACATCCATATTCATGTCAATGTCATGTATCTTAGACACAGATACTTCATGAAAAATGAATAATCGAAGGAACATAGATCAAAATACAACATAAATTTTTCACAAGATACATAATAGGATCTACAATAATTATTTTACCAAAGTTGAAAAATTTAAATCAAACATGAAAAAAATGCTAATTTTGTCCCATCACTGTCTTAATGATTCAGATACCTTTGACTTCTTCGATAAGGACAGGAATAGAATGGGACTGCAATTTAACCAATGCAGATTAAGTTCAAGGAAACGCCAGAGTAGTAGATGACATAAGAAATAAAATCATTCTTACAACACTTGGTTTGTTTAAGCAATCAAACTTTTTCCCGGAATCAGAGAATTTTAGCCAGCCCATCACCAGCCTATAATGGGAAAAAGATCAATTGCATTAGGAGTTGTTGCATGATCATTATAATAACAAGAGAACCTCCTGAGGTACTTTCAATCGACCAAATGGTTATATATAACTCTGATGATGAGGGAAATGTCAAAGACATGGAGAATGTGAAAAGAGGACATACAAATCAGAGATGGTAGATTTACTTGCATTATCACTAAAATGACCAAGCTAGAACATATTTCAAAGCAAAAGATAAATAAAATTTGTCATGTAAGGAAAACCATAAAGAAAAATATACTGTCATCTTTGAAGAATTTAAGATAAGATTTCTAGTGCATACCCTTTTCCAACAGACACCTGTTAAAAAAAGTAAGATAAACATTATGAATAGTTGCATGTCCAAAAAAATTTAAACAATAAGGGTAAGAGAAAAGCAAGTACTAGATGAGGAAAAAATATTAAAAAAAAAAAAAAACAATACCCACCACATTTAAATTATGCCGACTACACTGCAAAAGGATGCATATGTCATTGATTGCCCGGTCTACAACTGATTGCTCTGTGTCTCAAGAATCAAAATAAGCAAAGAAAATCATGTGAAGACCAAGAAGATATAATGTTAGACAACTTTCAATTAGAAAATGGGGTTTAAAAGAAACATTGGATCAGAAAATCTTCGATGCGAATTCCAAATATTGTTTTTATATGTTGACAGCAAAAACCAAATAAAAATCACCTGAGAATATGGTAGGATTCATGTAATATATGTCTCTCTTAGACCCATGTTTGTTTTCTTGCAAAAGTTTTTGGATTATCAATAGTATCCGCAGCATAACATCTGAAAGAGGATGATAAATGCAGATTTAATTAATCTATAACTATAGGATTCAGGGATTTGGTATGAATTCTTCATAGTTATATCCAGTGCAACACTAGAGATTCAAATTACACATGAAGCACAAACCAACCAATTCTATGCACATGACTCGCTTTTTGGAGGGTAAGAAACTCTCTCCCTTTGGGCATATCAGAACTGCAACAGCTGCATACAGTAACATAAACTTTCTAAACTCAGTAAATTCGGTAAACTAGAAAGTATTACAGCTAACTTCTAGAACTACAGAACTCGATACTAGTTCTATACTTGTATCGTTATAGCCCTAGATATTCGTAGTACTGCTAACATCAAAGTAATGTATAACAAAATTAAAACTTAGCACTTAAAGCGGTGAATATGAGAGCCGAGAAAAATGACCGAACCAATTGGCATTGAGATTCATGCAGTAGTTCCTGAAGCGATCAATAGAAATCACCGGAGATCGTCCATAGCTGAGATTTTCAACTAGGGCTCTAGTAAATTCTAGAGGCATCAAAATATGATAACCAAAATTACTTATCGATGAAAAACAAAATCAGAAGAACAGAAATAATAAATTGAAAGCTTCGAATTTCAATTTGATTTGGGATTTGTCAAGGATTAACCAATTAAGAACAAAACCTCTAATTTTCCTTAGCAAATCTTTGGACTCTGGCCTCGTTGGTGAACACTTTCCCTCCATAAATCTACTCATGGGTCTATAGATTTAAAACAAAAAACACAACCGTTCTTATTTGTTAGAGTAGTTCTACTTACATCTAAAGGCATCTCCAAATGCATACCCATACGGTATTTTGACCTTTTTCAATTTTACCCATCTAGTATTTACTTCTTTATTTAATTATTTTATTTAAGGTATTTTTACCTTTTTCAATTTTACCCTTATTAATATCTAGTATTTACTTCTTTATTTAATTATTTTATTTAAGTTAAAAATCATTATTTTTTGAAAATAATTTTTTCCAAAAATTTATTAATTTTTTTTTTTTATCTTCTAAGTTATTGTTTTCCTTTTAATATTTTTAAATATTTTCTATTAATTTTTCTAAAATAAAGTTTATAAAAACTTTAAATTCTTTTATAAAATTTTCTTTTGTTTTTATGTTTTCTAATTGTTCTAATTTTTCTTTTAAGGTTTCTGTTTGTCTTTGTGATAAAATTAGTTTGTTCATTTTTATTTCTAAACATGCTAAAAACATTCCTGTAAAATCTTTATTAAATTCTTTATTATTTTCTGTATTTCTGATTAAGTTAATTAATTCTTTTAAATTATTAATTTGTGGTTCTGTAAGCATTTTTATTTATGGTATAACCATGTTAGTTTTTTATTCCAGTTATAGAGTACTTTATAGATTATTAATTGTGTTATTTCCTTAGATAATTCTTTAGTTATTTCTTTAATTTGTAATATTAATTCTATTGTTTCTTCTTTATAATATTTTAAATAATTCATTTTTCTACTTGAATTTGATTGAGTATATCTTATTTTATACATTTTGTTTAAAGTTTTATTTTTAATAACTTGGCTCTGATACCAACTTTTGGCTCAATTTTTAAAGCTTGAGTTGCTTATTACTTATCTCCCTATTTGTTCCTTAAATAAATAAAATTCGAAGATTAAATTATCAAATTCTTCTTTATTTACTTGTACAAATTTCTATATAAAATAATTTCTTAGTATCTTTCCTACAGGATGGTCTATTAAAAATAATATACTGGAGACATAGTCTGTGTAATAGTCTAGAAGGATGTCAAACCTGTTAAAATTTTCTAAACATGTCTCGTAATCTTCATTATCATAATATTCTTTTAATAATTTCATATATTTTCCTTCAAAATATTCTATGCTGGTCATAGTTTTCTTACTGAATTTTGAAGTTTTGTTCTTCTAGTTCTTGGTCTATCCAACGACTTAGTTCTATTATTTCCTTGTTGTCTTCTATATCCATTTTTACTAGTTCAAGACTTGCTTCTAAGTCTAAGTGTTCTTTATCGTGTTCTTTTATTAAATCATTTCTTTTTTCTTGTTTGGTGAAGAAATCTATTAGTCCTTGTAAATTTTCCATTACTTTAGATTTTCCTGTGCTTTTTTCAAAATTTTCTTTTATAGATGTTTTAAAATAGATAATAGATTGTTTAAGGTATATTACATCTTTTAATTTTTCTTGATTCTCAGAATATTTCCTACTTTTACTTCTGTAAAGTATAGTTTAAAATTTCCTTTTCATGTTTATTTGTTCACCATTCATAATTTCATACAGCATAAACAATATTTTAACAATAATAATGAAATTTCAAGGTATACTAGTCTCTACCTGCAGACTAACCTGTTTTTAAATATGGGTCCACCGCGTTCTTCCGCTTCCAAGCTATCTTCCTGTTTCAGAAAACTAAGCCTCACTTCAAATCCAAGCTGTTAGTCCTCCTGACCCTGCTGATCTTCTGAGATCCGTACTTAATTTAAATGAAAGGAAAGAGATAATTTGGATTTTGAAATGAACTCTTTATTTATTAACAGAAAGTATTACAGGATAGAGAACTAGTAACCTTGAAAGAGGTTCTTAGTTCTTATTGATTACAAACATAGTTAAAGCTTGAAGTAAAAAGATGGATCGTTGTTAGTTTCGTGTTGTGTCCCTTGAGGTACAAAGAATTCTCTTTTATAAGCAATAAGAGTTCTCTGTTTACATTGGAGGGATTACACTATGCCCAACTTTTCCTATTTGGCGTTGAGACGCCTACATTATTGCTATCTACATTATTGCCTTCAGTTGTTGAGGAGGGTCCTACATGGTGGGCTCTGCCGACATAGAGCTGCTGGACGAGCTTGATTCCAAGTGAACCTTGTCTTTTATGCAATAATTGCACTTGTGGTCTGTTGATTGCTGTTTGGAGTAGTAGCAAAATACCTTCTAGGTTTCCTCACTTACTTCAATATTATTACAATTGAAGTTCGTTTCATAGGAAATTATTTTTTCACTGTCCTCATTAGTGATAACCGTATTACTTTGAGAAGTAATAATAGTTTTACTTGTGCAGTAATTTACTTTTACTTCTGAAGAGTTATTAACTCTTCTTATTTCATGATAAATTTGGCTCAACATTTGGCCTCTTTCAATATGTAATTCTTCCTGATTAAATTCCTTTTTTGGTAAACTCTTTGGACGAGTTACCTCTCTTTTATTGCTTGAAATGCCAAGCTTAATGAAATGATATGGATTTACTGGTAGTTCTTGGTTCCAATCCATCAAAGAACTGAAACATCTTAAATAAATAGGCTTATCTGTAGCCTTAATTTTTCTTTTAAAATTCCTAATGGATTTCTTAAAATTGTCAGGAAAATATATTAATTCATTCAATTCATTTCCTGGATATATATTTTCTATAAGTCCTACATGAAATGCTTTATAAACAAATGATGGATCAGCTCCATCTAAAATATTGAATTTACTACCTGAGGAAAAATCTTTTTCTGTTGTATAAAATTTCATATTTTCAAGATGTTCTTAAGATGTTTTCCTTGCTAGGTTGTATAATCCTAACCATTCCTGTTTTGTCAAGTTTTTTTGTCTTTCTTTTTCTTCTTCAAATGAGTTATTAATTACTTCCTTAAAGATTATTGGTCTATGGATTGTTCCAAGGTTCCTATTGCTGGTTGTTGTACTATCTGGGAATAGTTTTTTGTTATTTTTGATGGGGTTAAGAGCTTAGGGACTCTAAAGTTATTATAACTTCCTTCTGCCTCGATTCTGTTTGTAAAGGACCTATGGATGACTCCACTAATCCCATTTACTGCTTTGCTTGCTTCTGGCCAACTAGTGTATATTCTTGGGTTTGGTCCATTATAGACTACATAGATCTTTTTTGAATCTTTCTTTTCAGCCTCGTCAGCCCAATTTATTTTTTGTTTTTTCTTTTCTGAGTTCCTGAGTAGTTCTGGGTTATTACTAGCAGTTTCCTCAATTTCTGTTCTCTGCATTTTTGTTCCTATTGAAGTTCCAGCTTCTTCTTCTCCAGAGCTTTCCATATGGAGTTCTAGATTAGTTATGGTGTGCCTGTTTTTTAGTTTCTTTTTGAGTTTTAATACCTCTAATTGCTCCTTGAGGCATTTGATTTCTGTTTCATGGATCAGAATTTCCTTTTCCTTGATCTGGATCTCAATGTCTAGGGAATCTATTCCTGTCATAAAAAACATAGTTAGAGGTGCTAATTCTCTGATTAAAGCATCTGCTAACCAATTTTTCTTTCCTGGTAAATGTTCTACATCAAACTTGTAATGGTTAAACCATTGTTGCCATCTTATAAGCCTTCCTTGTTTATAATCACCTGCAATATTAGTTCTTAAAAATGTCCAAAATTTTTATTATCAGTCCTAACAATAAATTTTGAACTTATTACATATATTACAAATTTCTTAATAGCCTTTTTAACAGCCAAATATTCTTTTTCATTACTATGGTAATTTAATTCAGGGCCTTGAAAAGATCCTGAAGTAAACCTGAAAAAGATATTCATCTTTATCATCAACTTTTGCTTTTAATACTGCTCCTCAATATTCATGTGAAGCATCTGTTTCTATTATCATTTTATCATCTGGTCCTGGATGATATAGGGTTGGTAAATCTTTTACCTGTTCTTTTACTTTATCCATATATTTAGTGTCCTGATCAGTCCATTGCCAGACATAATCTTTCTTAAGTTTTGTCTGTAAAGGTTTTCTCATTTCTGCTAATTTCTTTATATATGCTTCCGCATATGTTAAACATCCTAAAAATCTTTGTAATTGATTTTTATCTTTTATTATGCTAGGGAAATTTTGTATATTATTCAAAATATGGGGTTGTAGATGATGTTTTCCATCTTCTATCTCTAACCCTAAGTATTTTATTTTCTGTTGAGCAATGACAGCTTTCTTTTCTGATAGAACTATTCATGATTTCCTACATTCTTGTAAAACATTAATAATATTTAAATAATGTTTTGATAAATCATTACTGAATATTAATATGTCATCTATATAAACACAACAAAAATTGTGATATTTTTTGAAGATATTATCCATGTATCTCTAGAAAATACCTAGTGCTTGTTTAAGTCCAAATGGAACAACCGTCCACTAGAAAATACCTGGTGCTGTTAATTTTTGTGATTCATTATCAAATCTTATTTGCCAAAATCCACTTTTGCAATCAAAACTTGAAAAATATTTCTTTCCTTTAATAAGTGATAATAATTCTTCTTTCTTTGGTATAAAATATCCATCGTCAATAGTTTCTTTGTTTAGAGATTTAAAATTTATTACCATTCTCTTTTTTCCTCTTCTTTTCTCAGCGTCTTTTTCTACTAAGAATGCTGGACTAGAATGTAGTGAATTACTGGGAATAATTACTTTTAGCTCCAAAAGTTCTTGAATTTGTTTTTCAAATTATTCTCTGTCTTTTGAGGTATAAATCATTGGTTTTACTCTTATAACTTTTAAAGGGTCTTTTAATTCTATTCTTGCTATTTCATTAGATCTATTGATTTTTGGATCTAAACGATTTTCTGAGCATACTATTTTTAATAATTTTCTTATTCCTGTTAAGGCTTTGTCTTCTCGGATTTCATCTAGGAAGGAATTTTGGTCAACCTCTATGTCTAAAGAAATGTTTTCTAAGTATTGTTTTTGTTTTTCTATATCCTCACCACATTTTTGCTTTTTATGTTGTGACATAAAAGTTGGTGATGAAACAGTTAATGCTTTCCTAATTTTTGATACATAAATTGTTTCTCCATCTAAGGTTGTTATGCTGATTTTGTCTAAGTATTGTTTAAATGATTGATATAGGTTTAGAAAGTTATTTTCTAATAGAATATCAACTCCAGTTTCTTGTTGGTAAATTGTAGGTATATGAAAGATTTCTCCTCCTATTGATACATCTGTATCTTTTAATACTTTATTTAAATTTATTGTAGTATTGTTTGTTATTCTTACTACTAATTATTTTGGTGATTGTTTTCAAAGTTCTTCTGAAAATACATATTTATTGGCTACACACATACTTACGCTTGTGTCAATATATGCATGTAAATGATAGTTTTTATATCCCTTAAATTTTAATCCTATTTTTATATATGTACTGTTTGGATTTGTTATACTTAATATTTCATCCATTATTCTGAGTCATAATCAGAATCATAATCAGATGTTTCTGAGTCTGTTATTTCTTTTTCGGTTTCTTCTAATAGATAAATACTACACGTATCATCTATATCAGATTCCTCTATTGGTTCTAATTCCATTTTAAAAGCTTCTTCTAATATTTTTGCTTTCTGTGGGAATTCTTTTTTAAATTCTTTTTTATGTTGGAGTCTATTTAGGCATTCATTTGCGTAATGTCCTTCTTCATTACATATCCAACATCTACATTTCTTTTTTCCTGATGGACAATAATTTTTCTTTTCAGGTGTATTATATCTTTTTCTTCTAAAATATCTCTTTTTATAAGGTTCTCTATTATATCTTCTTCTATATTTCTGAAAGTTTTGTTTTCTAAATTTATACCTTTTGAATTTTCTAAATTTCTTATGTCTCTTATATTTATTGTAAGGTTTTACATTACAACCATATTTTTCTGGTGTTTTGAAATCTCTTGAATCACAACAGATTCTATCATTTCCTTTTATTTGTTTAAATTCTTTTCTTTCTTGACATTTTACTATTATCCAACTCTTAAGACCTCTTATTCTTCCTCCTAAGGTGTCAGGTATAGTTTGTCTATTCCTACTATTTCATTCTTCTGTCATGGTTTTATGTAATGTTCCAGGTAGGTTTTGGTAAAACATTTCCTTATAGGTTTCTTGTATGGATGGTGGTAATTTATGATAATACATTTCATATTCACATATAAAAGAATCTATGTAACACATATCACATATTTTCATATTTGTTAAGTGCCATTTGGCTTCATTTATTTCATTTTCACTAGATTCTGTAACATTTCTTCATTTATCTTCTCCTATAAATTCCTTATATATCTCATTTATTACTGTATCTAAGTAATCCCTCCCTGTTGTAGCATTTCCTTGCATTCTTAAATGTTGTTGATCGGTTAGGTTTGAAAACCAAACTTTTACATTTCCTGTCATTTTGTGAGCTACTAAGACTTTACAAACTGAAGGGTTTGTATTTGTAGTTGATGATGTTTGTATAATTACACTCATTCCACTAGCCCATTCATCTAAGGCTTTTTTTCTATCTCTTATGCAGTCCAAATCTAGAATATCAGTTTTATAATTTTCATGTGGTCTGAATTCTGGTGGAATACTTCCTCTAGTACCCCAATGTAATCATTCTTCCATTTTAGGTGGTTGTCTTCTTCTATATATTGGGTTATGTTCTTCTGGCCTATACCTTCCTTCTTTATGTTGATCAGATGTTTCTCTTCTTTCTGGGATTGATCTCTCTGGGTTTGTTCTAGGTATTAATACTAGTTCTATATTAATTCTTTGGGTTGTGTTTTCTTGTTCAGATTCATCTTCACTTATTACTGTCATATCATCTTCTTCTTTATTTGTGCAAAGTTTTTCTTCATAATATTTTTTTAATTCTTTGTCTGTTAATGTCAATAAATTGATTAATTTTTCTATATTTTTATTTTCAGGATTCATGAATTGTTCTTCTAAGTTTTTCCTATATTCTATTAAGTCCATTAGATTGTTATTATTTGTTTAGATTCTTCTGCTTTTCTTTTTTCATTTATGGGTATTAATGCATCAGATCTTCTAGGGGGTTCTTCTTTTAATCCTTTTAATGGATCAAATCTTAATCCGTTCCCTCTTGGTAGGTTATTAACATCCTTTTTTAATTCTATGATTTCTTTATACATTTCTAGCTGTATTCCTTTTAAATCTTGTACTTTTTCATCTGTAGTATTTATTTTTCCTGCTATAAGAATTAAAGCTTCCATTATGGATATTTGATTCTTATTTATACTTGTTAGACTATTATTTCCTTCTAATTGTATTTCTAATAGTTTTTCTTTTATCATTATTATTTCATTGTGTAGACTAGGTCTTTTACTTCCTCAATTTTCTCTTTTAATTCTTCTATTTTCCTATTCCTTTTACTCACTTCTGCTTGGATATCTATAAATTTTATTTTTTGTATATTATTTCTTTTTGATGATATCAGAGGTTTTTCTTTTATGTCTAGATTCCATTCATCAGATACTTCATATTTTGATAATTTTTTTGGTTCTTTATTACTTGTCCTATATCTTTGAAGGTTTTGTTTATTTCTATGAATTCATTTTGTCCGTATATCGAACTATTGTGACTGTTTGTTAATGAATATCCTACAAGGTAATGGATTGAAAATGGGTGGTTTCCATCTTTCATTAAATTTCCTCGTTCAAAGTCATAGGCTAGACTTAATACTTGATTTAGATTTTTATCATGGATATTAACAGCAAATCTGGGATATGTTGTAAATTTTAATTTTTGGTATCCTAGGTTTCCATTAATCATTCCTAATAAAGCATCTTGTCTGTTTGTTATTCTGTTATCTAATAATGCTAACTTAATTGGTGTGTCTATTCCTTCTATAAAGTGTGCTTTTATTAGAATTTGTATTCCTCCTAAATGAATATATCCAATTTTTTCTCTATATTTTTCAGAAATTTTTGATAATTTTTCTATAATAGTTTCTTTATCGATTAATGGTATATTAAACATTCCTTTTGCATCAGCTATAGTTACGCTCATTTCCTTATTACTTATGCCGTAATATATTATGTCTTTTCTTAGGAATAATTTTCTTATTTTAGAGAATGATTCATCTCTAAATCCATCTTTTTCTTTAAGATTTAATTTTGATTTTTGAATTTCTTCAAATTTCTTTTTACTGAATATCATTTCTTGTGAAAAAATCCAGAAATGTCTTGTGTTTTCACATCCATTATTTCTTGATTTTCTATTATTTCTGACATCTTGAGTTATGTATGTTTTTGTATTATTTTGTAAGCTTTTACAGAATTTTGTTACTTTTGTAAGGTATTATAAATTTTTCTTTGTTGTAAGGTATTACACATTTTTAATTTTATATAAGAGTTACAAAAGTTAGGAAGTATGTGTTTAGTGTTTGGTGGTGGATGTTAATAGTGCTTCTCATTTGTTATTGGCGCTGTTAAAACGGCATTTTCAGATTTTTTATACTCATATTTTCGATTTATTGCCTCCGCATAGCATCAATTTTTTATCCTGATACATTTTTTCTATTCTCACTCTACGACAGCGTTTTTGGGAAAAAGATTTACAATTTTGTCCCTTTCTTTATCTTCTTCATTTTATCACTCACAATCGATGCCCTTTGCGCTTTTTTATTACAACCATCATGTAATCTTAATTTCTATATATATATATAGAGTTGATATAGTTAGTGATTTAGATTTTGGAGATTTATATTGAATTAATTTAGATTTTACATATGTAGAGCATATAGTGATAACTTTGAGATACTCTGTTTTTGTTAGACAAAACAGAGTATACATACACATTATGTACATTAGTATGTAAATTGGGAAATAAGAGAATAAGTCACCTGAACAGAGGAAATGGACAAACAGGATCAATAATATCTCACAATAAACTAATATTCCATCCATTCTCTCTCTTTTTTATATCTTCTGCAAGCCTCTTATTGTTGATCCTCCTCCTCCTCCTCTTGTGGTCTCTCCGTAACTAATTTGGAACAGAGAAAAAGATGAAAGATGCAAATATGTCATAAACTATAAATTAATAGGATGAGCACAATCACAAAATTGAGTTGTTTGGAAGGAAGTGGGTTAATCGATTCATTGTCATTCATATATGTAATTATAAATATAGAGTAGCTTTGAGAAAACTAAAGTAGTTTATATGTAGTTATAAACTAGTGTACATACTATGTCATAAACTAGAAATTAATAGGATAAGCACAATCATGTCAGAAACTAGAAATTAATAGGATAAACACAATCACAAAATTGAGTTGTTTGGAAGGAAGTGGGTTTTTGGATTCACTGTCATTCATATATGTAGTTATAAATATAGAGTAGCCTTGAGAAAACTAAAGTAATTTATATGTAGTTATAAACTAGTGTACATACTATGTCATAAACTAGAAATTAATATGATAAGCACAATCACAAAATTGAGTTGTTTGGAAGGAATTGGATTTTTGGATTCACTGTCATTCATATATGTAGTTATAAATATAGAGTAGCCTTGAGAAAACTAGAATAGTTTATATGTAGTTATAAACTAGTATGTAAACTGATTTACATACCATGTAAACTCATTTACATACTATGTAAACCAGTTTACATACTATGTAATATGGTTTACATAGTTTATATGTAGTTATAAACTAGTATGTAAATGTAAACCAGTTTACATACTATGTAATATGGTTTACATAGTATGTAAATCAATTTACATAGTATGTAAATCGGTTTACATACTCTAAACTATAAAGTGATACAAGTAAAAATGTAATACTTATTGCATGAAGGTTTCTACTATAAGTTTATACAACAACTAGAAATGCCAAAGAAATATTTCAACTAAAGTAGTTAGTTTATATGTAGTTATAAACTAGTGTACATACTATGTCATAAACTAGAAATTAATAGGATAAGCACAATCATGTCATAAACTAGAAATTAATAGGATAAACACAATCATGTCATAAACTAAAAATTAATAGGATAAGCACAATCACAAAAATTGAGTTGTTTGGAAGGAATTGGGTTTTTGGATTCACTGTCATTCATATCTGTAGTTATAAATATAGAGTAGTCTTGAGAAAACTAGAGTAGTTTATATGTAGTTATAAACTAGTATGTAAACTGATTTACATACTATGTAATATGGTTTACATATAAACTGATTACAAACTGATTTACAAACTCCATGCATTAATATAAACTGATTACAAACTGATTTACAAACTCCATGCATTAATATAAACTGATTACAAACTGATTTACTTGGATTGATTTACAAACTGATTTACATAGTATAGTATGTAAACTGATTTACATAAACTGATTACAAACTGATTTACATATAAACTGGTTACAAACTAATTTACATATAAACTGATTACAAACTGATTTACAAACTCCATGTATTAATATAAATTGATTACAAACTGATTTATATAGTATAGTATGTAAACTGATTTACATACTATGTAACCTAGTTTACATACCTGTATGTATATTCTGTTTTGCTTAGCAAAAACAGAGTATAATCAATTCCTTCGAAATATATTTTCCAGCAAAAACTGAACAACTTTCTGATTATAATCGTTGCTTACAATGTATTTTGATGAGAGCAGCAAGACAGCGCAATCTGTAATTCAGGTCGTATCTTCCTGGAAGATCAAAAGATTCAATAGCTTTGTATCTTCCTGGGCAGTGTAATAGGTATAAATTAGAGTGAAAAGATATTTTTGTAATTTATCTAATTTTGATATAACTAAAACGTATAATTTTAAGCTTATTATAGCTAGTTTTGAAAAATTTAACTTTTAATTAGAATTGAAGCTATTTAGGCAAATTATTCCATAATTCCTACCCAATCACTATTTCACGGGCTTAATAAGGAGCCCAAGAGGTCGAGGCCCAATACTTGGATAAGTCAGATTGTCTGCGAAACAACAGCCGTTCGTTTTATAAGTAATATCTATACGTGATCTTTACCGTCCGTATATTGTACATCTGTACAAGCATCGAAGATCCATCTACATGACTGACAGTCTCATCCGACATGTCATTTAATTGCTTTTAAACTCCGTATTTGAAGTCCGTGATATATATATCTGCTGCGTGATTCGAAAATTAATTAATTAAAATAAATTAACCAAATCGGAGCCAAAAATGTTAGGGAGAGAAAATGGAATCGAAGTACTGAAAGTGAGTGGGACTTGAAGACTTTCACTTTGAAGTTCCAAATCACCAACATACTCTTTCTGATCTCTGTGAGTTTCTATTTCCTCTATTTTTATGAATTAATTGCTGTTATGTATGTGCTCTGATAAGTTTCATTTTTTTGTTTATCGTTCATTTTCTTCGAGTATTTGGTAATTTTTTCTTCTTTCAAAGGTAATAATTTTGGTGCGCAGCCTAGGGTTTCGTTATGATGTATGCAAAATTTGGAAGCGCTAGTCTATAGACTTCGGTTGAATTCCACTTTTCTTGCTCAAAATTTGATATTTACATCCGCTTCATTGGTCGCATAGGAATGTGTAATATGATGTGAGATTTGTTATCTTTTAAGGTGTTCAAAAGTACGAACTTGCTACAGTTTTATGTGTTTTAGATTCTTGAGCTAAGTTGTCTAATTAAAGCGATGTTGAAATTTTTCTATCAAAAAAAAAAAAAAACGATTTTGAAATTTGAAAGCCATGGATTTAAAAAAAAAAAAAAAAAAGAAGATAAAACTTTTAGTTAACTGCTGGATTTTTTTATTATTGGTTTATGTTATGTGTTATGGATGATTCTTTTGGAAACAGAACTAACATAAATGTTAAGAGTATATAAATTTGTTCAGTTTAGTAAGATTT